>JACBWW010000037.1:2400986-2476091 GCA_020086605.1 Lanius collurio | reverse complement strand
GTCTTGCAGAATCGGCTCTTGACTGGGGGAGGCGGGGGCCGGCGGGGCCCGGGCGGAAGCGCGGGGAGCGGGGCCGGCGTGCGGGAGGGCGGCGAGAGGCGCCCGGGGCCCGCGGGGCGGAGGGCGGGGGTGTGTGTGTGCCCGCGCCCAGCGATGAACTTGGTTCTCAGTAGTACTTCCCATCAGGCTTTCGGGGCGGCTGGTTCCCTTAACTCCTTCAGCAGCCTCTGGAGGCTCTGGACGGTGAGGGGCGAGGGGGCCCTTTCCTCTTTGGCCTCTGCCGTTCGAGCTCGTTTCAGGGGCAGGACGCGATTAAGACTTCACTGTACTCGGTTTTTCTTTGTCTGGCAATAATTTTCTCGTAGTCGATGTTTGGTATTGGAAATTGACCTTTGCGACCCAGGCATCCCCCCTGTGGCAGTTCCAGATAGGAAGAGAATCCCTTTGAATTCACTAGAAAGTTGTTCGTGGAAATCTGGTTTAAAAGTACAGTGGAGCAGTAAACTTAAATTGTAGTAAAAGATTTCTGTGCAGTTGCCAGGATTTGAAGGGAATTTTTCATGCCGTACTTGAAGACATAATCCTGTTTTAGGATTGGTGCTGTCAATGCTCACACATGCTGTAGACAGGGACAGTGTTGGAGTTTATGGTGTCTCGAGTAATATGTGGCCGTTTGAGTCTCAGTTCTTTTAACAACACTCTGTGTTCTGTAAATGCTGTGCTGCAAATGGTTCAAGTGGCAAACTTGAGTTCTAAGAGCTTTTCTCAGTGTCAGTGCCCGAGGTGGAAAAAATTCTTCTGCCCATGGCTCAGTGTGTCAGATAAGGAAAGCACAGAGCTGTGGAGGTGGGGATCAAGAGGAAACTACGGTGTAGATGTAGATATATATGTACGTATATGTTAACCCTGTAGTGCAAATATCATGGGAAAACTGCAGTAAGTAAATACTGGATTAAAAAAATCCTAGCACATGTAGTATTGAATCACATTCTTCCTGACTGTTTTTGTCCCTTTTCAAGGTCATATGCTAGGAAAAGATAAAAGATTTATTTTAAGCTTTTGCTGAGTAATACAGACTTGTGAAATGTGTGTCTCTCTGCAGGTTGAAGAGCATTTCAGAATTTTTCCACTTGGGAAAACTAAAGTTGAAGCAGCAATGTGTTGCCTTTAAATTAAATTACATCCTTGTGAATGTAACTTAATGTTTCCATACATTAAGAAATTATAATTATGTCATAGGGTTTTTGAGACTAAAAAACCTGGTCTGTTTTTTCAAAGTTGTGACTACTCCATATTTTCACTTTGTGACAAAATACACATATCCTAATTTCTTTCTTTCATTTTGATTTGAAAAATACAGATTTTATTATGATAATTTGCATTAAGCAGAATTTTACTGGCTTTCATCAGCCTTCTAAAAGGAAATACTGTGATCCTTTTAAGATTCCCTTCTCTAACAATAATACACCTCTTCAGTAACCAATTCTGTGAGGTCTTAACGTTCATAACTGTAGAAATAAGGCTGAATCATATCTTTAAAAAGGTGTAAAGGGTATAAAAAGCTGTCCTTTTCTACTTATAATTGCAGAATTCCACACAATAAAGTTTCCAGCTATTTGAAATAAATGTTTTGCGGTCATATGAAAAGAAAATTGTATATTTCTTTAAAAATAAACTTTGTTTTCTTTATGTGGGAAATGGAGGCAGTGTTGCCAGCCTTAGCATAGTCATCAATACATTGACTATTCTCTTTTTTCTCTCCACTTGATGTGTATTATCAAGTAATTTATAAGTTTCTTGCTGAAGTTACTTAGTGAAGCTGGCTTTTATTTCAGTTTAAATAAGGTGTACTTCAGCTTAGTTTGGAATTCTTCTTAGAAGTAATAACCTGATCCAGACAAAACCCTTCTTGTCCTGATTTAACTGAATTGGTTAAAACTAAACCGAAGGTCCTCTTCTTGTCTGTAGGCAAGCCTTGATCCTTTGAACGTTACTTCTCAGACCTGTTTGAGGTGCTGCTGTGCTTTGGTGTCCATTTTATGAACAGCTGAATTATCTTCCCTCCTTTTGCACTTGGAAACAGTAGTTGCTTTACTAAGAACAACATTAATTTCCCACCTTAGAAAGATCCCTAATGGATCATAGTCAACTGGCAGTCCCTGTTCTTGTTTCACTACCTGCTGCAAGTGACCTTGGTACTTGTGCCAGAACTGTAAAGCAATCAGATACCAAATTGTCTGACTGTGTAAATTTATTGTGCTATTTTGGTATCATAGCAGATGTGTTCATTAACTTCATGAAGAAAACTTACCTATATGACCATAGGTTGTGATATGTTGAGGTATTTATTCTGCCCTTTCATGATATCAGGCCTGTAGGAAACACATTTTTTGGAATGTAAGAGCAGTCAAAGTTGAGTTGTGACCCCTGATTTGTGGCACCTTAAACAAGAAATTGCTTTGTTGTAGAGTTGGTGAAGTAACCTTGAATGGGATAACTTGGAGTTATTTGGACATTGTGATGCTTCACTTAATGACTTCTGTGATAATTGTTTTAAAATAATCACCATACTAAGTTAGATACTTGTTATCATTATAAGACTGTCTTTCTGGAGGTATAAATTACATTGGATAACACGTGTTCCTTTTTCTTAGAACCAACACAGATATACAGATTTCTACGTACCCGAAATCTAATAGCAGTGAGTAATTGGTTTTATCACTCCTTTACTTTGCACTTGTAGAAAATTTTAATCAAAGCATAACCATTGTCTATTTTTCCCCCCTGCAGCCAATATTTTTGCACAGAACTCTCACTTACATGTCCCACAGAAACTCCCGAACAAATATCAAAAGGTAAAATTGTTTTTGTAAAGTAATCCTAAAATGTTCACCAAGTAGCAGAAGTCCAAAAAACAGTCGAGGGTGATATCCTGTTTTCTTTTTGAAGAACTTTAAAATGCATAATTCAGTGTAGAGTTGATTTCTGAGACCTAAGAGATTTGTTGCAATGTTAGGTGTATATGTAGCTTTATCCATGTGACTGCTGTCGGTACTGGGAGTATTTGAATGTGGAAAACTATCTGCAGAATCCTAACTAATTCTCCCATGTTTGTTTTCTCTTTTGGAAGAGAATTTACTGAAAAAGCCAAACAAAACTGTATTACATCCCAACTCTTGTAATCAAATGTGCTTAATCATAATCACATGAAACAGTGTATTTTAAACTGTAACCTAACCACTTGTTTTTAAAAAAACCAAAGCCCAAATACAAAACTTTTGTCTTTGTTAGTTAGTCTTGAAAGAATCCAGTAATTATTTCTGAAGTTATTTTAATAGCTGGAAAATAAAGGAGGTTTGTTTATAGTATTTTACAAGAACTCCAGCAAATACTTTAAAAAGGTTGCTTTGAACTGGATACACCTGAGAGATGGGCTTCAGTTTTGATACTGCAAAATAGTCATTCCTGTCGTGTGAGGGGTTACAGCTGCCTGTCAATGGACCTGGAAACAGAAACTCTGCAGAGGGACAAGTACAGTGCACATTATTAGAATTCACAGTTACTTCCCCTTCACTGAAATTCCTTTGTTAGAGTTTAGATTTTTTTTGTTTAAAAAATTAAAGTTTAAAATATTTTAGCACCAAAGTTCTTATCGCTTGGAAACAGTTGCTGTGGGACTTAAGTACAACAAATATGCAACAAAATGTTATTATGCAGACAATTCTAATTTAAACTTTGTATTTATATCTAAGGGAAGTAATATCTGCATGATCTGTAGATCAATAGAATTTGCATATTTTTATTTGAATTAGAGGAGTTATTTAAGGCATTGTTTGATCTTTTGGGTATTGTTTAATGTTCTTGCTATGAATTTTAATGCCACAATATAACTTTTTCTTGAAACTGAATCCATAACATACAGTTTCACATGCTTAGGACAGGTAATGATCAGGTTTTTTGTTTTTTTTTTTAAACTTGAAGTTGTAGCTTACTTTTTCTTGTAAAAGTTACCAAAATGAATTTTTTGCTTATTTTAGAGTGAGTCAGAGCAAAATTTAAAGAAATTATTTTCAGAGTGTCTTGTTTTTTGTAGTTTGGTTTTGTTTGGTTTTTCTAACTAGAATTGTACTAGAGGAAGTTCTTGCTTATAATTTAGATTAATTTATTGTTGATTTAAATGTTTATGTTACCTGCAAATGTTCTGTTGGATATCTGCTGTATTTTCTGGGAAGCAAGAGACAATTCTTTGCCTGTGCAGTGTGAGCCACTGTTCCAAATTCCAGTTGATTCAGCTGCACAAGTAGTGCTTGGTTTCTGTGTGAAGTGTATTGATTTTTACCGGTTCCCTTAATGTTTTGTGTTAGAACTGTGAGTTTAGTTGGGAGATGTTCTAATAACAGACAGATTACAGCTGTTTCAATAGTTCTGATGATGCTGACTTACTGAAATCATGCTGGTAATTGGGTCTGGGAAGATCAAGTAAAATGTTTCAGTATGTTTTCTTTATAAAAACACAATAATGCAACAGAAGCGAGCAAGCATAGTTGAAAGGGGAAAAGCCAGAAAGAAATTGTGAAGTGCGTTCCCCCCTGGGTTCTCTCTGCCCTTTCCGTGCTCAGTTGGTACTGTGGCCCTTCTATTTCAGCCTACTTAAAACCACAGAAGTTGTAATTTTAAGTTAGTTTGGACTGAGAGGTTGGTAAAAGCCTGCACTGCACTTCCCGAGGGGGTTAGCAGGGTCCATGTTTGCTGATCTGTGCTGGTAAATACTTAGAGATACCCACAAGACCTGAATCACTGTTCTTCATTCAGTAGAACTGGTTAAGGTCTATGATCTTGTTGTTTTGGTGAAAAAGAGACTTCAGAAGAGGGAAAATACCTGAACTAGAGAAGATCATCCTGAGGTTTATATTAAGCAAAATCTGTGTTCCTGGTTTCAGTACAGTGAAAGTGTCAGTAGCGTTCTCTTTGCAAAGAGGTCTCTTCTGGAACTGCATCACTGTTAGCCTGCTTATGTGGACTATACATGTATATTAATTTATTCCCCTAGAACTTCTAAATGTTGCCATTTTTAAATTGCTGATAATTGTTTTGATTGCCACTTCAGTAAACAGTTTATAAGTAAAATATAAAGAGCTAATCTCCAAACTTGATAGAACTTACTTAAAGAACAACAGTAACTATAGCTCTGCATCTTTTGCCTCCAGCTCTATGATAGTCTGAGAAAAATGCCAAAAATTTATCACTTGGAGGTAGGGAACTAAAACTGCATTTTTACAAGGAAATTATCTGTTGATATTGCTGCACATGTTTAATACTAAGAAAGTGTTTAGAAAACCTAGAATGCTTAGAACATAGGAAAATGGTCGTAAGGAATAGTTAATGGCCATGTGTCAGTCTGGGCTAAAAAGGTATTGGTGTAGTTGTTGCTTATTGGAGAGGTGATGGGCTTTGGTCAGCTGATACTTGGAGACCTGAACTGGACTTTGTGTCTCTGGGTCTGTCTTCTGATCTTAGTATATTATTAAACCAATTGATGGTGTTGGAAAGAAGTTACTGACTGTTATTAAAATTGCTTCACATACAGTATTTGGATAAAGGAATGATTATTTATTGGCAAAACAGTGGCATGCTATGATTTTACTTCTAATACTTTGCTAATTATTACTTTTCTTGTCTGGAATAGGAGTGGGTGGAGAAAGGAATGCACAAGATGCACATACTTGTTACACAAGTAAATGCTGTCTTGAAAATCCTGAGTGTGAGGAATGGTTATTCCAAGAACTTAATTTTGTCTGTTTTGCATGGGAACATTGTAACATAAATAGTAATTCATTTTAAAGGAATTTCTGCTCTTAACTTAAAAGGCAAATATTTTTTATCAGTTGCTATTTTTAGTTTTTCTGAAAGGTTTTTTTTTTTTTTTTTTTTTTTTAGCAGGACTCTCATGTTTTGACTAACCTGAGTCTGGATTTAGCAAAGGTTGTGCCACTGTTCTTTTTGGATCAATAATGGTCACATATTAAATACAAGTTGTGTCAGATGTTAGTATCTTTTATGGAAGATTGTTAACTTGCCCTCATTCTGGGATCATGTTTGTCTCCTAGCTGGTTTTTGGCTCATATTCCGATCATGACATAACTTTGCTCTAAATCTGTTTTAAGCAATTCCTCAGTCTCTAAACTTGCTTTTCTGCAGAACAGTGGCTGATTTTGATGAGCAAAGTGCACGCAGAGACATTTTTACCTTAGAATCTGAAACTTTTGGTGAATTGCTCTGTGCTTAATGTCTCTTGCTTTAAAGCTGAGCACTGCAATGTTCGTTTTAACAATCCCACGTTCTAGTGTAGGTGAGTCAGTTCTTCAGTCTGTCATATGTGTGAATCTTGGGCTGAGTAGAGCTTTTAATCTGTGATTGTTTACTACACAAATCATAATTGTTTTTCTCCTTGTTATCTGAGTGCAGCCCTGTGTTGCTGTTTAGTCACCACGTGGTGTGTAACTCAATCATTCGTGAGCATTACATGCTGACTGTGGACAGAGTGACATCAGTGTTTCTTCAGTCAGGGTATTTCTGTAGACAAATGCTTCCCACTTCCCCAGAACAGGGTGGTGTTGTTCCCTCTGCAAGAAATCCAGTGTTTGGCAATTGTTTTTGTTCTTCTGACTCCATTTTCCTAAGTTATAAATGTAAAGGACAGATGCCCTCAGATTCTTGAGTTGTCACTGCAGTCAGGTGCAACTTTGTGCTCATCTAGATCCAAGCATTGACTTGCCTTTAATGAAAAATGGAAGGACTGTTCTGTAACATGTTGAATAACTTCTGCTCATGAGTGAGCTTTATTTAGCAATGAACTTGAAATTGTATGTATAGTAGAACAGGCTGAACATATGAGCATGAACAGACTGATGTCAAAATTACAAGAGGAATGATTTGAAATGATTATTCTCTATGACATTTTTGTCATTGGTTGTCATTGTTCCCTGTTTCCTGTGAGTGTGCTCCAAAGGTAGCTTCAAAATTCATTGCTCTTTGCATTGTGTCCATTTAATAGAAATGTGTTGAGAAGTGAGGTTTTGGGTTTTTAATTAGGTTTTTAACTCTTTTATCCTACAAGGTTTTAAGTGTTTTTCATTATTAATATGGTCAAGATTAAAATAGTAATGACTGAAGGGCTGACACATCAATTCCTGGTATGTATAAGTGTCACTAAAACAGGAAGATTCTCTTTGACAAAACTGAAATGTGGTTAAACATGTTCACTGCAAGGGTTTCAATATGTTGCTGTTAAATGAAACTTCTTATGAGCAGTAGGATTACTGTTGCAAGTACTTGTGTTATTTTTGCTAGTACTTGAGAAGCAGTTGTGTTGCTTACAACATGGCCATGATACTAGGTATGAAGAAGTATATATGTGTCTACAGGGTGTTTTCTGAAGAGAAGGCTAAAATAGTATATATAGACAGTTTTACATGGAAAACCAAGTCAAAGCTCAGGCTGAATAATTTTTTTTTGCTGTTAGTTGTGGGTTATAATGGCTATGTAAAACTATTCTTTTTGCTTTTCCCTTTCAGGAAAACATTCAGAGTAGATGACATGTTATCAAAAGTAGAGAAAATGAAGGGAGAACAAGAATCTCACAGGTACTGTCCTGCTGTATATTTATGTGCGTGGGCACAAATGAACACATGCATGGGCTAAATCAAAAGTACTTTTGACTGATAAAATGCAAGTGATAAAGAGTTATTTCTAGAAGCAAGGCTCTTACTGTTTGAAATGTTGTTTCCAGAATCTTACAATGTGTGTATATATGCTGGTCACTTAACTTGGAGAAAAGCAGCACTGGGATAAACTTCCAATATTTGTTGTGGCAGCTCTTAAAATGTGTATAGAAACCTTAAATAGGTGTTTGCCTTAGCTTTGTTTTTAAGAGTGTCAGTTGTGTCAGTAACTAATCTGTATGTGTTGGAATTAAAAGTAAAAAAATGGATTTGGGAAAATACCACAAAGTTTTATTACTTGGGGTTTATGTTGTTATATACTTGTTATTTTTAACCTGTTCTTTTCCCACAGTGTTTGCAAATCATTAGACTACTGCAGAGGCAACTTTGCTAGATACAGTGTAGTCTGAAACAAACATATAAATTTTGTGTTATAAGAGGTTTTATGGATTTACTGTATATCATTTTTCATAATTATATTTTGCTCCATATATTGTGGTTAGTTGCTTTGTTAAAACAACACAGAATATTGATTTGTGTGTGTTGTTTTTTGTGCTTTCAAAACTATCCAAAATGTGCTTTAGTGTGGAAAAGTAACCTGGATGAATGATGCAAGTTGGTGTAGATACAGTCCTTTGAATGCCCAAGCTGTTGGGCACTTCCATTGATCATCTCGGAGCTCTTGGGAATGTTTGTGTTTAAAAATAAATGTGGAGTGTCCGGTTGTATCTGCCTGAGAAGTGAAGGTGCACAAAATTGTGTCTGGTGGTGTGGTGGGACAGATGATGTTTTGTTCAATGTGTACTTCAGAAATACTAAGTGGTTTTGAGACCCTTTTTAATCTAGGTTTATAAATACTTGCTTTAAACTGAAATGTGCACTGAATTTTGCAATTTGAAATAACATGGGTCTGTGGTCAGCAGAGTAGTCTAGGCTGTGAAACAAAACAGATGCAATTACTATTTTGATTGCATATGTTATGAATTATATGGACTTGATGTTGCTGATAATGTTTACTTCTAAAGATGCAGGTTCCCCCTTGCAGAGATTCTCATTACCAAGCTTAAAATACTTGTTGGTTTGTTTTTGTTTTAATCTGCACCAAGCCCGTAGTTCAGCGTGAAATTCTAGAAAATGTCCACCAAAACTGAACTCTGTTGCTGATGAATGTCCAACAAATGTGTTTACCTATCTGTGAAGGCACAATCTCCTGTCTTCAGGCAGTGTTCTTCTACTGTAGTGTTAAATTTATTTTTTTAACGTATTGAGTCATAAAGTACCCAGAGAGAATGAGTCCATAAAGAGAAAACTGGTGTTCAATTCTGCATCAACTGCAACTGTTGTATCCAGGCAGTTTCCATGTTAAAAGGATGGACTGAATCATTAGAGTTCTGCACTGAACATCAGTGAAGTGGTTGCTGTGAGAAGAAAATACTTATTTATTCTAACATCTCCTTTTTTTTTTTTTTTCCTTATTTAGCTTGTCTGCTCATTTGCAACTTACGTTTACTGGGTTCTTCCATAAAAATGGTATGTTTGCCAATTCATTCATTACACTATTAATTTGTATGACACCTTTGAAATTAGTAGAGATATGTATGGGAAATATTTGAATGTTTTTAATCTCTGCTGTTTGGATGCAGGTTTTAATTTACTTGTTCAGCCTGCCTCATTAGTTATAATTCAGTAGTGCTTTAAAAATGTTGTACTGTAATTGTAATGTTAAGAAGATAAGCTTTCAGGGTTTTAGTAAGAACAGTGACTTTGAGAAATACTTTAGGTCATCATCCATTCAAACTAAAATAGACCTTGAGGAAAGTGATTCTTTCCCAAAGAATGTGATTTTCTGGGAGTGTGTCTTTGGTGTTTGAAGTAGCTTTAAAAAACCCCACAGCCATTAAATAGTTGGAAGATTCCATGGTTTCTAGTTTAAAATAGAAGTGTAAGAAAAATTTGTCAAGTCTGGAAATGAAGGAAAGGGCATGTCAATGATTATAAAAATCAAGGAAATAATATTTTAGTAACTTGAAGTCATTCCATGGTGTCTTTGAAGCACATAAGAATTTGCCTCTCAAAATTGGGATATTGGACTTCATCGACCAGAATGAAGAGTTCTATTGCTCTGAGAGCAAAAGCTGTTTATCCATTAAAATAAAACAATATTTCTAATTTTTTTTGGTTGGCATTGCTGATCACACTGCTGGTAGCAGCTACCTTGAAGATTCCAGGCTCTAGGAAATGTATTGTGCTATCTCTGAAACTATGTCTTATTTTCTAAGACTTTTTTTTAGGTTCTTTTGAGAGTCCTTTAGCAGCTATTGTGCATATATTTAACCTTGCATAATATTTGAGGTTTGAGGGGGGTAATTTTGTTTTATTTTCCTATCTGATAGCATCTGGATCTTAGCCCCAAATTTCAGGTTTGCAACCTGTAAAGAAAAAAATTGGAAAAAATAATTTGACTTATGTGTAATTAGTGTATTTTGACTGTCCTTAAATCTACCCCGTAGCATTTTTTGCTGTTATAAAACACAGCACGCTTGCTCTTTTAAACTTGAGAGATCAGCTGTGCCTTTTAATCTGCTAATAGGAGAATAATTAGGATATATTCTCAAGTGGAAATTTGTAGTAGGTTTTGGGGAGAATTGAAACTAAGAATGTGTTTAAAGGTCTTTGTACCTGGGAGATGCCTGTGGTTAAAAAGTAATTATGGATGGATTTATATCATTGAATAGATCTTCACTTTTTCAGAACTTAAAATACTTTTCTGTTTAGATAAGCCATCACAAAACTCAGAAAATGAACAAAATTCTGTAACTCTGGAAGTACTACTGGTGAAAGTTTGCCACAAGAAACGAAAGGTAAAAATTTTTGACAAACTATTGATATACGTTAAGGCAAAATGTTTACCTGCTTCTGGAATATCAAAGTAACATTGCCATATAATGATACTTCTGTTGAGATTAGTCTTTAAGAACTAGTGTACTCAAGTTGTTTTCTATTGGATTTTGCACAGTTTTATGAGAAATGAGTTTTAAAAAGCATTTAACTTTGTTGATTGAATTCAGCTTGTAAATCACATCCATTCATTGTGAATTTCAGCCACTTCTGGTTTTGCCTCAGTTTTTGTGTGTCATTAAACTGTCGATTCTGTTGTGATGTTCAGAGGCTTAAGTAAACCAAGCAATTACAAAATTATAAAGTAGTCTATGCCTTTTAGAATTTAGGAGCAAAAAGGAACAAATTGTAATTGTTTTGAATTCCTCAGTCATCTGCACACTCTTGTCTCTTTCCTTGCTTTTTCTGTACCTGTGTTTTTTATTTTGATCATTTCAATTATTGCAGGTTTTAGCTACCGTGAATCATAAGCAATTTTATATTTATTTTTAAAGCATCTTTGAATTTGCTTGCAGTTTTAGCTGTGCTTATTTCACATTAGTTGGCAAATTATCTTCCCAGCTATGAGAATATGGGAGGCTCAGTAATGCTTTTAGGTTTCTACCAGAAAGGGAAAGATTTGCAGTCAGAACTATGTGTTCTTCCCTAACAATGCTAGGCTGATTTGACATGTTTTTAAGAATTAATGTTGTTTCTAGCCGGTTGTAATTGTTATAGTATGGATAAATATGGTGAGATCAGGAGGTGCTGATGGTTATTCCAAATGTTTTGCTGCAAGTTTCATATTTAGGCCATCTTGTCTTGTTTTCCCAATTCTACACAATGTTCAGTGATCTCTTTGAGAGGTTCTGAATATACTAAATCCCAGGTAAGTCCTTCTTTATCTCACAGATAGCACACAGTGCACTTTGAAATATTGCAAGGAGAAGATAGGAAGCCCTTGAAATATATATATATATATAACCAAATAACCAAAACATTTAATTTCTTAGGGTAAACAGAATTAAATTAGTATTAATGACTGTTCTACAATCTTTCTGAGTGCCTCATGTTAATGTTACTTTATTCACATAGAGAAAGATGACTGCTGCCAGAAGGGGTTTTAGAATGCCAGTTTTATTTACATGTACAAATATCTGGGTTTGCATTTAAAATCTGAGATTGCTCCAGATTTTTTTATTTATATCAGTTACATGGCTTATTTTCAAAAGTTGGCAGAACAAGTGCAATTATAAATGACATCAATTTAAATAATCTTTGCTTTGAAGTCTAAAACCCCAAATCTTATCTTTCTTGTTTTGCTGCAGGATGTCAGTTGTCCGATAAGACAGGTTCCTACAGGTAAAAAGCAGGTGCCTTTAAACCCAGACCTCAGCCAAATAAAACCAGGCAACTTCCCATCACTTGCAGTTTCCAGCAATGAGTTTGAACCAAGCAACAGCCATATGGTGAAGTCTTACTCATTGTTATTCAGAGTCACTCGCCCAGGAAGGAGAGAATTTAATGGACTGATCAATGGCGAAACTAATGAAAACATTGGTAACTTCAACCTTTAAATCTGCTTTTGCAAGGTTTATCTTGTAAGCACGTATAGAGTAATCTTGATTTGCAGTGTAGGTCACACTGTGACAAGGGCCAATAATAACTGAGTGATTGAGCTTTTATTTGTTTGCAGTCTCTTTTGAGATGGTGCTGAAATTCAGCTGGTAGCTAGAAATTGTGTTTCTGGTTTTGTGTAAATTTAACTCCAGTTGTTACTAACGTGGTGGTGAAGGTGTGAGGCAACACTGTTAAAAGGGTGAATAGTGCAAGAGAGCCCTGTGGTCACTGAGAGTGTCGTTATTCCTCTACCAACACTGGTCACTACTGACTCACTGTAGGTGCTGTCAGTATCTCTCAGCAAAACTAAATGACAAGCCAAGAGAGAAAATAACCCAATAACACATTTTTAAAAACTACTTTCTTAATCTTACCGAGATGTGTTACAACACAAATGTTTCAGCCTTGGAAAGTGCATGTAGAATGAAAAACTTTATTTCTCGCTATTTTATAGCCGCAAGAGGAAGAAGATCCAATCCCAAATTCTTTATGCTGACAGAATAATAGGATGAAATTATAAATACATGAGAACATACCTAAAATATGATTACTGTTAAGCTAAGTGCTCTTTCTATTGCATTGTCCTTCTCTATTGTATGGCACATCTGACACAATCAACAGCCATATTTGTAAGTGCATAGAGACTATTTTATCTTTTGAATCTGTGCTTATGTAATGATTGAATACCTTATTTCTTATGTGCAGATGTCAATGAGGAGCTTCCAGCTAGAAGAAAAAGAAACTCTTCAAATCGTGAAGATGGGGAAAAGACATTTGTAGCACAAATGACTGTTTTTGATAAAAACAGGTGATATTATTAAAAACAAATATAGCTTCTATTAATCATTAGAAAGTTGTTTGATAATAAACTTAATATGTTCTTTGTTACAGTGTAGGTTGTATTTTGCTGCATTTTAGTTGTTATTTACAGTAAGAACTTCAGCTTGTTTTGTTAAAAATCTGCAGGTTTCATAACATATTTTGTACTGAAACCTATTGAGTGATTATTGTAAATAATTCCCATCCGTGAACTTGAATATTGTCCTGTTAATTTGCATCCGTTTGTCTGTTCCTTGCCAGTTTTTGACAGATGTACTTTCTAGGGTTCTGTTAAAGGTTAGTGACAGCATATTTTAAAAGTAAAACAAAGAAAAGGTCTCTGAAATACCCTTACTGCTTACATTCTGTTGGGTGCCATAATTTTCTGCATGCCCAGACCGTTGCTGATGTAGTCACAGGTCTCATTCTGCCAGGAACTAGAGAGGACATCAGCTCTCCATTACTACAGGACAATCAAACAATTTGTTAAAATTGTAGCAGTCATGTAGTTTAGTTATTTATTATTATGATACTACTTAAAGTATTCCAAAGAAGGTGGAGTGGGGTGAACTCACATGTCAGTAGCTCAGAGCACTCCAGATCTAGTTCAAAAGATAAGGACCAGACCATTTCCTGGGTGGACAGTTTGGTTGGTTTTGCAGCAAAGGATCATAGTGCCAACAGCTAAAATACAGTAAAATGAAAGTAAGACCTCTTTCCATGGGAGATGCAGGTCTCAGGTAAAGGTAGGTATTTAGGTGATTTCTTTATCAATAAAAATGGAGCTTGAAGAAAAAGCTGCTTAAACCAGCTCCAAGTAATTCTGACAAAGTGGTTATTTATCCAAATAGGGTTTTAGAAGTATATTTTGAGAAGAGTTTGGGTTTTGAAGACATGTCCTTTTCTAATCTGTATCTTCTTAAAAGTCTTGACAATATTTTGTTCTTTTCTATTACTTAATTCCACTGGAGAACTTCAATATGCTAAACAGGATACGAACCATTAGATGGTTTTGTAGTGATGATAAGCAAGGACATTCTCAGGCATGCTGTTGTATAAATGACACTGATTTTCAGCAGAACCAAATCATGCATTAAAATGTATATATGTTCGGTTTAATCTTTAACATTTTTCTTTGTTACAGGTGATGTTTGCTTAAGATTCAGACCTAGTCAAATAAATTTGCCTGAAAATATACCTTTAGATTCATGGAAATTGAATTACTGTGAAATAGTGCATCTTAATAGGAAAACAATAAAAAAGAGCTTTTTTGCACGTAATGCGTGTTTTGTCTTGACAGACGCTTGCAACTTCTGGATGGGGAATATGAAGTGGCCATGCAGGAAATGGAAGAGTGTCCCATTAGCAAGAAAAGAGCAACATGGGAAACTATTCTGGATGGGAAGGTATGGATTGTTTTAGTTGCCAAGAGACCTGTCTTCACAGGAAATAATTCTCTTTGGGAATGTATGGACATGAATTTTATTTAGTTCTCAGTTTAGAAAGCTTTGGCTACACGAGATCATTAATACTGTAAGTATGGCAGCTGTTTCTTTTCAGTGACTTCTGAATTTCTGACCTAGAAAATCAAGCAGTTTAAATGCTATTCTTACAAGTTGGACATATCAAAAAGGAGCAAACTGCAGAATATTTAAAGGGGAAGAAAGAGGAACCCAGACCTTTCGCAGGTGTGATCTTACGTACATACCTTAAGAGAATGCTGATAAAATGTAGTGATGAAGAGGATGTGTTCAGTGTAGGAGGAAGGGTTGAGAAATTGTTGACTGAGGTGAATCAAGAGTCAATAACTGCAGTGACTCTGTGTACTTACATAGTTATGCTCACATGTCCTGGGAGAGTATGAGTAGTAAGTGACTGAAGAGAAGAACATGAAGATTCCAGATGGTTCCAAAGTATTTGTGTTTCACCATGATCATATAATTATGAAAAAAGCAGAGATGATCCAAATTATATAGTTAAAGCACAGTTATAGGCTCAATTATCCTGCCTAGCCTTTAACTAGATTAAAATAAATTATGTTGGTCTACATTTTGTGAATATTTTCTCATGATTGTTTTTGTGAAGACACTTATTCTGCTGGGGTTTTTTTTATTTCCCCCACTCTCCAGCGGTTGCCTCCATTTGAAACATTTTCTCAGGGACCTACGCTTCAGTTTACTCTTCGTTGGACAGGAGACACAAATGATAAGTCTACAGCTCCTATAGCTAAGCCTCTTGCAACACGAAATTCTGAAAGCCTCCCTCAAGAAAACAAGCCCAATTCTGTTAAGCCTACTCAGACTATAGGTAAGCAAACTTTGGTTTTGCTGGTGAATAATCATCTGCTTAGCCCTTGTGTGCCTAGAGCTCATTGGTGCAGCTGCTTCAGGTAATTCTCAACAGGAAAAAGCAAAACTGAGCGGGCTTTGTTGTATCCTGTATTTTGTAAAATTTTTAAGGTTAAAAACTAAACATCAGGACAATATTAAAGTGATTGTATTATATAATGCTGGTAAATCCTGCTCTGAAATATGTTGGGAAAAATCCATCAGTAGGATTTCTGGGATTGTCTGGTTTGCCCTACTCACTCCAGTTACTGTTCTGTAAGTTTCTGGATTTCTAGGTGCCCTGGTTTCAGGTGGAATACAGTTAATTCTCTTCTCAGTGGCCGGTATAGTGCTGTGTTTTGCATTTAGGATGAGAATAATGTTGATAACACTGATGTTTTAGTTGTTGCTAAGCAGTGTTTACACTAAATCAAGGACTTTGCAGCTTCTCACACCACTCCACCCTCACAGAAGCTGGGGGACACAAGGAGCTGGGAGGAGATACAGCTGACCCAAACTGTCCAGAGGGATATTCCAGAATGTATGGCTTCATGCTCAGTATAGAAACTAGAAGGAAAGCTGGCCTAGATACCATTTTTACTTTGTCTCATTCCCAGTTGTTTGTGACTTTGGATTACAACCTGTTGTTGGGAGGTAAAGCTCAAGGACATCTGAAAAACTTAAGTTGTACAGAGAACTAAGGCTGCACCTGTTGTTTCAACAGCTATGAACACATCTAGACTCTGGATTGGCAGCCAGTTCACTTCAGACTAATCAGCATTTCCAAGCTTATAACTAGATTGGGACTCTGAGATTAAGGAATCTTCTAGGTCTCTGTTGTAGAAGGGATTATTTGGAGTGCAGTGGTTCTGTCCCCAGTCTTAGTCTCTGGGGAGTGCAGTGAGGCACTGCTGGTTAAGAGTTGATAGTGCTTTGGAGAACTTGTCCAAAATGGCATTTCAGTCTGAGTCTGGTGAAGTTTTGGAGCTGGAGTAGTGACCGCAAGGAAATTACTGTTATGAAAAAAGCACTGCTTTTCCAAAAGTAGTTTTTATACAGTTTTGTTGCAGTAAATGTTGATAAACGTAATGGTGACACTTCCTAAGAGTGGTAATTCATTTAGAGCTTTAGTGTGATTAAAAAGTGAGAGCAAGAAGAATTTCACCCTACCTGTGCAGAAACCAATGTCTAGAATGATCCCTAACATCCTCAGCCAACCTACAGGCATTCTTCTCTTGGGAAAGAGTACAAGAATATTTAATTAAGACTGATTTCTGTTTCCTGAACTGAGTATTTTACCTGAGCTAGGGACTGCAGACACTTGGGTTTCTTGCATTGGGATGAATGGCTGACAGTGCACACAAACATGAAGTAATTCCAACAGAACTTGGGAGGTCTTCAAACTTTTGCTGTAGAAATTGTTCTGCTTTCTCTTTTCTTCCTTGTACCAGGCTTCCTTGTATTTTAGAGTTTCTTGGAGACCTGTATTGTAATATGTTAGGCAGGTTTTATGCTCAGACTTGCAAAAGTAGTGAAAGTTAACTAACTCTAGAAGGCATGTGGTAGTTTAATAAATGTAGACAGTTGGAACGTGGCAAGACTGCATTGCTAATGTAACCTGGAACCCGCTTTTTCTTCCATCAGAAAAGCTAAATATTCCAGTAAATTGATAGTTACAGCCAGAGAAACCTTCCCAAATAGTACAGCCAACTCTTATACACAAACATATTGTAGTGTAATGTGCAGCATTGTAGGGTATTTATTATGGTTCTGCTGTTTGCAATGTCTGAATACCACAGGAGTGAAAACAGTAGGAAACTTCTATTGGAGATTCTGATAAAGACCCAGTACTTTCCTGATGGTACATAAATTTGGTGTTGTCAGTTTACTTTGGCATATTTCCCAAGGTGGAATAAAGACATCGAAGACTTTCTAAATATGGCAACTTAAACTTTGCTGTAGTTACAAAGTTGGGAAAGTACTTTGGAATGAGCCATGGAAATTGGGATTTCTCTGGTGGTGGTGCAGGCTAAAGTGTCAGACCTCCTCTCTTTTTCATACAGAAAGAAGATGAAATTTCCATTCTTCTCCAAAATACTAAATACAAAATAAGTGCATCTTCTAGAAGTTAGGTTTTCCCATCTTTTTCACCACTCAGAAGAAAGCAGAGTCATTATTTTGTTTCTCTTGAGGGCAGATTTATAAACCTGCTTAGTTATGTGGGCTTTCTTATTGATTGTATGAAATCAAATACTATTACATAGATTAAACTGTACGGAAGAGACTCAGAAGCAACTGAGCAGTGCCATTACACATACAAATAGTTAAGTGTTCAAGGGTTGAAGTTTCAGTTAAATATTTTGTGTATTTACTTACATTTCTGCTGTCTGTTAAGAGACTGGTGGAACTTTAGAAATTGAATTTGAGGGATGTGTTTAAATGCAGCAGTCTGAAGCAAGGATGGTTTTTATTTTCCAGCCACACCTGCTTTTTTAACAATATATAAAGAATTATCTGCTTAAATGGAGTAAGAAAAAGGTTACTTTTTACCTAACCATTTTTAAGTTCTCTGAAGGATTCTCCGATACTGGAGATGATCTTGTGTTAGAAGTGGGTTTGCCTGTAGGTTTGTGAAGGAAGCTGAGCATCCAGACTTCCTTGCTAGGTGGTAGGAGCTACTTATGTCAAAGGACAATTGAGCAGCCTGTTTCCTTCAGCAGCAGTGCCCTTGCAGAACTTCCATACTTGGGTAAGAAGCAATGTCTGTCTGTTCCTCTGCACCAAAGAAATGTGTGTCTACATGGGTTTTTTTCAGCTGTGAAAGAATCCTTGCCGACAGACCTTCAAACAAGAAAAGAGAGAGATGTTTTAAATGAACCTCGACAGAAGTTGCGAATATTTTACCAGGTATTGAAGATAATCATTAGAGGGAAAAACTAGAATCTAAATATTGTGTGGAATTAAAATGTTTTCTTGGGAGCTGGGTGGAAATTTCCATTTGCCCTTTTAGTGGATACGTTAAAGAGTCTCAAATTCACAGACTACTGTGAATGGAAAGCCATTCCACAGACTACTCTTTTTAGAAGTATTTTAGAAAACTAATCTTCCTGGGGGTACATCTAATGTTCTGAAAGACAAAGGACATTCCTTGTTAGACATCTGGAGGGACACAGGTGGGTCTCCTATAGGAAAAAAATTCTTGAAATACCAGTGTTTCAGTACACTGAGCTGATGTAGTGTTCCCAAGATCTAACTGTTGCTGTCAAGGTCTCCTGTAATGATGTCCAACTTGGTTTTGAGGGTTGGAAGTTGATGAATGAAACTCATTTGGTGCTAATTCTGCTCTGCCTGTTCCTTTGTTTGCATCAGTTCCTTTACAACAACAACACGAGGCAGCAGACCGAGGCCCGCGACGACTTGCACTGCCCCTGGTGCACACTGAACTGTCGGAAACTCTATAGTTTACTCAAACATCTTAAACTCTGCCACAGCAGATTTATCTTTAATTATGTTGTAAGTAATCTTTCTGTAGTTTAGCACTATGAAGCACTGTACAGTCTGTCACAAATACTACAAGTGCAGGCATTCTGTTTCCATCTTAGTAAGTTATAGGACTATATCTACAGGTTAGAAGCTGCTTTTTGTAAATGTTTTTGTGTTACACAGAGGGGAAATATTGTGGATTTGATTTTATTTATGTATATATATAAAAAATAATGCTGACCACTGGAGGCTGAATTCTGACTGTAGGTACTGCTTTTGCATCAATGTGCTCTTTGATGTAGAAAGCAATGTAATTATATTAGGTTGGAAGTCTCTTTAAGTTCTAGGAAGTTCAGAAGTGTTCTTGCTAGCAATCTAATTTTCCTTAATTTTATAATTAGTTCTGAGTGGTTTAATATAAAACAGTAAAATAGTACAGACCAAGGAAGCTTTAGTATAATTTGCTTCTAGAGATTAAAAATTATTTGGGTGTTGTGAAAGTAAACTTGGAGCTATATCAGGTTATTGACAAGTGATATTTAAGATACTCAGAATTTAAAGGTTACTTGTTGAAATCTGTTGATGCATTGTCATTACTGTCTGCTGAGTGTTTGCAATTGTGCTTCAGTATCATCCAAAAGGTGCTCGAATAGACGTGTCCATCAATGAGTGCTACGATGGCTCCTACGCAGGGAACCCCCAGGACATCCATCGCCAGCCCGGCTTCGCCTTCAGCCGCAACGGGCCCGTCAAAAGAACTCCAATCACACACATCCTGGTTTGCAGGTAGGGAGCTGGGAAACAAGCTCTGTGGGGGGGTCACAGAATCAGCTAGGCTGGGAAAGATCTTGGAGATCATCAAGTCCAACCTATGATCTCACACCACCTTATCAACTAATCCATGGCACTGAGTGCCACATCCAGTCTTGTTTAAACAACTCCAGGGACAGTGACTCAACCACTTCCCTAGGCAGTCCATTCCAATGCCCAGCCACTCTTTCTGCAAAGAATATTTTGGCCTATAAACCAGATTTGTGAAACCTGGGGCTTTGTGAATCTGAAGGTGCATATGCACAGTGCTGAATTTCACTGTTATGACTAAATAAAATGTAACTGAGGGATGATAATGTCACCCATGATTTTTCTACATTTTTCCAGCTGAGGTAGCTATTCATAACAATGTAGCTCTGTTTGACTGCTGTACCCTAAATCTTTTCTTCCCCGAAAGGTGAAGTTGGATGGTTGGGTCAGGAGGTGTTGGGTTTTTAATGGGAATCATTTAATTGCTAGAGATTTCCCCCCTCCCAATATTTTTGCAATTTAGAGCTTAAAATAATTTGTATTAATCACCGACAGTGGTCAGTATTTGCATCTCTGATGTGATGGTGACAGGAGTAATTTCTCCCTGGCCAGGCCAAAGCGCACGAAAGCGAGCATGTCCGAGTTCCTGGAGTCCGAGGACGGAGAGGTGGAGCAGCAGCGGACGTACAGCAGCGGCCACAATCGGCTCTACTTCCACAGCGACACCTGTCTGCCCCTTCGCCCCCAGGAGATGGAGGTGGACAGTGAGGATGAAAAGGACCCGGAATGGCTTCGGGAGAAAACCATTACTGTAATTATTCCATTTGTACTAAGTGATTTTAAGTGGACTGTGGTTTTTAAAAAATGATCTGTAGTTGTTGTAGGGAACAATGGGGCATATGTAGTGAAATTTCTGCATTTTAAGAGCAGAAAATTTTGCTGGAAAACTGTTGATGGAAATTATTGGAATCAACGTTTGTTTTTTCAAGTATGCCTTCAGTTTGCAAAGTTGGTTCAGTCTCCTTGTGTTCAAACAAGTTTTCATTGTTTGTGGCTGCTTTTCTCCTTCAAAGAGGAGATGCTGGAATCGGGAGCACACAGTTTGGGCTGTATATAATAAGGATATAATTTATCATCACAAATCTCTACATGAAAATACATTTTTTTTAACTTTTTTGAGTGCAGAGCCTGAATTTTCTATATATATTTTTGTGTGTAAGTTGAATTTTACTTATGCTCTCACTACTTGGCAGCAGACATGCAGTTCTGATGGGTGTGTTTGTTTCTTTTCCTATCCTTCCTCCCAATTTCCAGCAAATTGAAGAATTTTCCGATGTTAACGAAGGAGAGAAAGAAGTGATGAAATTATGGAATCTTCATGTTATGAAGCACGGGTATGTTATTCTGCTTACTTTTGATACAAATAAATTATAGGATACATTTGGTTGATCATTTTGCATTGCAGTTCACTAAATACTTAAAATTTAGTTGTCTCAGTTGTTTAGGAAAGGGTCATTAAAGGATAATTTGTAAGGCTTTTGGGAGTTTAAGCTTTTAAAGAAGTTCTTGTGCCTAGTAGCCTTTGGGTTTTGAAAAGAAAAAATATTGGACTCTGTAATAGCTGCTCTCTGCAGTTACATTGATAAATCATGTTGTGGAGTATCTTTTTGGTTTTGAAGATGTTCTAATTGCATAGTGACGGTTTTCTTATTTGACAGGTTTATTGCTGACAATCAAATGAATCATGCTTGTATGCTGTTTGTTGAAAATTATGGACAAAAAATCATTAAGAAGAACTTGTGTCGAAACTTTATGCTCCACCTGGTCAGTATGCATGACTTTAACCTCATCAGCATCATGTCCATAGACAAAGCTGTGGCCAGGCTCCGAGAGATGCAGCAGAAGTTGGAGAAAGGAGAATCAGCCTCCCCAACGGATGAGGAATCTTCCGAGGAACAAAGTGGGACAGCAAATGGATACAGTGAAAATAACATGAGAGAGAGGATTTCAGAAGTAGAAAGCATCTCAGGTGTCACAAAACAGAGCAAGAAGCAGAAGCTCTGAAGTCAAAAGTCAGTTGTCATTCAACGGACAAGCATTGAAGTGACATTCTAGGGTGCATGAGCTCTATAAAGAATTACACACAGAAATACAGAGATTCCAAACAGGCACTGCTGGATGGAAATAAATGATTTCAACAAGGATATTGTTTAAACAGGGTTTTTATTCAGTTACTTATACAAGTACTACATGTATATTGGTTTTGGTGATGTAATGACAATATTCTAAGAGTTTGAGCATGAAGAGCAATATAAAAATCTTTTTGTAATTTTAGTGTAATTAGTGTCTTAAGAACTTTATGGAATTTACATAATTTAAGTATATGTAAAACCGTTTTTATATTAAGATTTTTGCATCTGTATCTGGCTGTTTTTCCTACCATGAAGTTGTGAAACATTAGGGAAAGGGGATTGGGATACAGTTTCTGCTTTTCTTATTTAGAAATTCTCCAGTTAGCTTTTTGTGAAAATAGCATCTGACTATTTACAGTTTAACCTTGATCCTTGTATTTGAAATCATTTATCAATTGATCATAAGTTACAAATCAATTTTTTTTACACTAAAAATTATCATAGTTGGCGAACTTAGCACTTCCTTTGTCTTGTGCCTGTTTGGAAAGATCTTGGCTTTTCGCGTTCCAGACACAGTGAAGTACCACCTTGGCTTTTTGAGGTTAACCAGCAGTTTGGGTTTTGTGGATAATTCTGATGTATTGATTGCCCAGTGTACCATTTTAAACTTGAACATTTAGCTCCTTTATATTTTTATTACACATTTACACAGCTACAGCAAGGATTTGGGTGCAGCCCCTCATGCCTGGGTCACCCATCCTGGGGTGCCATGCTAAGGCCGGAGCCTTGTGTCCGTCTGCGGGCGCTGTGTCGCCAACTTCCCGGGAAGTTCTCACAGACTGCAAGGCCAGGCCGTGGGTTTAGCTTTGGCTTTCGAGATGCCACTCTTGAGGGAAAAATGCACTGTAAAATTGGACCAGAAAATGTGTTGCACTTCTTATGTAAGTATTCTGTGATGTATTGTATTCAATACAGATACTAAGATGCTGACTAAACTATATTTGAGCAGTTTTGCACTGCTGTTAACACATTTTATGCATACGTTTACAGATTTTTTCCAATGGAAAGTGGTTTCACTACTGGTACAGTATCAGCACCGAAGGGTTTTATTCCAGCAAGCACTGTGGTTGAGTGACATCACCTCAATTTTTTATTATCCTTAAAATATTTCATTTTTCGTATTCTTTATTTATAAAGGAACAATGCTGCTGTAAATACAGGTATTTTTTGTTTTTTATTTCATTCCATCACCATGAGATGCAGTTCCCTATTTGTTGAAGGGGTATATAAGCTTTCTAATGGTGTCTTCAGAAATTTATAAAATGTAAATACTGATTTTGATGGTCCTTAAGATGTGTTTAACTGTGAGACTATTTAACTAATGGTGTGGATGTGATTTGTCATCCAGTATTAAGTTCTTAGTCACTGATTTTGTGTACAAAATAGGAAAGAGGGAAAACTGCAGCTTTTCATTACAAACTTCTTGAATTGCCAGCTCTCTGAGTTTTAGCAAACTCTAATTATGCCTCTGGATAGTACATCATGCATTTCTCTCTGGCTTTAATTTGCTAAAGCTGTGCACATATGTAAAAAAATAGATTATTTTAGGGGAGATGTAGTTCTAGAATTATTGCTTATGTCATTTCTTAAGCAGTTATGCTCTTAATGCTTAAAAGAAGGCTAGCATTGTTTGCACAAAAAGTTGGTGATCCCCCCAAAAATAGTAATGAAATTACTTCTGTTCAGTAAACTTTGTATGTCATGTCAATTTATAATAAAAGCTGAAAAAATCCCCTCGTTTTCTATTTATAAAGATGCCTTTTCTACTTGTACCTTTGAAGATGCCATGTAAGCTGGTTAAAAAGAATTTGAATGGTACAGTAGATGAAAAAACAAACAAAAAAAATCCCCCAAAACAAGTTCAATTGTTTAAATGAGCCATTGTTTTTCATTAAATGTTTTATTTGAAATCAGCTTTTGTACATGAAGTTCAGTAATACAAAATTTGCCATGATGGGTGTCCAGTCATTCCATGTGCAGAGACCTCAAGCAGCACCTCTGTGAACTCTTCTGCATAACATTTAAAGTTTGGATATGTGTTCTTCCATTGCCAGATTGTTACAGCTCTATTTAAGGTATCTCCATAAATTTCCAGGGTTTTACCCAGATTTTAATAACTTTCTTTCTCCTTTCTTGGGGTAGAACTGAATACCTGAGATGTTTGTGTAAGTTGTGCTTTACTGTGCAGAACTGCAATTTATAGAAGTGCAGATGACATACCGCTTGTGGTGCCAGTAACAGAACTAAGATTTATGTGTTTTTATATGCAAGTGGCTAATTCTTCAGACATTTTTTAAAGTATTTGGCTTATATGGAGTCAAGTTTAAATTTAAAACCCCATTCATCTGGGACTACAGAAGATGGATGCTCCAAGTACTGTGGGACAGAACGAGTCAGGAATTGCATTGCTTTACCAAGTAGTGAGTGTGGAATGGCAGCCACTGGAAACCTTTTTTTCCATGTTAGGATTCAGATCCTGAAATGGAGGGTGTGCCAGCTGGGCTCTGCAAACCACCTCAGGCCACCACTGAGCAGTGTGTTCTTGTCTCTAACCTTGTCCAGGTTCTCCTAATCCGGCCTTCACTGTGCTCATGGCAGGTTTTACTGCTGTTTTGTAGTTGGTGATCACAACGGGTCTGTGAACCCCAACTTGGAACCTAACATGATCTCAATATTCATTCAGTGCATAAAATACTATATTCAAAAGTTGTAGGTGAATTGTTAACCTTCAGTGTACATTGCTTGGAGTATGTCTTGAATGTAGCCCCTGAATTTTGAGGGGTGGGGTGAAGATTCACTGCCTGGAATGAAGCAGTTACCCATGATTTGAACTGTTACGATTATTTATCTAATTAAAACAAAATTCCCAAACCATACAATCCCCCAAATGAGAAATCTGACTTTACCTTGGGGAATACAGGAGCCATTCTGTGGGGGCAATTTTGACAGTTATTCCAAGTTAAGTATTTCTTAATTCACAGAAGCCTGGTGCCATCACTGACGAGTGGAAGTATTACCTGTTACAAATCTGGCTGTGGTTTCATATCCAAGAAAACAAGGCTTTGGAGTAGGTAAGTCCTTCCCTGTCTCACCTGCAGTTTTTAGGCTGCTTGATTTGAGAGTGAAGCTGCAGCTCTGGAGGAGAAGCACTTGGCATCTTGTCATGAAGAAAGTTCACGTGTATGGAATATTAATGAGAGAGAGCTACCAAGTCAGCCACTTCACTTACTGGTTTCACAAGCTGATTTTCCTTTAAAAGAGACCAAAGAACAGGAACAGGCTCCAGCTAAAGCAGAACTGAGGGACCAAAGTAAAGCTGTGAGTTGGTCCAACAGGGACTTCATTTGAAGGTGATTAAATACTTCTGCTGCTGGCCAAAAACTATAGATGTGTAAGAGTTGCACCACTGAATGCACCAGTAAGAGATGGGAACAGTGAAATGGAGATGAGACAAATCAGCCGTGCTGGAATATTGAGGGAAGTAGTTCATAGATGCTTTAACAAATTTTATTAAAAGAAGGGGAAAAATATTTTTGTAAGATATGTCCGTTAAAAGCTGGAAATAAAGGTAAGTGCACAGGTGGGAAACCTGGAAATAAATTGTTTGGGACTTTGGAGGGACAGAAGATTAAAAAAATGGGGAGAAAAAAAGGGGAGAACCTCTTAAAGATGGCTGCAGTAGTCTAGAAAACATTTTCTTATATTATTAGAATGCTGCAGTTCTCAGCTTTATGCCCCAATAAATAATTTCCTAGACCATACACAGTTGAGGGATAAAATTTTTATTTAAAAAAATTTAAATTTCTCTTAACACATAAGTCTTAGTTGAGGTAAGTGAATGTACTAGCTTAGGAAAACAACTTTCAGGATTGGGTTTCATAAGCCATTAACATTCTGTTGCTTGCAGGGCTCCAAGAGCTAGAGGTGCATATTGTACAAGGAAGTGTCAAGTTTTCCATCCAGCTGAATGCTGCTGCAGAAGAACAGAATTTACACTTTTTATTTCAAGCCTCTTCTGCTTCTTTGCATCCTTTGTTCCTTTACTGCTTGGGTCTCTTGCCCTGAGACTCTTCAGTCCTCCCCCCATCCACAAGGTGCAGCTCCAAGAGGTGGCTGAAAGTACCTCATTTGCAATTTGGATAGTGAGGCTTGTGCCAAGTTCAAGTAAAAAACAAAACCACCACAATAATAACAAAAGAACCATTGGCAATCTACCCCAGTTCAACACACAGCTAAAGCCTGAAGGCAGAAAAACTTCTCTTGCCCTCCTCAGCTCTCCTGGGCAGCAGTAGCAGCCTCCCATGGCCCTTCACAGTCACCTTCAGCTGCTTTTATGTGTATTCTGAACAACCTGACATGGCATTGCCACCTCTGGAAGTACCTGAATTCAAGGTTTAAGCTTTTTATTTTCTAATATATAAGTAAGTATCCTGCAGAATCTACAGTCTGACCAGCCCCTCTAAAAGCAGATTAAAAGGTACCTCACCTGTTGGTACCTCAGAAATGTGGATATTCACAATTTTAGTTTCCATATGGTGAAAGTACTGAGTTACAACTAGTACCTGATACCTGAAGTAAGTAAAACTGCCAGCACTAGTACATGGAGCAAGATTTAAGTCAGCTGCTATCTGGAGTGCCAGCCCAACCCTCTGAGCAGGACTGACACTTTCATCTACTGAATCTTATTGTAAAAGTACTGAAAACTCTTCACTGGAGAATTAAAGTAATATTGAAAGCACAGGAGATAAGCTAATATTCTCTTTTTCCCTGACACTGAACTTGTGAAGCTTGAAAAACTGACAGTACTGCAGGCCTTTTGTTGCTAACAGTGGATGATCTGACCTGCAGCAGTTCAGTCTTCCTCACTTCATGTCTTACAGCCAATTCCAACCTAACTCTGCCTTGTGCACACGTTTTTTTTCTTGTAAGTAATATAAATACTGACAGCTCTTCTCCTTGTCTGAAATTCCTGTACCCCTGCTACAGCTGCTTGGGGAAAAATTCAGGCAGGATGGCTGATCTTTATGTACTGACAGTGTGAGTATGGGCAATGTTAATTAATTGTAAAATAAGCTTTTATGCTTTAAGCTTATGATAGTAACATAGAGGGCTAATGTAGCACATTGCCACTGAAGGAAAGGCAGTATGATTGTCTAGGCTTTGTAAAAATAATGCTATTCTAACATGATAAAATATATTTAATTTTAATTGAACGTGAGGTAAGAAGCCCCTCAGTGACTGTTACTTTTAAATATTCTTTAAATCCAGTAGCATTGCAATCTTTTGACCAGGAATAGGGTCTCTTTTGAGACTGAGCTTATCCATTGTAGTTGCTCCTTAGAGGAAAAATATGTAACTTTATGTAACTTCTGAACTCCAAGTCATTTAATTCACAATATTTTTTATCCCATCCTACTCTATGGAGGAAACAGCTTAATTACCACCATCCCTTCAATTCTGACTGCCCCATGTTAAATCTGTGCATGTGGGGTCTGCCTGAAGCCCACCCCCAAAGCCCCTACTCCAGGTGGAGCTCGCAGCAGCAGTCACAGCTGCATCAGCCCAGTCTGTCTGCAGTACTGGGACCATACACCTGCACTGGCTGCACAGTGTTCCCAGGCAGAATTTGGGATTGCCAGGAATCCTGCATACCACAACAGCACTTGTGTTGTCTGGCAGTAAGAGAAGGTTGTCTCTGAGTGTTAGGAGGGCTCTGAGGAATCACAGCTGCCAATCCACATGTTGAGGCCAGGTACCAAATCATTGATACTTGCTCTTGACACAGGCTCCATGTGAATTGTAACCAGGGAAGACATTCAGAGAGGATCAGGATAACATCCTGCACTGGCTGTTCATCTGCTTGAGACAGCCTTGCACCATCCATGTAAGCATCACCATGCAGCTACTCTAGAAAACATATTCCAAGTGACAACACAGAAAACAGTTCAAGAAGTATTGAAATAAGGCACTTAAGGGAGACAGGAACAGGCTGGCTCCATGTTTGAGCCTCAGGCTGGCTCAGATGTCCCTGCTCCAGAGGGATGAACAGTACCGTGCGCAGAGGAAGCAGCTGCCATGGGTGGGCCTCACTGTCCACTCAGACTCCTAAGGCAGCACCGTGCACAAGGAAGCATAGCAGGACCTTGCTGCTCTAAATACTGTGCTCTGAGTGGTATAAATACAACTTTGGTCCATTACCACCCCTCAAATGCTTATTTCACAGAGCAGCAGCTTTAAGGAAAGTTAATTCTACACAACGCACGTACCCTGAGACGAGTACAATGAAATACTGACAAAAATCAAGTCTGGAGGAAAAAAAGGAAAGGTCTGACGGACTGCTTAAATTAATTTGCCTACACAAATGCTTGTTTCTAGCTTTTTGCAGAGTAACAAATCCAATGTTTCACAATTATTGTTTAAATGAATCCAGTATGAAATACAATATAGTGGAGTTCAAGTACTATAAAGACTGGGGTTTGTTACCAGATTGTGGTCAAACAGCTGGAAACTCAGCTTTTAACATTACACTTTACAGCAAGAAAAAAAAATCCCTTTACTCACTGCTAAAACACCAAAACCTTCCAGCCTGGGTATGAAAACGAACATCCAAAATACAAAGAGCCACAGCATTGATCAAGTACCCAGTCAAAGACCACTTCTCTGTTGTTAGAGCTGATGGTTACTCGAAGCTTGAAGTTTCCTCCCTCGTTGCTGCAGGGTCCCAACTGCACAACTTCCATGTCAAATGTCACAGTCGAGCCAGAAGTAACAGCAGGCAACTGGTTTGTCATCTCTTTTCCATTTACAAATACTGCCCCTGAAACAGTCAGCAGATCTACCAGTATTTCTCATTTTCTGTATGTACTAACATGCAAGATCACATCTTCCCATTTTTTGCAGGCAATATAGGGAAAAAAACGCTGCTGCATTTCTTTTGTCACAGGGAACAGGCTGCAGTAACTGCAAGCAGGAAGAGGAGATCTGTGATCTCACCAAAGATTTTTAGCTGCACGAGCAGCACATACCTAAAAGTTGCTCCTATGTTATGCAGGGATCTAAAGAGCCCGGGGCTGTGGGTTGTGGGAGGGAATTCTGTGGTTCAGACTCACCATTTGTGCTGATGCACACAGCTTTGTCCCGCTGCAGGGAGTCGTAGCCGTTCCGCTGCTCCACGCACACTCCGAGGCTGTCCCGTCGGTCTGGCTGGCCCACTGTCTCAATTCTACCAAGCAAAAAGTTAAGTCAAAACCTGAAGCTTTAAATCAAAACATACAATGAAATCCAGACAGTAATAACCTGTCACACCAGACCCTTGTACTGCACACCATGGCTCCCAACAAATTCATCCAAACTTCCAGGAGATCCCTGTTGAATGACCAAAATTCCTAGCAGCTTTCCCAAGAGTTCCACTGAGTAATACTCTGTTAATCTGTACAAAATATGAATGTGCTTCCTGCAAACTTCCAGTGCTATTTCATACAATTCTCCACTGTTACAGCTTAGAAATGATATTTTGAAATGATTTCCAGTTGTCTGAAGCAGACAAGATGCTCAGCTAGCCAATTAGCTACACCAGATTACTGGTCAGCATCATGTATTATGGCAAGACAGCTGTAGTTTCAGCAGGGATTTAATAAGCATTACCAAAATAGGTTTTTCGGGCCCTGCCATGTTCTACTGTAATGGGATGAGGATGGGGTGTTGCTTAGGGGGTGTGTTTGGTTTGGGCTTTTGTAATAAATCAGCTTGGTGCAAACCAAGCAATGCCTAGAAGAGCATTTACATGTCTGGCTTCTGCTCAGCTGTATTTAGAGTTTTAGTCTGGGGAAAGAATCTCTGAAGAAAATGCAAACAAGTTTTGCAAATGACCAGGGACTCAGTTCCCTTTGGGCCCCAGCAGAGGAGCAAGGCTGCACAGTTCCTACACTGAATAGCTGTTCTGGACTTGAGTCCTTTCTCTTGTAATGCCACCTCTCAGAGGTGCTAAATCCTACTTTACAGAGAGCCTGAGTGACTCAGGAAACTCAGAGTTTTTCCTAGAAAGTAAAGCAGTTGTTATTTTCATTGCAGCTTGAGAGAAAGAACAGACTGATACATGGTTGTTGGCAAACAAAGGAAAACCTCAGCAAAGCTTTCAAGAACCAGCAATTAAAGGGGGCAGTGGACTGGCACAGAATGGGTTAACTCTTTCGAGGCAAACTGGGAAGATAAAATTGGAACCATGTTTTACTTTTGCACTCCATTAGGTTTTTCAGTCCCCTGGGAATGTCACTAAGAGAGCAATAGCCTTGCACTGTAAAGCAAAGGGAAACCAATTATTTAAATCTCAAAGAAGCTTTTACTTTGGAAGGGATCCACAATGTTTTCCCAAAGCAACTTTAAAGGAGATTTTGAATTGATTTTGGTGCACTACAAAAATGCTGCACAACAACAAAACTTTGTCTCTGCCACTGCAGCCCAAACACTGAACCCGGTGAAGCACCACCAGTTTCCATTTGCCTCAGAGCACAGAGAGGTCCCTCTGTGAGGGATCACAGGCGCTGCCTCACAGTCAGCTGTCAGCAGAGTTGTGCTGGGTTCCTGACAAAGTCACTGTGACCACCACGGGGCATCTGCTGCATGAGCCCAAATCACCAGCGTGGCCAGAAGGACTGTGGTTCCCCACAGCAAACAAAGCTTTAGAGATGAAGAGCAGATCACTGTGGAGAAAATTTCCCTTCCCTAAGGGCAGCCCCCTGCAGGCTGCAAAGAAACAGGAGGAGATTTGACCTAATGCAGTGATGTTTTCCTTGGCCAAATGCTTCACCTCAGGACAACTGCCACAGCTTAGCTTTAAAATGTAGATAAAAAATACTGTGTTTATCTCAGCTTCACTTCTCACTGACAAGCTGTGCCTGGGTCCTGAACACAGAGAACACAGAGCTGCTTGTGAATAATAACTTGTGTCCCTACAGCTGGAGAAAGTCAAGCACCAAGTACTACATCCCCCTGCTCAGGAAAATCTCTCACATGTCCAAACAAGAAGCTACTCTTGGACTTTGGAAGAGGAACACAACCAATTCTTGAGGTTGTTTTCAATCTCAAGATTCGTGTCACGATAGTTTTTGTGGACATGTGCTTGTTCGAGCTCGGCCATCCTGAAACAATCTCCTCTTGGATAAAAGTCCATAACCAAAATGAGAAGCAAAACATTTTCATATGCTACCAATAAAAAATGATAAAAGGCACTGGATTGAGAGGGAACCAAGGAAAACCTCAAGATTCTGCCTTTAATTTCACAGGCATTGCTGATCCAAGAGAAGTTAAATCTAGCAATAGATTTCAAATGAAAGCTTTTTATCCATCTCAGGACAACTGAATACATCCTCACACTGCAAACATCTGAAGTTAACATAATCTGTTATCAGGAAGAGATAAATGAAATACAATGGAATAAGTAATGAAATTATTATGAACAGCCCTTCTTGATTGCTTTTGGGGGTTGCTTGCTGTACAGCAAGTAGTTTTATTTAACCAGGGAAAAGATGAAACAAAGCTTCAGAGTCTCTGAGGTCGGTAATTACAACCAACATATCCACAAGGACATTCCTCATACCCTGTTAAACAGCATCATCTCACGGATAGGACTACAGGCAGAAAAACTGCCAAGGTTTTTAATCATGTTCTGTGTCAAATGGAAAGCTTGAAATTCACAAGTTCCACTCTGGATCTTCTAATGCCAGTTTCAAGCATTAGTAGTCTTCCCATCACTAATTACCTCAGATGTTACAGGCATTGTTGCCAGACTGTCATCCCAACAGCACATCAGTGTTTTCATGTCCAAAGTCTCCAGAGTCAGTGAATAGTGTGGGAAGGAAAGCACCCCGTGGGCCAAGGTTAAATGAACTAGAGGCAAAGCGCCACTAACTTCAGCCGGTAACAGCTGCTACAAAACATCAGGAAGTTCAACGTTCCACAGATCTGCTCAGCATGAGCTATATTTTACCATCCCTCAGGAGTTCACTCATCTCTCTTTTATTTAACTGCAGGTCCTACAAAAACATCAGGTGTTTTCCTACAAAGCCAGGAAGCATAACTAAAGGAAGGTCAGATGTCACAGAGGCACTACCTCGACTGAAGCTGAGCTGATGTAAAACTCAAACATGCCTCAGGTTTACACACAATTCAGATGTGACAGCTCACAGGGGATGCATCAGACACCAGCCACCCAAAAAAGACTTGCCTGAACGTTAATGTTTGCCCACAGAAATAAGTAGGAGCTTTGGAGTAGAGCACACCACATGACTGAGAATCATTCCGAAGCGCTATGTTTCTTCGGCTGCTCAAGCTGTAACCCTCCAGACCAGTTGTCCATTCTTCAAAGAAAACAAACAAACAAACAAGAAAGAAATTGTGAACCTCAACTCACTCTTGTCTGTGCAAAATCAAGCCAATCCCAATGTCTACTTGGTCCACCTCATGCAGCTCAAGCTATGTTAAGAACGGGGGCTGGTTTTGCCTTTTCCTTGTGGAGAGATTTGTTTTTCAATTAAATTGCAATTACCAAAAGTATTTTCCAGCTCAGAGTTCACCAGGAGTTCATTCTTTGCTGCAATCCCTGCCAAGTCTTATTGAGGCAAAGGAAAGCCTTCATTACCCACTGCATTTAAAAACTTTTAAGTGAAGAGAAAATTTTAAGCTTTTCTCTCCCCAAGATGAGAGCTTGTTGTGAGCTGTACGTCATCAAAAATGCTTATGCTGTGGTGAGGGAGAAGAAAGAATAAGGCTTTTCTTCTGGCTCACATGCTTTCCAAGGCTAAGGAAGCAGTGAGCCACCGGTGAAAGGTTCACTGAGTGTCCCCCAGCCAAGGAAGCAAAGAATGAATTGTAGGACAGAGGAACACTCATGTCACATGCACACCCCATAGCCAGGAACACCCTCCATCACAAGCACAGCTCCACCCAGCTGCAGCCCCTCAAGAGTGCTGCTGAGCAGCTGAGGGTTCAGGATGACCAATACCGTGGGGGACCAGCGTGGTGCGGCCAATCTGGGGGACACTCCAGGGGCTCCACTCCTGCCTCCCGTCCCCGCGGGCGCACACCCGGAACTGGTAATCCGTGTTGGGGTCGATGTGCAGCACTATGAACTCCGTCTCCGAGCCCACATACACATCCTCAAAGTGGCTGGCAGTGCTCTTGCGGTACTGCAGCCGGTAGTCCTGGGGTATGAAATCATCATCCACCTGCAGGAACATTCACTGCGTTAAAATAAGGATCCCCCTGGTTCTCCCTTTCTCTCTGAAGGGGCACATGGTAGGACAGCACTGCGGGTGATCAGACTCAGGAGGTATTTCAGAGCAGAAAATGAGCCTTGTGGAGAATAACATCAGTGTCTGAACTAACATCAGTGTCTGAACCAACAAAAAGATGTATCAGAATTATTACAGTTAAAAAATAGCTACAGAGGAAGAAACATTTAACAGAAGGCTGTTCATACTAGCAGAGACACAAAAAGATCCTTCAGCCAAAAGCTGAAAACAACTTTGCAGAAGAAATTCTGTGCCAGTTTTTAATAGCAAGGAAAAATGACTGTTGCTGTTCACAAACTGTTCCAGGGAATGATTTCCAGTTCTTTGATATCTCCAAGTCCAAAGATATTTACACACACACACATCCCCCCCTCAAAAAAACACCCCTTCATTATTCCCCAGGCACAACCAAATCCAGGGAACTCCTCTATAGCACAGTAAATCAGACCCCACCTGACAGCAGTGCCTATGGTTTAATAACCTAAGTCCACATCCTTTAGAAGTGAAGGGTGGCCAACAATGACTGGCTGTTGCTAGAACAACAAAAGTTTGTTTGATGCTGCCAAGGAGCATAGAGCTGTCCAACAACAACTAAACCACATCAGATCACAGCAGTGGTTTACTCAAAAATAGTCTCTGTGTGTTGAAGAGAAAGGCTACCGGACTAGCTAACAGCAATATAATAATATTTTCTCTTTCAACCCACTGCATCTCCCTAGGAACACAAACATGCTTAGGGGTAAAAGCACAACAGAGCAGGTCCAGCCTCATCCTGGATCTGCCAAAGCAAGTATCACTGTCAGGCAGACTCTAAGCCCAGCACCAACCACTCCATCACTGGGCTACCTTGCCTTTAAATGACACCATTACCATAAAAATCTCTTCTCAAGTTTGTAACTCCACACTGGAGTGGACTAGTCCTTGGAAGGCAGTAGAGAATTCAGAAAGAAGGTGGATTATTTGGGGTCTTTGAGAAAAAACTCAAGTCTAGAGGATTTTCACACAGGATATTTTACCTACCTTACACCATCGGACTAAAATACCTCCAGGCTTTTCCACAAATTCCTCCAGCTGAACAGGTGGGCGAGATGCCACAGTTCCATGTCTGAATATTTGATTTTTCAATATAGTAAGGAGGCAGTCATCCAGCTGGGCAGATAAACAAGGCACATCAACCAAGGAGGGCACTTCTGGTAAGCTGAGAAAGGAAAGTTCACTGTAATGAGAGGGGCCAGCTTCTACAAATTCATATTTCATCCATACACTAGAATCTGTGCAGATTTGCAAAGAGAGAACAGCTGCAGAAATTGGCACATGCACTCCAGACTTAAAAGACTCAGAAAACATTGTGTTTTCAGCCCTAACCAGACTGCCTGTTTGTCTGTAAATACTCTGAAATACAGGCTGTTCTGCAGGGAGTGGCTTCATCCTTTGCCAATAAATAGCCTTTATTTCCACAGAACATGTGGAGGGTGAGAACCCCCTCCATTCTCTGAGTATCAGCCCCAATGAGAGTCTGTGAACCAAACAGGACAGCAGCACCTCAAATGAATCTTTGAGGCAATGGTGTGGAAAGCTTTAATTTCAAAGGAGAAAAGATCCTCTTCAAAGAAGGGCACATGTGCCACTGCCTCAGATCACCTCAGAATGTTGGTATCTTACCTATCTAGCTGAATATGTAAAGCTTTTTTTGTAAAGTTGCAAAGTTTCTCATTCTGTGTTCCCACATCTCCATCGACTGCACTCTCTCCTGCAACCAAACAGTAAAAATATTCCTGAGACAATGTCCACAGAAGGCATTCTTTGCTTCAAAGAATAACCAGTTCTGACACGAACAACCAATTAAATGTGATGCATTCTCAGCACTTCTGCTAGTCTTAGCTAGAAAATACAATTACAGGTAACAATATAAAGCCTATCTAGCAACTTTTGAAGCTCTCAAAGCTACCTGTAGACACACCCATAAGAGATGTAATAATTTGCCTCAGGTCTCAGACAGGAGCAAAACTGGGGTCAGATGATGCCAAAAGTAAGGGTTATTAATCCCTTCCTCCACCAGCTTTAAATGAAGAGAAAAGCAAAGCACCTTCACTGATCAGAAGATAAAAAAGCAGACACTTGAAAACAAGAAATAATTTCAACCATTGTTCTGTTTGCTACAATCAAAACAGTACTATTGTCACAATGAAGGAAATAATGCATGCATTGAAGTGTGAAGATAAATATAAATATTTTCCTAAGCTTTCCATATAAAGTAGCATCCCACACTTCATCTTACAGAGACATATGCTCCAGTCTCCTGACTTTAGGGTAATTTACAACTTCAGCAAGCTCAGTCCTTTTCCAAGTAGAGGATTACACACATTACAAATCTCTGAAGGAAAGCACACATCATAATTGGCAGCAGGAGATTTAATAACCACAGAGGCTTAACTCCTTTCTGACTCAACTGCAATGTGTGCTTGTCCTGCCCACAGCATTCGGTGATGCTCCTACTCAGAGCACCCAGGGGATGTGAAAAGCAGCGAGTCAGCTTCTCATGACATCCCACAGAATCTCACACAAAACACAGGCAATCTTTGCCCCCACCCTGACTCTGTAAGCTGAGACTTAAAATAAAACCAAGGCGAATACAAGCTGTCCTAGAGTTGTGGTGGTAGGAAAAAACCCACCAAATTAATCCTTAAACACTGTCACTGCTCCTGTGAGCAGGAGGCACTGAGCTCCCAACCCAGAAGAAAGCTCAGCACTGAGGAGGAATTGGGAGCCTTCCCACCCCTGGTACACAGCTCAGTGTGCTTTAGCTCCCAGAACTGAGCTCATGCTGAAAGAAAGTTAAAGTTGAGACACAAGAACAATGCAAGGAAACTGCCAACACACTCATGGCTCAGACATGCTCCCAGTAGGTTCTCCAGCCTGGAGAAAACAGGCAAGAGTGACATTCCTTTCTGCCGAGGTATTTAGCATGAGTAGGGTATAGTCTGGCCCTTACAGTAATATTCCACATGCCCATTTTTGTCTGCCTTATCTTCAGACTTTTTAGAGAAATTTTCCCCATAAAGTGGCCATTTCATTCCTCATGTTCCCCACCAACAGCAAATATAATCACACTTAGCAAGACAACCTGCTTATTTCAGCTGCTATTTTAGCTAGGCAGAAATAACTTACTTCACCAAAATAGACACTTTGCTGTGGTGGTACCGACAATGTATTTTATTTCAAAGTAGCCTGACATACTTTTCTGTCTAGTCTGAAGAGGTACAGAATGTCTCTGCAGTGAAATAATTCCCAAATAGGTACTTCCTGCCCTTTAGGAGAGGCTACACTGACATATGTCCAACCTAGGATCAGAGTTAAATGTTGAAGTATGGATTTGTAGGAGATAATATTGATCAGCTCCTCACTACATCCGCCCAATTCTTAACATTCAGTTTGACATAAGTCCAAAATGAGCTGAACACACTGCTCATAATTCCAGACTTTGGACAGACCCACACTGGAAAGCAGAGCTAAGACTCAGCACCAGGTCCTGCCTCACCTTCCCGGAGCAGATCATCGGCTGTGCTGACTCCGTGCTCTATCAGCTTCTGGCATTCATCCAGGGGCTTGATGCTCTCTTGCTCTATGAAATCCACTTCCTGCAGCAGGGACATCAGTCGCTCATCCAGAAGCTTCTTTAGGGTCCCTTTCAAATCGCTAAAATGCTGCTCAAGCACATCTCTGGTCAATGTTGCACTTTCTTTGATCTGAATTCAGGTAACAGGAAAGAAGGATTCAGGATAAAGGCAAAGGCCATACACATCTTTTATTTTTCTGAAGCATCTCATCTGCATTTGCTGGAGTAAAGCTGCAAGTGGAGTCTGCTTTAAAAAAATGACCACTGGCAGGTAACAAATTAGTGAAGTAATTTTTAGTACATGTACAGCAGGGAGGGAGGCAAAGAAACCAGCCTGGATGAGGGGAAGAGCATATTAACTAAGCAAAATACAAAGTAGATTATGGGTGCTTCAATCAAGGAATTTTTCTTGTCAGAAAAAATCCAAATGCTTTGTAGATCTCCTCCCTGCTGCCCCTCAAAAAAACCCCACTGCTGTAATCCTACTCAAAAACCACCTGACATCATACACAGGTAATCGTCCTTGCAAATAAAAACCTACCAGACTTTTAGAAGACTATCTAGGAGCACTTTTCCAAGCCCTATCAGTTCACTGGATTTTTAAAATCCTCAGCTTTCTTTTCAATTTTGTTCAGCCACCCTTGGTGACAAGACAGGGTGAACAGCAAGTCTGTTATGATTCCAGAAGAACCTGACCACAGAAAGTTCTACAAGTGTTTATTAAAATGTCTGCAAACTTGCTGGATCTGACTTTTAGGGAAGAAAACACACTTGAACACCCCTGAGCTAAAGATGCAAAACTCAGAAGTAAACATCTCCCTGTGAACAACTTTTCTAAGTCACACACACAAGGAAATGCTGCAACACGCTCACAGCCTCACACGTAATTTCTAGATCTTTAGAAGTACAGACAACCAACACAGGAAGTTCTCTGGTTAGGTAAAATAAATTTCCTCTTCAACTAATATTCATGAAGCTCTGCAGCTGCCACACAGCTCTGCTTCCCTTTTCTTGTAATTTCAATGCTTGAGTTAAAAAAAAAAAAAAGGAAGCATTTAGCTTTGTGAAGGGGTGGGGCAAAGGAAGGCAGAACAGTCACTTCTCCAAGCTCTTTACCTCCATTACAGGCAGATACAAATTCAAGCAGCTCAGCCTCAGGATTAGATACTGCTCATCATGCAAAAGAGGAAATGCAAGTCTCTGAACACACAGAGCTCTGTGCAATTTGCAGAAAACCATGTCCCATTGGTCCAAAGGTAAAGGCTGCAATGTAAGTGATCCAGACCTATCACATCAGCCCACTAGTCCCCAAATAATAAAGCTGCCACGATACGAAACCCAGTCTAGCACACTCAGCACTTTGGGAACACAGAGAACTCTTGGATGTGCACAAGACAGCTTGTGGTCCTGAAGATGGAAAGACAGAAAACATAAACATGCACATAGTAAAGAAATCCCCCCCATAGGAAAAGGAAAGGTGAGCTAAGTACACCCTCACTGCACAAAGGCACGTGGGCTGCCTCTCACTGCACTTGGAATTGCCAAGCAACACTTTGAGATGACAAGGTTTGGATTAAACACATCCATGAACAATTCATTTTCTTAAGGAGCCTGTGGTTTCAATGCTGACTAATTAAATGTCCAGTGATCACCCACATGCACTTGGAAGCAGGACACTCTCCTAGCAGATTTACAGGAGGTTTCTACACTAATGGGATCTGCTTCAGAAAAACTAACAGGTCACCACAGAAACACTTGCTGAGTTTGGTTTTGTTTGGGTTTTTATTTATCTGCTGCAGAGCTGAATCAAAGACAGCAAGGCATCACTTCCAGTCTGCAAAACCCCAAATGCTGAGAGCCAGCACTGCACTGTGGCTCTCCCTGCCCACACTTGCCTATCTCCTCCTGCATCTCCCGGCGGGTGGGTCACAGTCCCAGCCGAAACTCTCCCCTGGCTCCAGTGCACAGCTGCAGACAAACCAGCTAACCTGGAATGCTGGCAAGCCTCCCGCCTGACCCACGGAGTACGTGACCCAGGCACTGCGGTGCATGGGGACAGCAGCCCTCAGCACAGCATCCAAACCAGGGAGCAGCTTGCCCAGGCAGGTCTCCGATGCGAGGATGGGTATAACATTCCCTGTTATATCAGGCTTAGCATCCCAGCTACTTTGGAAAATGTAGTTCCTTAAGATTTTATTCCTCTCTGGGAAACCTCTCTGTCACCCCAGAAAACGAGGCTCAGCTCAGTAACAGACTTCAGCTCGCATCCCTTTCCTCCCTGTCCCACATCTGCCCACTCCCACGCCCTCCATCTCCGGCACCCACCGAGGCCACAGGCCTGTCCCAGGGCTCTCATCACCCCCCGATCGGCGGGACTCCCCCTCCTCCATCTTCCCCACACCTGAGCCCCATCCCGGCTCTCCCGGCGGACAGGAACCACGGACAAACATCTGGCCCCGGCAGAGGAGCGGCCAGGGCCCGCCGCCACCCCGGACGGGTCCCCGGTGCCGGCCAGCCCCACCGGCCCCACCTGCGAGCACCGGGCAGGCACAGCCCGGGCACGGCTCCGGCCGCTCGTCCCGGGACAGCTCCGGAGATCCCCGTCCCGTCCCGCTTCCCCACCTGCTCCCGCGCCTGGTGCAGCCCCCGCAGCCGCTGCTGCAGCTCCCGCCGGTAGCTCCGCGCCGCCTCAATGCTTTCCCGAGCCTCCTGCAAGAGGAGCTGCACCTCGGCCTCCGTGGCGGCGGCCTCCATGGGCAGCCGCGGCGGCAGCGAGGCGGCGGCGGGGCGGGGCGGGCGGACCTCGCCCCCGGAAGGGCCGCGCATCCGCCGGGCGGGGCGGGAAACGCGGCGGGACTGGGAGCGGGGGGGGGGGGACCCGGGGCACGGACCGGTGGTCGGTGACGTCAGCGAAGTGTGACGTCAGCAGCAGGCAGGGCAGGCGCTGCCCGCGTGACGTCACGGCGGCGGCGCGAAAACCCGACTGACAGCGCTGAGGGGGAGGGGAGCAGAAGGGGGCGTGGCCTCGGCGGAGAAGGGGGAGGAGCGAGCGAGCCCCGGATCGCCCGCTTCACGTGACCAGGATAGGCGGGCGGCCGTTGGGCAGCGCGCGGGTCACGTGGGAGCAGCCAAAGGCCCCGCCCCCCGCCTTCCGCGCGGAGGATCCGAATCTGGTCCCGCGCGCGCTTTTACCGCCCGCCCGGCGCGCGCGCCCGTCTGGCGGCGCCATCGGGGCCATGGCGGCGGCGCGCGCCCCCTGCCCCTGAGGGCACTGCCCGGGGCCCAGGGCTTCGCGCTTCCTCCGCCCCGAACGATCCGGGAGGGCTCCGCGCCCGCAGCAGCCGGGGCATGGTGGGCAGGCTCACTGTGGCCGCGGCGGCCGCCTCCCCCCTCCTTCCCGGGAACGACGGCGACGTTCAGGTGGGGACGCGGGCCGGGAGTCGCGCTGTGAGGGTGGAGAGAGGGAGTGCGGCTGACGGGCGGCGCCCCTTTGGCGCTCGCCCCTTTTGGCGCTCTCCCCTGGCACGGCCCGTCCGGTGTAACCAGGGGAGGTGAGAGGTGCCGCCCGCTCTCGGCCCGCGCTCCCGGGTGCTGTTGACGGTCGGCGCAGCCCCGCGGGCCGGGCTGTCATTAAACGCTTTCGAAGGGCTTTGGGAAGAGGGGTTTTGTGCTTCAGAGGGTGTGATTTCGGAGTTCAGTTTCTAGTAAACCAGGAGTTACAAAAGTCTTTATGAGCCAAAATCTTTCTTGGAGCTGCAGAAGTAAATGCTGTTTTATGGTTTGAATCATTATACGAGATAAGAGTTCTCTTGTGTTCATTTTCTTTAAGGACTCTTAGAGATAGAGTGTCTTCCTAAGATATGTCAGATGTTTACAGTAGCATCAGACCTGTTTAAGTGATTTTGGAATTCCGCTTAAATGCTCAACAGACGCTCTGGGGAACATGTCAAGGTCGGTCATCTGAATTGAACTAGACTTTCGGACTTCCAGTATTGTGAAATCTCTGCAAAGCTGTTCTGAAGACCTTGTGGTCCCTTTCAGTTTTGACCATCTCAGGGTTTCAGAACAGGATTTTTATTTATTTTAAACTGCAGAACCTTTATTTCAGGTGTAGATGGCCTCTGAAAACACAGAGATAAAGTTGATTCGTGCACAGTCTGATCCCATTAACATGAATTTTTGTTTTCTGAAAAAGAACTATATAAGTTATCTTAAGCTTTTTTAAAACTAAGATTCATGTTGTACCTTTTACAGCCATGCAAGAAGCGGCGAGAGGAAGATGCTTCTGTAAAAACAATCACAAGGTATTTTTCACCATTAGCAAAACCAGTGGATAAAACAGTGTCATCACCAAAATCCAACAATATCTTGGATTATTTTAAAAAGACATCTGCAACTGAGAATGCTGCGTTCCCAGTTGGAGCTGGAGAAAGGAAAACACTGTTGGATGCTGGTGACAAAGAGTGTAAATCATCTTTCAAGCCATCTTTAAAGCGGAAGAGAAAAGGGAAGAAAGTCAGTTTAAATAATACGCTAAAAGAAATGAAAGAAACTGAGAATGACCATGAAATAGAAATTAGTAGTGATGACAGCAGAATAACTACAGGACTGCAACGAGACTGTAATGACTTTTTTGCTTCTTGTGCTCTAGTGGATCACAAATGTGGAAGAGAATCAGCAGAAGATAATGTGCAAAGAGAGAATTTCCCAAACATTGTCCCCTCCAGAAAAAATGCAAAAAACTTTGGTTGTGAAACAAAGGGATCAAAAAATAGGGTAAGAAAATCAAGGAAAAGGAAGGACAAAGTAAATAATGATTTGTCTGAAAGCTCTTCATCAGAAAACCAGGTGAATGAAATGTGTAAAAAGGAAACTGAAGAGACAAATACAGTAGCAGAGTGTGGTGATGCTGTTGGTGATTCCAGTTTTGAGGTTGATATGGATGATGGGACATCCCAGGAAAATAATTGTATAATAACAGTATCATTTGAGGACTTCTTGAGGAGTCAGGGAGAAAATAATGTTGAAGAAGACACAAAGACAGCAATGGGCACTTCTGGTACAGCAAATGAAATGGACAAAAGTGATAGTATTTGTGACCCAGAAAAGTGTGAGGAGTCTCAACAGCTGCCACTCCGAACAGTGACGGTCCTTGCACAAGTTCATTCCATTCCCCCCAAATTACCTCCATTAAATAAGGAGCAAAAAGGCTCTAGGAAAGTAGCTTCCATTTTTTTAAAGCAGAAAGGACGTGTAGGGGAAAAAGAAAGCAGCCCACCCCTCTTGGACAGTGAGCAAACTGAACAGGTGACTCAGAAAAGAAAATCCAATGTTGTTATTGAGGAAGAAGAATTGGAGCTGGCTGTACTGGAGACTGCAGGATTGGATTCTCTGAAGCCAAAATGTACTCTGGAAGAAAAGCATCAGTTCATGAAGGCTTTTAGACAACCAACAGCAGATGTAACAAAAAGTGGAGTTAGAAAGGCTCCTGGAAAACAAAAGCAAGCTGCTGCAAAGTCTTCAAAAGAAAAAGAAGGATCTGAAGATGTCATTCCTTCAAGTAAAGGATTAGAAAGTGGGATACAAGAAGATGATGTGGACAAACACACACATTATAAACCTAAAAGCAATAGAACTAAACCCAGAAGATCTAGGAAGGTTCAGAAAAAAGGAAACAGAAGGAAGAAGGCTTTAGAAACTAAGGAAACTGATGTCTCAAACAGTAGCAATTATAATGGAGAACAGGATTCAGGTGCTAGTGTTATTACTGTGGAAAACACCTTAGATGTAATAATTCCATCAAGTCCAAAAGTGAGTGAGTTAAGGAGGAGTTTAAGGCAGCAGAAAACCAAAACATCAACAAATGTTACACCTAAAAAGCCCAGGGCTAAAAGTGCCTGTTCTGCAGATGAATTAGGTGGCAGTCCATTAGAGACTTCCACCCCAAAAGCACACAGGCAATCCTGCAAGAAAAGCAACATGTACAGAGCTGAGGTGATTATTGTGCCCTTTGATGGAAACAGCCCAATAAGGTAAACATTTTAGAGTATATTCTACCTTTTTGCCCTTTAATTGTATGAAAATATTTTGAAAATAAGACATAATTATAAATGGATTTTATACCAAAGTTGCATGGATACACTGATCATGGTGGGTAAAAATAGAGAAGAACCAAAGCTGACTATAAATGTAAATTATATATAAATGTCAATTATAGCTGACTATAATTGACTAAAGACCTCCAAAAAAAACCCAACCAAGCAACAAAAAACCCTCAACTACCAGTTGAGGGGTTGCTTCTGTTTACAGCACTGAATTTTTAAAGGCTTTTGAAAATAACATTTCCCTTTATTAAAAAGTAATAATTTCATAATACTTTTTTCCCTAATTAGAATGAGGTTTACACGTATCAAAGCAGCTACAAAATCAAATGAAGCAATGAGAAATGAAGAGTCTCGCTCCAAAAAGACAAAGGTAATTTATGCAACCATTGGTGTCAGTCTTTTGTCATTTCCTAAATGGGTATAATTGTGGTGTATTCAGTATTGTGTAACAGTCTAATGTAGTACAGTATGACAGTTCCCAGCTGCTCAGTGGAAAGGCAATATTACTCTGATTTATGATAGAATTCGAGATAGTTTCTGTCCTTTAGATTTTAAAACATGTTTTATTAGTAGAAATCCACCTTTCATAACAGAAAAATCCCATAAAATGGCATGCTGTGCTGCATGTTCTCAGGATGGGATATGGAAACCACTGGACGTGGCACTTTGTGCTGTGGTTTACTTGACAAGATGGTGATTTGTCAGAGGTTGGACTTGATGATCTCAGAGGTCTTTTCCAACCTAAATGATCCAGTATTTGTGAGTGTTTGGGCACAGCAGAACAGCTGAGTCTTAAGAATGTCACTGCCCATATTTTATTTGTTCCATGGACAAATTGAGGGTCTGACTGCAGGGCTCTCATTCCCTTTTGAAAACTGTTGATATCATCTTGGTTTGCTTCTCCTTTCAATTATTTCATTTTCTTTTTGATACCAATGAAATTTTGCAGCAATTACATACTTCTATCAAAGTGAAAAATTACATATATATGCAAAGTACTTAGTGAAGATAGCACTATTAATTGCTATTTCAGTTCTTTTGTTCTTTGTTAACAGATAAATTCCACTTCTAAAAACATATCCAAAGCAAAGCAGCTGATTGAAAAAGCAAAGGCTGTACAACATAACAGATCAAAAGTGAATGAAGACTCAGCTCCCGTGAGGCGCTCGTCTCGACAGCGAGCTCTTGCTGAGAAGAGAAAATTGGAAGAAAGTGATGTAAGGCTATACTGGGGAGAGGGGGAATATTTTGATATATTTGTGATTGATTTAAGCTACCCAAATGATTCCTACTTGATTCTTTCCAAGAAATGTTTGCAAGCTAAGGTAGGTATCTGCAATGTGTTGTTAATAAAGGAGGAAAAGCTGTGTTTCTTTTCTTATTTGGTTTGCTTTCCTTCTAGGAATCAGTAATAATTCTAGATTCAAGTGTGAATAGTGTCACTACTACAGAGCAGAGTGTGCAGGAAAAGAAACTTCGGAGCTTAAATGATGTTTTGGGGAAGAAGTCTAAAAACTTGAAGGTTGCAAAGAACTCCAGCGGTAATTGGGTTTTACTAAATGTGTTTATTTTTTATTACAGAAACATTTAATATTATTGACTGTTGTAACTTTATTTTATTAAGCTGCCTTTTTGCAGTATATTCATCTTTTCTTCTGATTTACCTGAATTAATACTGCAGAAGTTATTTACATGTGTTGTTTTGATTTTTCTTCATTCAGGGAAAATTATTTGTTTGAAAAACTGTCAATAGTATACCATGTTTTATTGCCTCTCCTTTTTTTTCCTAATTTTAGAAAATAACATCTATACTGAGGAAATAATTAGCAATAAAGCTATAATGAATTTTGTTTAAATACTCAACTTTCCCTTAAGAAAAGGAGATTCTCTAATGTTAAATGGAACATACAGGTAGTGAACACAGAAGCAAGGTTAGAATCTTGTATCAGTGCTAATCTAATAATTTTTTTTTCTACCTTTTTAAAGGGAAACTGAGATATCCACCTTCCTGCCTAGGCAAAAATGCTCAAAACTCTGCAGGTGAACCAATCATGATCTTTGATGAAAGCAGGTCAGTTCTCAAGTATGCAGTTACTTAAAATATATTTCAAGGTTACCTTACTGTTATCTCATTTGACAGATTTAAATACACTTACTGATGTGCTGTAAATATTCATGACTTTTATACTGATTAGTATTTTAATTTGCTTGCAAAATTTTAGGGGTGTCTTGGACAGTTCCTCAACCATTTTAGAGCCATATTATATGACTGAAAATGTAGTTGGTGACTGATTAAAAAGAAATCTCTTTATAAAAATACAAAACCAAAGAGAATTTTTTAGATTAAATTTTTTAACACAAAACTGAGAATTAAATTCAAACTAATTACATTAAAATAAATTTTAGCAGTTCTAACAGACTATTTTTAACTCAGGTGGAAGAGAATGTGATTAAATTCAGCCTTGCATAGCTGGAAGTTCTAATAACTCTATTTTTTTTTTTCTATTTTCATTAAAGCCAAGATGCATCTGAAAATTCTCAAGATGATGATCAGTTCAGAGCAAAACGTGAATTCCTGATGAGTGGATTGCCAGAGTCACTGAAAAGGCAGATTGCAAAGAAAGCAGCAGCAATGGAAGCATACTCTCTTGCGAGTTCCTGTTTTAAGACTGTTGTCCATGTACAGCAGAAGGATGACTGTAAGCTTTTTTTAAGCTTTTGGGTTTTGTTTATGTAATAATTTGAGGACTTTGTGCAGAAAAGAAAAAACATGAACAGCTTAGGACTGGAATAGGCTGGAATTTCTTCTTGTTTTGTGTCTCAGTAAGAAAATAAACCTTAAAAGCTTCAAGTGAGATGGTTTTGAATACAAAATTTACAAATTAAATTGATGCTAAAGTAGTCTATACATACATGGGTAAGGATGCAAAATTCTTAATACTTAGTATAAAGAAGTTGATCTGTTAAGTTCCAGTTTGGAGAATAAAAATTGTATTGGACTGATTTGGGCAGAAAACATTTCCTTCTGACAAAGGCAAAAAGAGAGAAGACCAGCCTGTTTCTTTTCCCTAGAATAGAAGCTAACTCTCGTTTTGTTTTTGGTGGGGGTTCATTTGTAGGTTCTCCAATGTGGAAATTGCAATCACCATCATGCCCTCTATTAACTAAGCTGAGGGAACTGACTACTGAAGTCACCAACATCACAAAAATCACTCTCTCACTTGGTGAATTTTCCACTGTGAATTCAAAACGAACTGGAAATTGTCCTGCACCTGTGGTTAGTAGTTTAAAATTCAAATTGTTTTGATATTTTAAAAAAACCTGTAGTTTGAATCTGTTTCAGTCCCGTAATTTGTTTAATTTTTTTTAAATATTCCTCTGTGTGAGTTACCCATTTTGCATCTTAATGTCAGACAGTTCTCATCAGTTCTGAACAGTTTCTGTTAATCTCTGAATTTAACAAGAAGCATTAAATTAAAGCCAGTTTAAATTATGCAAAGTATTCCATGTAAAGTTTTTGAGTAATTCTCTGTGTGTGTATTCCAGCTTTCAGGGCACCGACCAGCTTTTCCTGATGTATTCAAGAAAGATTTGCTGGATGAGATCGTGTCTTCTAATTCTCAATTTCCAGTGAGAAAATACTACTCCAGGTTCCTGAAAAGGCAAACAGAACACTTGGCTTTGGAAAACAGTGCACAAGGTTAGGAATCTGTAGGGAAAAAAACACTCTCACTCTCTGGCATTAAAAACCAGTGGGGGATTTTAAAAAATACACAACTGAAGGAATACTGTTGCTAGAAATAAATTGATCCTTGTTGGAATTGTGCACTTGCGTGCTCGTTGGAGGAAATAATTAAGTTCAAGAGATGGTACTATCTTAGTTAAAGACAATTTATTACTAAAATAACAACTAAAGCATCAGTCTCAGGAGGTGTGAGTTTTTGGTACCAAGTCGCCGTAAGCCAAAGATAGTCACAAGATTTAGAGTTACATCATAATTTATAACTTTCTAATCTAATAAGCATTAAAAATGACACTTTGTTTTAAATTTACAACTTATCACCTGTGAAACCCCTGCTGCAATGCAGTGGTCTCTTGACCAATGGCTCATTAAGTCTTGTACACAGAGATACTTCAATTATAACATCTAAATCTTAACTTAAACTATATAAAATCACATTACTGTATTTAAAAACCTTCCACCAATGCATGGAAGAGACATGTAGCTCTCTTACTTAAGGGGTCATAAATCTCTGCCAATTAAGCCAAGCCTAATCTCTTACAGGGCTCTGATAGGAACAGAAGTCTATATTTTTCTGATTCCCACAGATCCTCACATTTTAAGTTATTTTGACCAAATTCTTCAAATATGGCTTAAACAAATGTACAGTGGTAAGGGACATAGCCTAAAATTTTAAAAGGATGAAATTTCTTTTCTTAGAAAGCAGAGATGGCACTGCAAATCTTGATGTAATTCAGAAACAACCTGACAATTGGAAGGAAACAAAGAGGAAAAGGAAAGAAACAGAAGACCACAAATCAAAAAGAAGAAAACAACTTGATGGTACAGAGACTGAAATGAAATCAAGAGTTCCCAGGAACCTTATTCCTCCCATATCTGGAGAAAAAAAAGCAGAGACAGGGCAAGCCACACATTTGGGAAAAAACAAGACCCAGAAACCAGATGGTGTGACAGAAGACACTGAGTGTTTATCAGATCCAAGTGCACCTTCAGGTAACGGCATTTCCTCTGATTTTAATCTTTGCATTGGGAAGTGTATGTGTGATATATGTCAGCTTTCCACTGTGATGCAAAAATCGTATCTAGTCCTAGTACTCTGCTAGACTTGATCGATTCTTTTGCATGAAGAACTATTTAAAAATGGATATTTTTTCTGTAGGTGTGGAAAAGGAAGACATGCTCTGGACAGAAAAATATCAGCCTCAGGATTCCAGTGAACTTGTAGGGAACAAGAAAGAGATTGAAAGGCTACACAGGTCAGAAGTGGGAACATGGATCCATTCCTAAAATAACTCAAAACCTCATGTTACTTTATAATGCTCAAGTGCTGAGAGAGCAGTACTTGTCTGTACTTCCATACAAGCATCCTGTTCTGCCCTTGCTGTACTACCTCTGCTTTTGACAGGAATTTAGCACTGAAATCCACCTAATACATTGTGCTTTCAGTTTATATTTTCTGTATGGGCTTAAGTTACTGGTATGGCTCTTACATAGAATTTAAAGATCCATCTGATAAAACAACACTAAATAATGAGGTATTAAGTAGTTCACCAAATTACTTGTTTTTATACCAATCAGCTAATAGAATGGAGAACGAAAAAAAAGGAAACGTTTTCTACAAAAGAATCAAATCCTAAACATTTGTTTGCTTTTATCTGAAAGGACTTGATAGGTTTCTGTGGGATAACAAGTGGCTGATGTCCCCTAGTTTTATATTCTGTTTCATCTTAATCTGGTTTACTTAATTCACCAGCAGTTTTCATTCTTGTTTTGTTCCTTCCTTTTATAGTTGGTTAAAAGAATGGAAAAAGAGAGCTGATTTAGAAGAAAAACGAAATCAAAAAAGGGAAAAGGAAGACAAAGAGCAAGAAGGTACTGATAGACTTAATACAGCTTCTCTTTTGTTAAAAGTTGGCAAAAAATAACAGTAATCCTTTTTTTTCCTTTTTAATAATTCTACAGATTCTTTAAGCATCCTTGACTTTAAAGATAGTAAATCTGATATTGAGGAAGAGATAACCCTTTGCAATACAGTTCTGATAACTGGCCCACCAGGAGTGGGGAAAACTGCTGCAGTGTATGCTTGTGCTCAGGAGCTTGGGTTTAAGGTTTGTGGAGTTCTTTCCTCAGTGCATTTTTCTTATTTATAACTAATGATATAAAAACATTTGTAATATAAGATGTCTACACTTTTTTTTTTTCTTTTTGTAAATTAAATGCCACTGTAGATATTTGAAGTCAATGCCTCTTGCCAGCGTAGTGGGAGACAGATACTGTCCCAGCTGAAAGAAGCTACTCAGTCTCATCAAGTGGACAAAAAAGGTGTTAATGCACACAAGCCTTGCTTTTTTAACAGTTGTAGCACTGCCAAGTCACCAAGTAAGTCTCATGGTTCTTATCTGGGGTTCTTTGTTTGGTTTGAATTAGGGGGTGGGAAAAGGTTGTTAAAGACTGAATTGCCCAAACAAATTTTAGACATCAGTTGTTTTTTTTAAAGTTAGCAGATTTACCTTATCTGGCCATAATGGTAAGAAACGCTCTGTTGGTTAACACAACTACAGACCAAATTAAATAATGACTTTATTAAAATACTGACTCTTGATTACATTATTTCTACAGTGGTGGAGTAAGTGCTGTGGCACTTGAATAGAAAGTTGAAGAGAAAGCGTTTCCAATAACAAGAGAAAAGGAAATTAAGCAGAAATCAGCTGTAAACTGTATCAGTAAACCTGTCATTTACTAGATAAAAAATGAGTTTTACTTTACATTTGTTTGAGAAATATCAGTTTGACATTATATCTCCAGATGAAGTTTAATATTAAATGTATCTTGCAGAAAAAATGTATTCTCCAAAGAAAGTTGTTTCTCCAAGAAAACTGCCATTGTCACCAAAAGGAGCAGGATTACAACGAAGCTTGCCCCCAAAAACACTTGCAAACTACTTCAAAATTTCTGCCAAACATAAAGGTAATGATGAAGAGGCAACATCTGAAGAAAAAAATAGAGGTAGATATCCCTTTTTAATAACTAATTACCTTTGGAGATGGAAATGCTGCACTGTGTATGTGGAGCTGTGTGGAGAAATAATAGATTTTCTTAAGCATTTGATACTACATGGGGGACTTTTGAAGCCAGTACCTGGAAAGCTTTAAATGGTTTCACTCTTCCTTCCTGCTCAATTATTCATCCATCTGCAGGAAATACTCAGAACTCACTGGAAGTAAAGAAAGATGCTCAAATTAAATCAATAAACAAAGAAGAAGGAGGAGAACACAACAGGAAAAATGCAACATCTCTCATTCTTTTTGAAGAGGTAAAATTCACATGAAACATTATGTGGTTGCATTTACAGCTTGTAACTGCGGTTCAAGATATTGATACTTTGTTTTCTGTAGGTGGATATAATATTTGATGAAGATGCAGGATTTCTGAGTGCAATAAAGACATTCATGGCAACTGCAAAGAGACCTGTAATTCTTACCACCAATGGTGAGTAATGTTTTTGACAGTAATTAGGCTTTACAGACAGAAGAGCCACTTTTAATTAGAGTCTGTAAATGGTGATGGTTGAATACTGCTCCTAAATGCAAAATTAAATGAGTGGAGACTAAAGCAAGTATTTTAGTGTCTGAATAAAGCTACTGGCTGCTCTAATGGATAAAGGAAATTACTAGGTTTGAACATCATGTCATGACAGTTCACTGATATTTCTTTATAGATCCAACTTTCAGCTTAATGTTTGATGGCTATTTTGAAGAGATCAACTTTAAAACCCCTTCCTTGGTAAGTCTATGTCTGGAAATGCAGGTACATCCTAAACAAGTAATTGTCAGCTGATTTCAGTCTGAAATTTAAATGTTGGTGTAGGTTTATATATTTCTGATGTAATATGTACTATATGTAATATATCTGTTTGATCAGAGACAGGCATGTCTTTGAGGTTTGTGTAATAAGTGTAGGATATATTTGTCTTTACATGTAGAAGCTGTTTTACTATCATGGAAGATCTATTTTCCAAACAGTTTAGTGGTACTGAGAAGTACAATAAGAACATCACTTAATCACTTCATTTAGTTTTTAGAATGTAGTTAGATAAATATCTGATAGCTCTTATCTGAAGGTTGGTTTTGCCAGGATTAGTTCATTCATTAAAAAGTACTGGAGTTATTTTAGAAATATTATGGGTTATTCCTTTAATGTAAACACTAGTGTTCTGTGTGGCAAATAGTTTTATTTGCAGCTATGTATTAGACGAAAAACCTAAATAAATGAGAATCAGAAGGACATAACTTTTGAGAAGGGGAAATTGGTTAATGTGAAACTGAAAACCTGTTGGACTTACAGGCAGTTGCAGAGTTAAAAGAAAGAATAAAATAAAAACCTTTAAAATGAACATAGTTCAGTAAAAGCTGATCACTGGTGATGAGAAGCAAGGTGTAGGTAGTCTCAGGACCATGAGCAGAATATGTTTGTGTTTGTTTTAATCAGCTGAATTTCTAAATTGAACTTAATTCTCTGACATAAAATACATAGATTGGGTATTTTGCTTTTCTGTGAAGTTTAATTTAACTGTAATCTAATATAATAAACTAATCTTCTGTATTAAAAGGCAAAATGCATTGCAAGCATAAATAGAATAATTTGCTCTTGTGTGACTTCCTGCAGTGGCATTGGCAGGACTTGTTTCAGTGATCTGTGTGTAACTCTTGTTTAGATAAACTCTGTGAGCTATCTCCAAGCTTTGTGCCTGGCTGAGAACCTACGGACAGATGTGAAAGACCTGGCTGCTCTCTTAGCCACAAATAACTGTGATATCAGACAAAGTGTTCTGTACTTACAATTCTGGGTTAGAAGTGGAGGTGGATGCTTGAAAGAGAAGCGTTTGGCATCTTGTGGTATGTTGATTTAATTAAATCCTAAAAAAAATCCATCTAAATTTGAATTTGACTAAATTGAAGCATTCTTAGATGCGTATGAATAAATGGTAACTTCTTGTAAGACTCCTAAGTATGGGAGGGGGTCTGGTATTTTTTAGCTACTTCAAAGCCTTGTATTAATGCATAAGCATCTAAGTTTTGAGGGCTTTATTGCCCATCATTATGGTACTTACTATCTCCCTTTCATGTTCTGAGTAGCAAAACTTGGCAAAGAAGGGAACCAGTAGTAATTTTCCTCAGAGTTTGCAGTTCTTTATCCATGTAGCTGAGTTGTAGGCGAAGCAGAGCTGAAAAAGGGGTAAAAATGGGACAGCTGGCAAGCAGGCAAGGGTAGGAACTTGATCACAAAGGATTCAGGAGGAGCTATGGGGTGTTGAGGGAGTGAGAAGGAGAGACAAGTGAGGCACAGCCTCCTTCAAAGGCTCCTTGGGAAGCAGAAGAGTGGGTTGGTAACATTGCCAGCAGTAAACTGGGCATGGGGATGACTCATTTCAGCTGCTCCATTCCTCCAGCACCACAGCAAGAGGTGACAGTTACAGCACCCTTTGTGACAAGAACTGAGGGATTGAAATCAATTTCAGAATGCAGTTGTTCCCTTTCAAGTAAAGCCTGTTATCTTTGTGCAGGAGAAGAGACAAGGAAGGCAGATAATGCCATTCATCCTGCAAAGTGTAATGAGTCCAAGGTGGATTTGTCTCAAGCTGATCACGCATATCTTCAGGAGTTTCCAAAATGTGATACAGGCTGTGTAGAGACATTGCTTGGCCTTAAGAACATCCTGTTGCCTTCAGAAGATCTGCTTACATTTCTTAAGGTATTTCTGTAGTTGACTAGTTAATACTTTGAATGATTGCCACATAACTGAGTGTAACCATCACCAGGAATAGCATCATCTTAGAAGCAAATCTCTGAAAAGGTTTGTTGTAGAAATTAGAGAATTCCATGGTTATTAACTACAATCTGAACTGGGGTGGTTTCCTGCAAGGAAAACAGCCCCTCGCCTCACAAGCACTAAGCCAGGAGTCTGATATTTTCTGTAATAACATTTTTATTTTTAAAAAAATGTATTTTAATATATTGATAAATCTTTCATTATTATTATTTTACAGCACAAAATCACAACCATGGGGGAATGGAATAAATTGGTGCAGCTTCTCACAGAATTCCAGATGAAGCATGTGGATTTTGTATATAGTAATCTTGACCTTATTCTTCCCTTACCTGTGCAAGTTCTTTCAAACCAGTCTGAAGCCTCAAAGTCTATACTTGAAAGGACTACTGTAGTTTCTTCAAAAAACAAATCTACTAAGAGTTCTTGCTGTGGGAAGAGTAGCCCTGGAAAAAGGTCTAAAAAGACAAAGACTCAGAAAAGGCTTGAGATATTGGATGATAGTGACTTATTTGATACTGAGCTGAACTATTCAACTGAATTCATAACTTTGCCATCAGATAGTCCTAAATCATGTGCTGAAAAGAATAAAAAGGAATCAAAATTGTTGGTGCATGAAGAACAAAAAGAAGTTAAAACCTCAGCAAGCGATAAAAGGTCTGCAGCTGTTTTTCAGTGTCTGAATTCACTGACTGAGTTTGTGGAAAACATGTCTTTCCTGGATTGCTGTGTAAACACTAATACCAGGGAACCACTGGAGTTTTCTAAAAATGAAGAATTTCATTGGACAAATGCCAAAATCAGAAATGGTCTTTGTGATGAGTTCAGTATAGAAAATACTGATTGGTGGAGTTCCCAGAGCTGTAGTGAAATAAGGGCAGCTATTGAAGCACTCAGCTTCACCAAAAGTTCTGTTAATATTTCACAAAACTTGGAATCCTTTTTGAGTACCAGTAAAACACCTGAAAGTGATCAGCTGACAGGACTTTCTTTGCCTATCTCGAACACAAGGGATGGCACAGCCTTCAGTCAGTCAGCTGATTCAAGGTAAGACTTTGTTAATATTTCTGGAGTATAATGTAGTTATTTGTCCAGAACAGCATTTCACAGGGTGTAGGACTGTTTTGGATTTGATGTATACACATTCATACCACTATGACCATTGTCAGTGTGCCTCAAAACACTGCAATATATCGTTCACTGTGCTTTTGTAACTTTAACTTCTTGGCAATCTGCAAAGAGTGACTTTTCTTGAACGGCCTGATTCTAATGTTGTTAAGGAATGGTAGCCTTAGTTTAGTTACTTTAAAAATGGACAAATACCACCACCACTCCCAAAAGAATAACAGAACCCTAAAGGAATGGCTTTTTCAAGACAGTTGGGGTTAAATGGATTCTGCAAGTACCAGACATGCAAATTTGTCACCCAGTGCCTGCTCATACTGAACCTGTGTTAAATGTGTTGGTAGGTGTTGCTTGATGAAGACCTAACAAAGTCCAAAGTAAAGTCTTTGTAGTAACTTACACTAACAAAGAATAACCTTTAATACATTGTAAAAGATCAAAGAATGCTATCAAGTGTGGGCATAAAAACAATGTTTTTATCATAAACAACTCATCAAGGGTAAAATTGCTACAATGGGCACTTAAAGCACATTCAGGGGTCTGAAAAGGAAATTGGGTTAGAGCCTTTTTCTGTAAGTCAGTACCTAGAGGAGCAAAGTGAGAATGGATCTGACCATCCATCCTGCAGTCAGGTTATATCATGGTTATACACTGGACCTCACACTGATATTTTGGCAAATACCAATTGCATAATTCTTTTTATTTTTGAAGACCACAGATGCTTTTGGTTGTGGTTGTACTGAACCTCACATCTGTATCTTGACTGAAGAGCTCCCCAGAGCAGATTCCTGATTAAGACAAGAGCATTGGCCAAACAAACTGCTGGCCCTCATGTTTCTGTCCAAGTGCAGCTTGTGATGCTGTGTAAGCAGCTCACAATTAGAAGCTGCAGACATCTGATCCATTGGGATGTAGTTTCCCATCAATTTAATGGAGTTTTAAACCAGTGGCTTTGATCCTAACGAAATAAAATCATCGCTGCACGTTCTTGAATAAGAAACAATAAAGTTTCATTCTCTGTTTTAGCACTCACAAAAAAGCACAGAAGAGGTTGGCTGTCATCAAAACTGTGTTTTCCAGAAGTCCTTTAAACCTGGGCAATAAGCAAGCCAGTACCCTCGAATACCTCCCCACTCTTCGCAGTATCTGTAAGTCTGAGAAGCTTAAAGAGCAAGGGAAAACTAAAAGAAGGTAGGTTTGGGTTTTCCTAAATCTTGCTACATTTCATGATAGAAAGTAGTTAAGGATTTTAATAAAATATTTTGTCAAATAATTCTAGGCAAGAAAGGTGGACATTTGTCTCTCAAAAATAATGAAAGTATTGCCTTATATTTGGAAATAACTTCGTTCCCTTATCATTTCCACTCTTTTTTTTTTTTTTTTTAATAGGTTCTTGCATTATCTTGAAGGGATTCATCTCGAAATACCCAGACAAGTGATAAATGGTCTGTCTTTGGACTTTCCTTAAAATTACCAACACCAGAAATAGCTTGTGCCTAATGGTGGTATTCTCACCATAGTTTGGTTATTCTATTTTTTTTAAAATTACCATATTATTGTATATTCAGAGCCATTTGTATATTAAATGTTTATAAGTATTTAAAATAATGTATATATCTATTGTCATTATACTGCTCTCCACAGCTGAAATGTGGGTTTGTTTGGTGCTTGTCCGGTGAGTGCATTCATAATACTAAATGCACAAACTCTTCAGTGGGTACTTCTTTTTGCTCTCTTTCTCTCTAATTTGTGGATCACATAGCAAGAAGTTCTTCTGTAACAACAGTCACCTTCCACAGTAAAGTTGCTTTTTTCTGAGGAGATTGTTCCATTCAAATAAGGTTTTTTTCTGAATTTGCAGCTAAGTGGTAACTTAAGGCAGGAGGGGGTACACAGGGGATGCAACATGTCTTCCAAAGTCTAAATGACAAAAACCAGCTCCTCACTTTGCAGGGAACAAAATCCTTACAAAGCACTATGCCTCAATGTACATATATTTGTATACATTCCTTTCATTGTTTACAGCTGTCAGATCTACATGTTAATCTCCTAAAAAGGTAGAGAAATTATTACTGTAGCTCCACATGGTCTCAAGAGATTTAGGCAAGATTTTGTGAATAACAATTATTCCAGGGTTACTTTGGGTTCAGGAATATTTAACTACTTCTAGTCTTGTATACTGTGTCTTATTTTTAAGCTTCTTTTTGTATTTGACAAGACTTGAGTCTGTTTTTTTTGTAACTGAATCCATTTTTATATGACAATAAATTTATGAGACTTTGCTACAATCGGAATGTTTCTGCTTCATGAAAAGTAAAACTCCTGAAACATATTTTTTAAAGGATTTTAAAACTGGAATTAGTTCAACCTTGTATTTTTCTGCCTTTTTATTGCAATTGAACTGTTCCTGTTCCTCAGACTGAGTCAGAGTACTGCCATGCAGAGGTGCTCCACTCCCTCAGTGTCTCTGTAATAATAAGGAAGGCCATTTAGTAGTTCTGGTCTCCTCTTACATTTTTCATGTCTTAACGATGTTCAGGAATAATAAATATTTATGGAAAAAAAAGTAAATTATTTTAGGCTTCTGCACTGTAGATCATCTTTATAGTTTACTCTTTCCATAATCCAGAATTATCAAAAAAATTAAAGTGGTGGCTGTTAAAATCTTCATGGCTTGATTTTTTGTATCAACATTCTATGCTTTTCCTGTACGATTTGTAAAAATAAATACACATTTTAATTTTTTTTTTAAATAATAAAGTGTAAGTGTATCTGTTCACGGCTTTATAAAGGCACTATCAATCTAACTAGATTACAGTGAGGACCTACATAAATCAGAAACAAGTCCTATAAAGTAGGAGTATTTTAGGAAATTCATGGGTAATTTGAAAGACCCAAATTAGAAAGCAGTGAGAGACAATTTACCTTCTTTTGAAGTCAACTCTCTGGTTTTAATAACTGCCTTAAGAAGTTCACAGAATCTCCACAAGGTAAGGTGGAATTCAAGTATTTCACTTCTTGATCAGATATTTACCACATGAAATTACCTCAAGCTATTGTGAATGAAAAATAATCTGCGTGTGATAATAATCTGCATGTGATGATTTATTTGAATTCTGATAAATTAGCACCTTTGGATTTTTGTGTAACAGGTATGAGCATCTTTTATAGGATAGAATAAAGCAAGTTTCCAGGAGGGATGGCCTTGAGGAGAAGGGAGCTGGGGCTGGTTTTGATTAACTCTACTTAGAAGGAAATGCTTCACAAGCTACATTCCAGTACTGTGAAATTTGACTGCTTTTGAAGCTAAATATTTTCCTGCAATAGTTTGGGCCTTTATCTACTGCCCCTCGAGCTAACTTCTGTGTCTTGAAAATAGAAGTAAAAGCAACCCTAGAGTTTCACAATGACTCCTCCCCCATTTAAGCAGCAGTTATTAGTAGGTGTACAGCAAATTAAAACCAAAACCAACAACCTTCTTCTTGGTGGAATCTCAACCAAGTTTCAAGCTTTTCTTTTTTTTTACTGTCATTCCAGTATTGCTTTCCAGAATGTGAGTGTGACATTGTTCTACCATCCTATGAACAATACAGAAAAAAGCAGTTATGGTTGCAAGAACAAGCCAAAGGCTTAGGCTGTGTTAATGCTACTGCAGAATAGAAGTGGGAAGAGGGAAGGATCCCTTCAAGAGCAAGAGTTTCTCATGTCTTTGTAAAAGTTATATATAAATAACCACTTCCCAAATGTCATACAAAATCTTCCTTCTATTCTACAGGAGTTGTAAGGACACTACAACAATTAGGCTAGCAAAAAGCTGTGGTGTATGGCTTGCAAGAAAATTACCTGGGGAAAATTAAATCCACATTACATTCCAGTATGCAACAGTTCCTAGACAGTAAGTGCTGAAAAGAGATTCTATGTAGGTAGTTGAACAACTTTTCAGATATTCTGCTGCTATTTATTTTGTAACTTCACAATATCTACAAATAAATAAAAGGTACAATACTATTCAGTACCTAGAGATGGGAAAAGGGTTTCAGTATTTGGAATTGATAATACATGTCTAGTGTAGTGTTTAGTTATCTACAAAATTACAGTGCTTTTACAAGATTGTGGATAAACTTTACTAAAGAAGCATTGTGTATTATACTTCACTATAGCAATGCAAATTAGCAATGCAAATTAAATTTAACCTGAAACTAGAAAAATATTTGAATACTTCCTAATCTTTTTCTGAGTGCATTAACCTTCTTGAAAATATTTTTCTGAAATTTTTCTTTGTCTTTTCTCTTGTCTTAGCTAAACAGAATATTAAATCACAGAGTTTGTGGCATTTGCTTTATCATGAAAGAGGAACATTTTCAGTAGGACTAAAATGCCGTATTGTCTCTGTGTTGAGCAATGCGGGCAACGTTTTTCTGGCACCACTTCGAGCCTGTATGTGCTGAGCGCTCGCAGCAGGGCAGAGCTGCGCTGAGAGAGCGGGACTCACCTGCCCCGGCGGTACCGGTGCTTTGGTCGATGTCTGGGGCACGACTGCTGTTCTGTTACCCTGCAAGCTTTGTAAAGTCCTTGTTTTTAGGGAGAACTCGGGCGAGCCCCCCTCGACACAGGCCCCTTAATAATGAACTTTCAGCGCAGGGACTTCCGACTCGTTGCGGGGGAGCGGGACAGGACGGGGACGGTGGGCGGGTGCCCGCGGGGCGCGGGCCGGGGGGGCACCCCCGAACCGCCCGTAGGAGGCGGCCCCGCAGCACCCGCCCGGCCCCGGGGCGCCAGAGGGGACGGGGCGCCCCGGGCGCCAGAGCCGCTCCGGTTCCTCATTTCCCGGCGGGGCCGAGCCTGCCGAGCCGCGCCAGGCACCGGCGGTGATGGACCGCGACCGCAACAAGGCGCTGCTGCTGGAGCTGCAGAGGGCGGCCGGGACCGGTAACGACCGCTGCGCCGACTGCGGGAAGCCAGGTAAGGGTCCCGCGGCCTCCGGACCCGCTTCCGAGCGGACAGCGGCGGTGACGAGGGGCCGGCAGCCCCCTCGGGCTGAGGTGCCGGCTGGGCGCTGCTTGTCCCGGCCCGCAGCTGTGTCCCTCGGTCCCTGCGGGGGACCGGCCGCTGCCCTCGCTCCGTGTCGCGCAGGGCGGCAGCGGGACGGTGCCGGGGCGCTGCCCGCTCCGGGATACGGCTCTCGGGGAGCCCCGCGGGGCCAGGGGACCGCAACAGGGGGCAGGAAACGGCCTCAGCACCGGATGCTTCCCCGGGTTATTTTTGGACAGGGCTTGAGGCTGCAGGAGGAGGAGGGTGCGTGGGGTGGACTTCCAGCTCGGGGAAGGGCTGGGGCAGAGAAAGGCACCAAGGAAAACCCGCCGGAGCGCCCGCGCCAGTGCCCGTTCGGGTGGGTCAGTCAGGTGCCGGCAGGAGCTGAAGGAGGCGTCAAGTAGCTTCTGTTTAGCGTGATAGGGAGAAGTGGACGGTGGCAAGGAAATGGTCTTGCCAGAGCATTCAATGCCTATAGGGATGCACTTGTCAAAGCTGCTTCAGGAGATGGAGCAGCAGGCAAGAGCGAGTCCTCGCTGTAGATGGTTGTACTCTGTTGTACTCTCCGTAGTGCACATTGTTGGCACCTTCCTTCCCTTGTTAATTCAGCAACAGCAGCTTCTCATGCAGACCTAATAATTAGCTGAGCTCCTCCATCACCACTCGCCTGCCTGCAGAGTCACGTTAATTCTAAAGCAAATAGTCAGTAAAAGAATGTACAAATGCAGGGGCCATCGTTCACTGGGGAAAGCAGGTGATGTTCCCCTGAACACAGTGAAGTGACAGGCATAAACAGTGGGGTGGGGTTCGAGGTATTTATTAGGTGTGAAGCCTGGGCTGTGCATCAGATGTGGTTTTTCACCCTTGCCAGTGGCTGTACCTTTTCCTGTGTATTAATTAATTCTTTGTATTTTTATCTAGATCCAGAGTGGGCTTCTTACAAACTTGGAATATTCATTTGTTTGAATTGCTCTGGAATTCATCGCAATCTTCCTGAAATCAGCAGAGTCAAATCCCTTCGGCTTGACTTTTGGGAGAGCAATTTAATAGAGGTACAGAGAAAAAAGCAGTAATTCTCCACATTTCTTAACATCCTCTGCCATGTAATTCCTGTGCCATCCACCAAGGACAGAGCAACAGAGCTACACAGAGCCAGGTTAACTCCATGGGTAACTTCAGGGGGGTTTTTATGACCTGCTCAACCAAATTACACTGATATGTGACCATGTTTCTAAGAGTCTGTGGTGTGTATTTTTATATACACAATAACTTCTCACTGTGGTTTAGAAGCCCACAGATATTTCCAGCTAGTATGTTCAATTCAGAAGGCAAGATACTCTTCTTAAATATTGGTTCAGCCTCTCACTGTTCAGTTGAACTGTGTTAATAATACAATCACAATTAATATCTGGGAAGAGATGAAGGAATAGGGAGATCATAAATTTTCTCCTAATTTTCTTTTGTTCTTTTCATCAACAACCACAGTTTTGTATTTCTTCACACATTCCAGAACTGTAAATACTGAGAAAAGTGCATCCACCTGAAAATAGCAAATAATATAATTATATAACGCCAAAGGGAATTTATAAATGTATGTAAATACACACTCAGTTATGGCGAGACTCGGCAAAAAGTGAAGTGCTCCCTTTGACACACATCTCATTTTATGTTCATTACATGGTGTTGATTTATAGTGGCACACCTAACTGTAATTTATTTTGTATTTCAGTTTATGAAGAGTCACGGCAATCTCTGGGCCAAAGCTAAATATGAGGCAAAGGTGCCTCCATACTATTACATCCCCAAGTCCCACGACTGCTTGTAAGTTGATGGTGTAGTCACTGCTGCAGACCTTTACACTGGCTTCCCTTACAGGTCTCCCTGGCTGGCTGGTGAAACTGGAGTAGAGACAGATCAGCTTTATCCATGTTTTCCTCTTTCAGGGTTTTAAGAGAGCAGTGGATTAGAGCTAAATATGAACGTGGGGAATTTCTTGACACCCAAGTCTGCCAAGATCCTTGTTCTGCAGGTAAAAGGATTGTCAGGGAGGTTTCAGCCTCAATACCGACAGCACAATGTTCTGTTTGCAGCTTTGGAGATCTCTGAGGTTGGCTTCTCACATTTGAGCTGCTGGATGTGCAGTCACTGCTTTGAGTCTAGCTTGGAGAAGAAACTCTAAGAAAAGGCACTTACACGAGTGCACGGGTATATTCAGATCTTACTGTTCTCTAGTTCTCCACTGATTTTTTATGAGGTGAAAATTCTCACATGGAGAAGAGACTTGAAACTGTGCCATATCACCCTTAGCTAAACAGTCCCGCCCTTGTGCCATCATTCTCTGACACTTACCTGTCTGGTCTGCAGGCAGCCGTGAAGGATGCCTCTGGAAACTTGGGAAAGGACGCAGACAGTTCCAGAAGAGGCAATTTCTCCTATCAGCAAGGGAAGGGGTGATGAAGTACTTCACCAAAGAAGTGAGTTCCTCAGCCAGAGCTGGCCGTAGATAGCATGTCAACACCTACCCTCAGACCTTGTCTTTGTGGGCAAAACCCAGCACAAGTAGGTTTGTCTCTAGTTTTGCAGCCAGCCTGTGCTTAGAGGAGTCCACTTCCATTAACATACGTGGTATGTTGGGCAATTTTGGATTTAGCTCTTTTCCTCATCCCCTATCTCAACCCTGCAGCCTCCTTTTGCTTAGTGAACAAAGGAAATGGATACTGGCAGTTGAATAGCAAGACAAAGAGATCTGCTGGCAGTTGTTGCCTCTTATATTACCAAAATATCCTCTCATCAGTTCACACGTCCCCTTTCTGTGAGACACTGGACATAATTGTTCTCTTAACTACAGGGCTGGAGATAGGTCCATCTCCTGCAGTGCAGACCCAGCCCTCTTAAATAGTGACCCAGCATTTATCAAGGAATCTTTGTAAGCGTTTTCATGTTGCATGTAATTAAGGCTTTATGTTTCAGGTAGATCCAATATTCAAATACTCTAGGATGTGTGCTTTCTCTTCAGAAGGGATCTAGGTCTCATACCACTGATCTGTCCTGCAATACATTCCCTGAGAGCACTTTAATACAGTGATGCTTCTCATTTCACAGTCCAAAGGTCCGAAAGCTGTTATCAACGTTGAGTCTCTGAATGCAATGTTCCAGGTGGACAAAATAGGACACATTCATGGGCTACAGATCACATACACCACAGATGGTCAAACAAGGAACCTTTTTGTCTACCACGAAAGTGGAAAGGTGAGTATCATGGAGATTCTGGAGTAAGCAAGATGCTTAGATGTTTGATCTGTATTTTGGAAGAGTTACTGTGTCTGCAAGATCTGGTTTTATTTGGCATCACTAAGACTTGTAGAACATAGGGAGTTGCAGAATTTGATACTCCTAACAGTAGCATCTTGCTCCTTTTCTGTTGGGGCATATATTCAACCTCACCCTTTGGATACTCTTAAGTGGTGCGTGGATGTTAACCTCTGTAAGGTAACTGCCTCGTGGTTTTACACAATTTCATGGTTAAATTCTTGACATGCATAGAGAGTATTGTTCTATATTATTTCCAAGCCAATAATGATAATTTAAAAAAAATATCTCTGTAGATATTGTTAGATTTCTCTTTCTTCCTTCAGCAGAGTTCTTATGTCTTTCCAGGTTATAACAGAGGTTTTTAAGCAACCCATAACTGAATCAACTGAAAAAGCCTGTGTATGCAGACTTGGGTGGTTGTCCATGCTGAGAATGTCTGGGACCTCCCAGGAGGGCCATTGTTAAATTATTTTCAAGGGTCAATGTTTTTCATGTGTCTGGGACAAATCACTGACTCTCTCTGCCCCTTGGGGAGAAAGTACCTCTTTACAAAGAGGTCACAAGGAAGGAGAAGGGCATTTTGGAGAAGCAGTGCTCTTATTCTTCTTGTTAATTTTTGTGTTTGCTGTTTTCCCAGGAGATTGTTGACTGGTTCAATGCTATTCGGGCAGCACGTTACCATTATCTCAGAACAACCTTCCCAAATGTCCCTGAGCCTGAGGTGAGAACTGAACAGGGCTTGAAGCAGTCTAGGCAAACATAGCATGGGAAAACATTTTCTCACTTCTTCTGACAGTCAGGTGCTCAAAAAGCAGCACTTGGGTCCAGGGAATGGACAGAAGAGGTAGAAGGAAAGACCACACTGAATAACATGCAAATACTTAGTCAGCATTTAAAGCCTAAAAGTCTCCATGTGATCCTCATAAAGTGTAGTCTGTCAAAAATGTTATTTTCCTTCTTACTTCAGACTTCCTTTTACCGAGCAGCCAAAAAAAACCCAGACCCCAAAAGCCACAATTGATGGTGATTAACTTTGACAGAAACAGAACAGAAATGCAATCTTGAATGAGACAGCCTGTCCTGGTTTCAGTTGGGACAGACAGAGACTTTTTTGTGTTTGTGTTCTCCTAGCTCATACCCAGGATCACAAGAAATTTTGTGAAAGAAGGCTATATGGAGAAAACAGGACCAAAAGTAAGTGCATACTTGGCATTACACAAACAGGATCATTCCAGATAGAGAATATTTGGTAGTTCTATGATGCTGACTCATAAGATTTCCTCAGTGACTCTCTGCTTCCTGGGTTGATAAAAGACATTATATTCAAGCCTGTCATGTTCTTTGGGGTCCTGTTTTGTTTTGTGTGGAAAATAAGATCGGGAAGAAGAATCCTTGAAGAGTAAGCGAGATGGATTAGCTGTTAATGGACATGCGAAGTGCTATTACACAACACCACATGGATTGCTGTATCTGCTAGCTGCAGCTCCCGCCACAGCAGAACATGACATGCTGACCCCTCCTACTTCTCTGTTTCATTTAGAGTCAGTTGCACTTAAGTCAGATCTACTTAAAGCAGCAAAGTGTCATTTGAGCAAATTTCTCTACAGTGAAGCCAATCGGTTGGTTTGTTTTATTGTGGGAAGTGTTTAGGCCAGTACTCTGGGAGCAGAAGAGCAAGGTTTTGGACACTGCTGAAGGAGGAGACAGCGATCTGAGGTCTTGTTTGAACACACAGCCACTTCTTGCCTTGCTCTCCTTTGAGTGAACCATGAGCCAAGCCCCATTATAAAGTTCAGTGGTGCAGTGCTGATATTGAATATGCTGGGTTTTGGCCCAGCTTGTTCCAGTGTTCCAGCACCTCTTCTGCAGGTACTTGCACAGAGCATGAAAGATTTTATATTTTTCTCCTGAGGCCTAACTTTTGCTTAAACTGAGGTGAACCCTAGAAGAGGCCCCTTCAGTTCAGTATGGAGCAATTAATAGCTCAGGAATGGTCAGATAAGTGTAGCTGATGGAATTACCACTTTAAAACAACCAGCTAGTATTGTACACCCAAAATTCTAGGGACAGCCTCCCTGATCAGATTGTTGGAATTGATTGCACACTCTCTTCACTATCACCACTGGCTCAGGGGTTGTTCTCTGCAGTGCTTTCAATCCGTTTCATGCAACTTCCTTAATCCTGTTAGTTTGATTACTTCCCTGCCCAAAGGATTGTCATTGAATGTAAATCTGTAGTTTGAGCCCAGGGAGAAAAGAGCTGAGGGCTACACACAGCAGTCACTCACCTGTTAACAGTTACAGGGATAAAGGAAACTGAACTCCAGCTCCAAGTCATTTAAGCAGTCCTGGCATTTGAATAGAACAAACTCCACTTTGACACTTGGTCTTTAAAGAATTTCTACCATTTCCTCGCAGCAGAAGGAGGCCTTTAAGGTACGCTGGTTCTGCTTGGATTCTCAAGAAAGGAACCTGATATACTTTAAAAATCCACTGGTAAGAGGAGTGTTCTTTATTCCACATCCCCTTCATGAAGCAGGTGGGGAGGAAGGGTCTGTTCTCATCCACCTTTTCCAGTGGCTGTGCCAGAGTGGAGCAGGCCCAGCCTCAAGAGCCCATGGATGTCTCTGAAGCTGAGCTGGTTGGGAGCTCTGGCCCATACAGTGCCTGTGAGGAGGATCCAAGTCTTTTAAAAGTAACTGCTACTGCCTGTAGTGTTCATGCCCCCTCTCCCCCAGCCCTAGTGCCTCTGTGTCTGTAACCTTAGCCAAGATGAGCAATATTCCAGTATCAGGGGCTTGACAGCCCCAGTATTCGGCTTCTTGGCACTATGGGAATGTCCTTCCCTGCCCCGTCTGAACACCCACTAACCAGCTCTGTAAGGGTAGGGCCCTGCCTCTTTCTGAGAAGGCCTGTGAGTGCAAAATACCCCTTTGTGGGTTCTGTGCTGCTGTCACCAGTCCATGTCATCAGTTCCCCTCCATGCATCCCCAGATCCTGTTCCATGTCAAAGGGTAGAGCAGTGGCTGGTCCGCTGGAGCTCCACTGTCCACTGACTAATGGCTGTCTTTTGCTTCCTTCTCTGCAGGATGCATTTGCACAGGGCCAGGTTTACATCGGAAGGAGGGATGAGGGATATGAAGTACGAGATGATTTGCCCGAGAGAGTCTGCGTAAAAAAGACAAAACCAGCAATCACTCTGGTCACGCCAGTGAGAGAGTTTGTGTTTCTCTGTGACAATGACAGGAAGCAGAGGGAGTGGATGGATGCCCTGAATGGAGTCATCACCGGGCTCTGATGTCCACAGGGAGGAGCAGTCAGGCCGCTGCATTCCACCTGGCTGCAGCTTTTGGCCACACAGGGGCAGGGTTGTTTTCAACAGAGTGGGGTGAATGTCTCTAACGGTGCTACATTTCTGGCACAATTAAAAAAAATACAAGCCAGGTTTCAGTTGTGGAGGATACTGTAATGGAATCACTCCTCTAAAGGAATTACACAGATGCTCCTAGCTCCTTGCTTTCAACAGTCTCTACTGTTTGGCTTTTATGTGAGCAGCAAATCCAACATCCAGAATTTTTTCCAAAGCACAACCCCACACAGTGCCCCGAGTGAACACACTGAGAGTATAGGATGAACATACACTGACCTGTCTCACCTAAGAACAAATGAAGCCTAATGAACTTGATTAGACTGAACACTGAAAGGCAGAAACAAGTTTTTAAAGTGTTTTCAGTGACTTGCTTGTAAACACTCCATGAATGAGGACTGGTGGTGTGTTGGAGGGGAGCCTTCTCATCAGGTACCACTGTGTGCAGGAACTGATGGAGACTTGCACTGGCTGACACAGAGCACTGAGTGTTTCCATGCCTCAAGACCAAATCTGAGATCTGGTTTTACCAAGCATCGAGTCATTCACACATTTAATTCTTCTTTCCAGATAGCCTTAGTTTGCAAATCAAGAGGAAGTCTTGCAGACCAAGTTTCTGGTGAGGCTTCCACCTTTTGCTGACAATTTTCAGCTGGTCTTGAGATACTCGAAACAGTTCTCTTTTGCAGAAATGAGAAGTGCTAATATACTTGCAGGAATTAGTGACACTAATTGTTCTTTCTCTCCACTCCCCCCAGTAGTGCAAAGGAATTGTTTGAGTTGGATCATCATTCTCCCTTTCTCAGCCAGCTCATCATCCAGCTCTGAGCAATCTGCAGTAGTTTTACTTGATCTGCTCCCATGAACTTCCCTGTCTCCCCACACAACTCCATTCATTCTAGCTCACATGGTGGTTCAGCAATTCTGTTGAATAGCCTAATCCTGCAGCTCCTGAAAGCAATAGAAAGCATCTTTCTACTTGTACGAGGAACAGTGTCAGTCTTCATTTGTTAATTGTTGAGATGACCTGAGTAGCCCGGGATTCATTTGTTAATTGTTGAGATGACCTGAGTAGCCCGGGATAACCTCAGAACGGTTCAGTCCTTCCAGTAACCTGACCTTCAGTCAGACAGAGTCTGCACTGTGCCGTGCCACTTCTCTCCCGGCTGGCTCAGCAGACTGCCCATGTCAGCAACTCTCACTATTACAAAATCGGGAAATTCACAGTGGAAACGAAATAGTGCAGATAACGGGGACTTTTTTGAACATTCATTAAAAGTCAAGGCCGAGCCTTGGACAGTTTTGCGTCACAGTCCACTTCCACCGGCAACCCCAATCCTGGGACCAAGGCACGTCAGAAGAGCTGAGCAGAGCCGAGCGGGGCAGAACAGGCGCGGCTCGAGGCGTTCTCGGCAGCGGAGGAGGCGCCCGGGGAAATCGAAACTCCGCGGCCGGTCCGCCCCGGCTCGGGCCATGGCCGCCGTCATCGACTTCGAGCGGCTGCAGCGCGTCCTGGAGCTGCAGTGCTCCTGCTGCCTGCAGTTCTTCGCGGAACCAGTGCGGCTGACGGGCTGCGACCACAGCTTCTGCCGGGGCTGCATCCTCCGGTACTGCGCGGACCGGCGCCGCGCCCCCTGCCCGCTCTGCCGGCGCGCCTTCGAGCTCCGCCACCTGCGGCCCAACCGCGAGCTGGCCGCGCTGCTCAGCCTCATCCCACGAGAGCTGAAGGAGACGTTGGAAACGCAGGATGGCCCGGAGCCCTATGGAGCTGCTGCCTGCTACGACCAGAGCTCGGCCGGGCGGGGACCTGGGGAGAAGGTACGGCCGGAGGCAGCCCGGGGCTCCATCTCCGACATCCCAGAGCTCCATCCCCCGACACCCGGGAGCTTCACCCCCCGACATCCCGGGGCTCTATCCCGCCACAGCTCGGGGCTCCTCCCCGCGACACCCCGGGACATTCCGGGATGACATCCCGGGGCGATATCCCCCGACTCCCAGGGACTCCTGCCCGCGACATTCTGGGACAGCACCCTCGGGACAGCCCGGGTTCCCATCCCACGGCATCCCCAGTGCAACCCCCAGGGCTCCATCCCCCTCCATCCCACGGCACTGTAACACATTGAGCAGATAGGTTCAGCTAATGCAGTGTTTGAGGCTCATTGGTAGTGTCTGACACATTGAGAGCTGCATAGCTGAATTAGAAGAACTAATACCTGCACATGTTCAGCTGACTTATAGTAGTAATAAGTGACTTCTTTGTGCTGGGTGTTATGTATTGCATCAGCATTGCATTGGAGACTGCTGAAAAGACACATAACATTAGACAATGCCACAGCTCCACCCAGCTTCATGGCTCAAAAGGGGACCTGTTCATGATCTAGGTCTCTGCTTAAAACGACCCCCAGAGGAGATGAGAAAAATCTGTTGACCTTCATTATTTTAGCACATATGTATCTTCTTCGGTCAAGCTAAGAGCTGAAGCTCACAATTATAGTTGAACATGTAATTAAATCAGTGACTGTTGCATGCTGACTTCATTGTGAATACTCTGCTCAGAATTGTGTCTTTTAGGCACCTCCTCAACTAGTCCAATGCTTAACTAATGTCAGTGATGTAGGGAATTTTATTATCCTGCTGCTTAACCTGGTCATGATTTCTCTGAGGGTTATATAGATAAATAATCCAATGTGTCACTTTAAAGGAGGAAGAGATATGGGAGAGCTCCAAGCAAGAAGAAATAACTGCAGAGTCCGTCCACCTTTTGAGGAAAGATCTCAATAAAACAGAGGTACACACTGTACATTCATCACCTGCTGTTACCTTCTGTTTCCACTGTTCTGGACTGGAGATGTGATTGACTGCAGGGTTGCCTTCAAGCCCAGAGCAGGAATCTGCCTTTTTGTTTCCATCTTTTCTGTCACAATTCTGTTTTTACTGATAAGAATGAATATATGGCATCAGCTGCACTAATTTGTGTCTTGGCTAGCAAAAAGGCCACTGCAGTTGTGCATTGTTGCATTTTTCTGCTTATTCCAGGAGTACCCTGAATGTCTCTGGTACACTCAGATGCAAATTACAAATCATAAGAGGCAATATTGATCTTTCTGAATTGTCAAGCATAGCCCACTGGCCATAAAATAGTCATGATCCTTACCATGCCCTAAATCTCATTGCAGGTAATGCAGGATAATGTCAGATATATTTTATTCCTTTGAATAAAGTCTTCTGGTCTGCAGGGGTCAGTCAAAGAGCATGTTAGATGGGGCAGTAGATTCTCATATTCCATACATCTTTCCTAACCACACAACAAATTCCGTATTTTCTGCCTTTCAGGAATATACATCTCAGATCAAAAGCCAGATTACTAAAGATTTCTGTTACATGAAGGAATATGTTGAAAGACAGGAGAGAAACACACTGATGTTCATTGAACAAGAGCAAAAAGCTGCTCAACAGAAAATTGAAGAGACTATTCACCAGCTCACAGACATCAAAGCCCAAACTGTAAGTGATGACACAAAGTGGCAGACTATGAGTAGAAACTCTCAAGCTCAATGTCTGGGATACCTGAATATGTACAGAGCACCTCTGAGGTCCCCACTGCACCATTCTCATAGAGACAATGGTGCCAATCCATGGACATTGCTGTTAGCAGGGAGAGTTTGGAGTGAGAAATTCAGGGGAAGTACTTAAAGAGGCACAGGCTGGGGATGCAATTCAGAACTAATTTTTTTTCCAAGGATATTGGTGAGCTGGAATGAAGTGGGAACTGCACTGCTGAAATCCAGTCCTCAGTGAAATCTAAAGTCAAGATCCATCATGATCTTATTTTCCAGAATGTGTATATACACATACAGATGCAAGTTAAAGAACTCCCAGAGTTAATAAATATTTTGTAACAACTTTCTTGGGGAAAATGCATCAAGGGCCCTAAAAAGAGGCAGTCAAAGCTCTTCAGCCCATGTTGATGTTGGAAACAACAGTGCCAAGTGATGCAAGTAAGCCAGCAGGAATCTGAGTGAGGCTCACTGGGTGTGGCAGTGCCATGAGACAGCACTGGACTTTCAGGATGCAGGCACAGGTGCCCACATTGGAATTCACCTGATCCAGTGTCCCGTTACAGGCAGTGAGGAGGAATGGGCACTTCCAGAGTGCCCATCTGGCCTACTTGAGATATCCACCTGCAAAGGAGATTAATCCAGCCTCCAAAAGGCTGTTTCCTCCTACAGACTGTACATACAGACTAAGAGAGCAACTTCAGATCTAGATTTCCACAATTTCTAAATTTTGGCAAACTAGGTTTACCCTTTCCTCACACTAATGCCTTTTGAAACTTTTTGTTTGGTTTTTAGAACAAGAAGGAAGTTTAAAAATAGTAAGTTTGTGTATTCATATGAAAACTTAAGGAAACTGTTACATATATATATATATATATGAAAGAAAAAATTAGTTGCATTCTCAGTTTTCTTAGGGAAAATATGGTTTTAAATTTTTTAAATAAGAATATCCTTCCCTATTTTCTGTAAGATTTCAGGTTGGTTTGCTCAGGTAACTATCCTAGAAAGGAAACTTTTGATACAAAGAATAAGATTAGTGGAGAGATCACTGCTTTTTTTCCACTTGGGCTTTACATTATAATCTGATCTGTGAGATGAAATAACTGCTATTGTTTACATCTTTCCCTTGATCCTTTTGTCATTATTAGAGTAACTTACCTGAGAGGCAGAGGTACAAAGGCTCACCTTCAACAATTAATAAAATTACACTTGATGAGAAGCTTAATGTTGTCAGAAGTGCTGTAAAAGATCTTAAGAGAAAGTTGGAAATTTTACTCTTGGAGAATTATGCTCAGCAGCTCCCACCAGGTGAGTTTTCCTTATTTTGAAATCTTTTTCTTAGAGGCAGTGGATCTAGCAAATAGAGTAAAAAATTACTTTGTGCTTATGAAATGCATGTGCAAATAAAACAAAAAAAAAAACATATGATAGCAAAAAAATAACACTGTAAAAGTTTTTAAGACAGAAACTGCTTTATCTGCATAGAATGATCCAACTGCTTTACCCATCTCACTCCTCTGACAGCTCCCTTCTGACCACAGCAGCATACAGTGTTTTGTTAATTTTAGGTAAAAATGTTTGCTTATTTGTCCTTGGTAATTTATACAATCAAAAAAGGCAACTCCTTGTTNAATCAGTTACTGACACATATTGTAACACTGTACCTGACTGTGGATGCAAGATAAAAAAAGATAAGAAACCTGTTTCATGGAGGTGTGTAAGCTGTGTGGTGGCTTGTGCTGGCTGCAGTCAGAGCTGGTGTACAGGCAGTTACTGCACCTCACTGATCTTGGCTGTTAAGCTGTAATTACTTCTGTTGCTACTTGAATTCTGCATAATTTTGACAGAAACATTTTTACAGTCAACACACACTGTACTACAGCTGTAGCTTAACATAGAAAACAAATGTTTTTACTGATTTAAGGTGTGTTTTCCTTTAGAAGCTTAAATACTTCCCATGCACATTTTGAAGAAGTGCCTTAACACTTCATTTATTTTTGTATTTAGTGCAGTCTCCAGACTCATATCAGGAGCCAAGAGTCTGCTCACCATCTCCACAGTCTGCAGCTGAAAGTCCTGAACCAACCATTTCCAGACAGTTTTCTCAGTGTAAGTATCCAGGCCAGCAGGACTCTTAACAACATCCAGGTCACTCTGAGACTGGATTTGCTGAAGAAAACTGTCCTTGCCAACATCAGCAGGCACGTGGCTGTTAGTACTGAAGCATGAAAACAATGGAGTTGCCATGAATGAATCAGTTACTGACACATATTGTAACACTGTACCTGACTGTGGATGCAAGATAAAAACAGATAAACCTGTTACTGCACCTCACTGATCTTGGCTGTTAAGCTGTAATTACTTCTGTTGCTACTTGAATTCTGCATAATTTTGACAGAAACAGTTTTACAGTCAACACACACTGTACTACAGCTGTAGCTTAACACAGAAAACAAATGTTTTTACTGATAAAATATGTAAGAACTTGTCCCAGTGAACAGATGACTGTAAGCTTTATTAAGGTAAGCATCCCATTTATTATTGACAAAAAGGTAATTTGAAAAAAAATATTGTGGCTAGGAGTAAAATCCATCTTGTAGGGTGCAAGGTACTTTCACCTTCCCACTGGAGTGCATATGAGTCTGTCATGGATATTTCCACAGTTGTGCTTGTTAAATGTTTCAGTATGCCCAGGATACAGTTGATAGTACTTGACTGAGGATTCTTGAACTTTGATTCAGGTTTATGGTATGATCATTTGGTTTCATTTCTGTTCTGGAATGCACCTGCTGTTTTGTTGCCTGCAGGTGAGAATATTTTCCTTTCTGTCTTCCAGGGGCAGATGATGTGACTTTTGACCCCACAAGAGTACACGAGCGCTTGGCACTCACAGCCCAGAACAGGAGAGTGATGGTTTCCAGCCACCTGACCAGTTATGAAAAATCACCCAAAAGATTCTGCATCAGCCAAGTGATGTGTTCACAGGGCTTCTCTACTGGGTGCCACTACTGGGAAGTAATTACCAAGGACAGTGATGGATGGGCTGTTGGAGTTGCTCATGAAATGATTGGTAAAAGGGACAAATTGGGAAGAACTGAGCATTCCTGGTGTGTAGAATGGCTGGGTGCTAAAAAACAGCTGTCAGCATGGCATAAGGATCAAGAAACATTATTACACAAGGATAAACCACTGAAGGTTGGAGTTTTCCTGGAGCTACAAAAGAAGACCGTGTCATTTTACTCAATCGCTGATAAAGAAACACTTTTGCACACCTTTGAAATCAATACCTCAAATCCTCTCTACCCTGCTTTCTGGCTGTACAATCTAGAAAGAAACGGATCTTTAAGTATAAGTCAGCCAAACAGGACATAAAGCCTGTTGAGAACAGGGGCAGTTTTGCCACTGACTGCAGAGTTTCTGTAAAAGCCCCAGTGTTTAACACAGGAATGCACCAAGGAATGAATGCATAGCTACCTAGGCTTTCCTGGGAACCAGCAATTGATAGTTCTGTCTGCTGTGCTCTGGTCTAACCATACTTCACTGAAGTGATTCCAGCCTATGCTAAAGGCAGTAACCACCCCTGTGGGAGTCAGGTGGATTTCTCAAGCGGCTTTAAGTAGTCCCAGGATATTCATAGGAAAGAATGTACTCAGGAAGCTCTAATGTTGGGGATAAGCCTTTCTTATGGACCTAATTTTTCCTACATTGATATAAAAAATACAGGAGAACAGATGATGCCATTACTTTCTGTCAAGTGAGTTTTTTTAGACAAATCTGATTGATTAAAGAATGCTCAGAGGGCAAGAATGTTAGTGATTTTAGGTATGAAAATATTTTCCTTTAGAGTAGGCATTAACTTGGAAATAGGCTTTGTATTTGAGGACCTGGCACTTCAGGGAGGTGTCCCACAAGAACATAATCTCTCTGAAGCCATATTTTAGTCTTGCCCAAAGGGCTGTCAGTCCTGGTGGTGGTGTTACCATGGGAATGGTTGTGGAAGCATGGTTGGTTCGGGTGTGTTTATAGCAGCTAATAAATCATGCAGTCACTTTACTGCTCTTTTAAAGGGCCTGCAAACAGGACTGTGTCATGGCAAGGACCGTCTGGTCTTGCCAGGGAGCCTGAGACAAAGCAAGAGGTTTTCGCTTGCCTCTGGGGGGAGAAAGGACCAGAGCTGAGGTCCCACAAAACCTATGGACAGCTTGATTTCTGAGAGGTCCACTGCTTCATGCAAGCAAACTGAAAACAGTATTCACAAGAAGCAAAAGCTTTTTCAGGAAGACTGTGGCATTCCAGAATTAACAAAATAAATATTGTGAATAAAAGTGGGATTCAGCTATCTCATTTAGTGGAAAGCTCCTTGGCTTTTAAGGTCATTGGCAGAACTGCTGCTCACCTTCAGAGTTACTCTCTGCTGTCACTGAACACTCTGATGGACTGAATGCACGTTTGTATGATCCCAGGGGTGTGTGGGTCAGCAGCTCTATCTTGGGGTGGCTGTATGATGTGTAAGCCCTATTGCTGCTCTATGCCCAGTGTCCTAGGTTACAGTGCAAGATGTGCCCACAAGCATGGGTTCTATCACCATCTTCATGAGCTGTTAAACCAGGTGGGGCAGTGCTCCCTGCTCCTGCCTCGAGGCTATGCCCGTTAATGGCTCATCAGTGCCTTCCCTCATTCCATTGTGAGATGCTCCATCCAGAGGGAGAAACCAAGCATTCCATCCTGGATATAACTGTGATTTTGAAGACCACAGGCAGCCTTTCCCACTGGATTTTCCAGAGGACAAGAGCTACATACCTACCACTGGACCTTCTGAGGAAGTCCAGATTTTTTTCCTGCACAGGATCACCACTTCAACAGAACCACATCCCATCACTTCAGGAGGACTGCAGCCACCACTTTATCAGACTGCTACTGCTGCCCTGACTAACAGGGTCGGCTTGTCTCTGACTCTGTCAGTTTAAATCAGTTTGGTTTTTTATCTATATCTATATATCTATATCTGTAAAGAACTGTTATTCTTATTTCCCATATCTTTGTCTGAAAGCCCCTTGATTTCAAAATCATGGTAATTCGGAGGGAAGGGGGTTGTATCTTCCATTCCAAGGGAGGCTTCTGCCTTCCTTAGCAGACACCTGTCTTTCAAACTGAGACACCCAGAATTTAACTTTGTGCCTTTCTATGCCTTTAAAGTGAGCCTGAGAGGGGGGAGGGAAAAAAACCCTGAGTGTACTTTTTAAAGCAGTTTGTTCAAATACACAGATAGACAGACTCCTCTGTGTTCTTCTGCTGCAGTAGAGAGTGGAGGAAGCATGCTGCTTGCTTTTTAGCCAGTTTTTTGGCTGTTTTTCTCTGGAGGGAGATGAAGAGCTGAACTTTGTTTTCCTGAAACTTCGGGTTTTTTCCCCCCTTATTCTCTTCTGGACTGTTGCAACATCAGAACACATTGGGAGAATTTCCACCAAGGCTCTGGAGGTGGGCCCATGACCCAGCTCTGAGGAGGAGGAGACCACATCTGCAGAAGGACTCTGAAATCTTCCTCAGTTTCTCTCCACATCGAGAGGTTTTATTATTTAGCATTATTATCCTTTTCCTGTGTGTTTGTTAAGTAAATAGTTTTTATCTCTTTCACTTTCCTCTGAGGAAAATTTTTTTCCTGAACCTGGTGGGGGAGGGGTAGTTATAACCTGCCTTCTATCAGAGGATATTTTCCTCCAAATTTGTCCAAACCGGCACAATCTCCAAGGCTGGAGTAGCTTTCCTGAGACAGCCAAAGCTACTGCCTTGTTAGGATTGAGGTGTCCTTTGCTGGTTCATCTGGAAAAAAAACAGTTACAGCGTGAACTCACTGCACATCTCTAATTTCCCACACACGAGTTGCACCGTAGTGCCCAGGGGCAGCGATTTGTTACGGTTTGGATCACAGCAACAACACACACAACAACATGCAGTGCAGACGGGAGCCCACTGTGTCACTACTTGAACATTAGGAGGAATTTCCTGATTAGGTGATTAAACATTGGAACGGGCTGCCCAGGGTGGAGTCACCATCTCGAGAGATGTTTAAGGAAAGACTGGACATGGCACTTGGTGCCACGGTGGTGTTGGGCCATAGGTTGGACTGGATGATCTCCGACGTCTTTTCCACCCCCACTGTTCTGTGATTCCCAGTTTGCTCCGAGTGCCCCGAGCTGTCCCTCAGCGCCTGCAGCGCTCACGGCCGGCCCGGGCCGCGCTGCCCCGGGGAGCCGCCGCCTCCCGCCCGCGCCCTCAGCGCCGACCGCCGCCCCGCGCT
>JACBWW010000037.1:2166806-2400596 GCA_020086605.1 Lanius collurio | reverse complement strand
GCAGCCGCCGCGCAGCCGCCGCTCGCGGCCGGTCCCTCGCGAGCCGCCGTAGCGCGCTCGCCCCGCTCCGTAACGGGAGCCCGGGCAGCCCAGGCCGCAGCGGCGCCGCTGCCGCCGCCCCGCCCGATGTGAGCGGCCCCGGGGGAGAGGCACTGAGCGCGGCCATGAAGAAGGACGTGCGGATCCTGCTGGTGGGAGAACGTGAGTGCCAGGGCAGGGTGGGGGGCGCCGACTGTCACATCGCCTCGATGCCGCGGGGCTCAGCCCGGCCCGGGCAGGGAGCGCGGGGCAGCGCCGGCCCGGCGGGGCGGGCAGGGGTCAGGGTGTGCTAGCCGTGACCGGTCGGAGCGCTCGCCTGGAGCCGCTCGGCTCCTTGCGCTGGGCACCGAGCGCGGCCGGCACTTCGCGGAGTTGTGCGGCTTGGACGTCCCTGGAGATGACACCGGGGTGAAATTCTTGCCCGGTAATTGGCCACGGCCTGTTTAAACTTTTGGTTTTCTTTTTCTTTTCTTTTCTATTTTTTCTTTCTTTCTTTCTTTTTTTTTTTCTTCTTTTTCCGTTATACCCCTGTGAAACCCACACTTGCACGTTTCCGATTTACTGACTGGAAATCAGTGGCCCGATGTGCTCCTATAGGTCTGGTGTTTTGGGTCCGTGGCCAGGACAGGGCCAGGAAGTCCAGATCCCCTTTTCTGCCTTTAACTTTCTGTATGACCTTGGATAAATAGCACACACGTAGGTGCATGCCAGAGGAACTGTGGGTCTGGATTTTTTCATGTATTCAAAAAATTGTGTCCTGAAGTTCACACTTAGGTACCCAAAGAATTGACAAGGCTTGTAGAGGCTCAGCTTCTCACCGGTATAAATAGCAGCAAGGAGGTTCTGTTAGTTTACAGAGCAAGCTTAAATTCCTCAAGGGGAAAAAACACAGAGTAATTACCAAGTGTTATTAGTAAAATTACCTAATTATACTAAGAATGTGGTACTACTAACAAAGCTTTGCTGAGGATTGAGTGCCCCATATATATTTATAGTGCAGTTGTTTTATAGTGCAGGTTGGCTCTGTCTGTACTACATAGAAAGGCTCTCTGTGACTTTTCTAGAGAGAGGAATCTTGAGGGAGCTGTCACTGTGCAGAAAGAGCTAACGCATTAAGATTGTATTTGGTTAGTTTTGCGTGACTGTGTTTAGGAATTGGTGCCTTTGAATACACAGTTTAATTCCTCTTTAGAGTATATGCCTGGTTTGCCTCACTGCCTTTGACAAGCCTGTGTTCTGGGCTGGCTCTATGCAGTGGTTTCTGCACAGGTGTAACAGGTGCTTTGTTTTGGCAACAAGGTTCACTGTGTGTCCAAATGGGAATTTTAAAGGTCCAGGTCTCTTAAATACAGCGATGTGTAGTATATGGCACACATCAGAGATTGTGAACATCCCTGTGTTACATTTTTGTTTGACTTGTAGTGAGGAGGAGGGAGAAATCTGTTTTACAAATTAGTAAAACTCGTCAGTTACAATGTCAGTGTTGCTTTATGTATGTGTCTCATGTATATTTATTAGGCTGAAACCACAAGGTAGTCCAGACCATCTAAAACCTGTTAGATGGTAACAGCAACCATCAAGTTTGGAATCTGAAATGTGCCAAGAACTCTTTATTATAAGCCTGTTCCAAAATTCAGCCTTTTTCATCCCCAGTGGTCCACAGTTTAGGTTTAAGTTGGTTTAGTCCTCGTATCCAGGGTGCAAACATCAATTTTTAATAGCCAGTAATTTTCAGAATATGTTCAGCACATTATGCAGCATGATGTAAAAGACTTATATATGAGGAAAAAAGACAAATTAATTATCATAAAGTGCTGTGCTGCTTTCCTTCATCCTAGTCAGATGATGCTGTTTAGGTTGTTCCTTCTAAGACTATAAACAGATTGGGAAAGACAGAGGGTTGATCTAGATTTGAACAAAATAACCCAAATCTCTACACTTGAACCTATGGATTTTCATAAATCACAAGGAGACTAGAAAGTGTACCAACAGCTTCTAAATACTGAGCATTTACTCAGCAGCGACACGTAAATCTTCTATTTTCAGTCATAAGAAGTGGATTTCTTTACCTGCAAAGCCAGTTTTGCCACTGTATCAAGTTAGAACTGTTTTGGTCAGGTGCAAAATAACATCACTATTTTCACTAATTAGTAACTTAACTTTCCTGTAAGGAAAGTATTCATCTTTTTTTTCCTATGTAAATAGGAGAGCTCCTGAAGCTCTTTTGATTCTGTCAGAATGAAACATAAGATGTAGTTGATGCAGGAGGATGCTTGGCAGTTTAAGTTAGGGTTTTAGCTCGTGTGAGTATCTTTGATGGAAACACAACTGCATTGCTATTAGGAAACCTGCAACCTGCTGCTCTGCAGGGAGTACCACTGGGCAAAAGTTTACAGCTGTTTTCCATGAGGAAAATGGAAATCTTCCTGCCCAGAATAGCTTTTCTTTGCTTTTCATAATTTTGTTACAACTGCTCTTTAACTTACCGTGATGAAGAGAAGGTTTTATTTCTGGATGTCAGAACATGTTACATGTGCCAAAAATAGACTTATCTAAGTTGGGGGTGCTCTGACTGGATCATCACTTCAGTAACACCAACTCCTGCACAAAATCAACCAGTGGTACAATTGTACCTCTTCTTCTTCCATGTTCAGAATTCTATACAATTACACAGAGAAGTGTAAATGCAGGGATATCAGCTGAACACCTTCTGTCCCCTGGTGACATTTTCTGTTGGTTTCAGTAGGAACAGTGACACAGGCTCTGACTGGTGGTGAGCATTGCCTTGGTTGGTAACACATTCCTGCTGGCAGCAATGCTGTTACATCCAGGGTGAGATAGCATTTTGTTTGAATTGAGGGCTGTTGGAAATAGTCCCAGAAGGACATTTGAATCTGAACATTTTGGTTTTTAAGAAATATCTCAAAACCAAATAAAGCAATAATAGTCTTGCAAGGCCTCCAGAGGACCAGAAAGTTCACAGATAAAGGAGTTTAGTGAGAGTGGAACCCTGAGAGAGGTTACCAACTCTTGGTTTTAAATGGTCACATTAGAACTTCTCAAACCCAAGCAATTAAATTGTGTTGTCAGAAGCATAAACTTTGCAGGTAGACAAAGTCATTTATTTGATTGAATGGTTGGGTATTGAAGCAGAGATGATCACCTTGGATTAAGAAAACTGTGACTTTAGAAGGGTTGGTGGTGGGAGTATTTTTCACTTGTAGTGGTGGACAGCTCATTTGTATCAAAGGGAGTAAGCTCTTGCACTTTAAAAATAGTCACAGTGCTGGAGACTTCGTTCATGTTCTCTTGTCCAGCCTCATCCATGGTATTTTAGGACTAAAGTCCAATCATCATATCAAGAATACTATAAAAACAGTTAATTTCTACATGCTTTTTTGTGCACTTTCTTTGTTTCTATTTCTGAAGTGTTACTAAAGCATTTCTAGTTTGTTTTGATTATTTGCTTTTTTAAGTTTTCCATGCTAAGGTTAAAACCTGCTAATTCTTTTGTGTAAAACACTGCAGAATTCACTTTCCCTTCTGGAGGAAATCCAGAAGTGAGAGATGGATCCCAAGTTTTTACAGTAGAAGAATAGTGAGAGAATTGCTGTCATCCCCATTTAGTATGATTAAACAGCAGCTTAAAAGCTTTTAATGTGGTGAAGTGGAAAATGTTTTTTAAATCTTCCCATTTTAAGATGGGGTGCAGCTATTGAGTGTAACAAAACAAATTATCTAATATCTGTTTTTAATGCTTTTGCAGCCAGAGTTGGGAAGACATCACTAATTATGTCTCTTGTCAGTGAGGAATTCCCAGAAGAGGTAAAGCACTTTCATTTGTTTTCTAAGTTTTGTTTCTATCCTGTCATATAATAAGTTAATAGACTCTGCCTTAAAGTAATGTTTAAAAATAGAATAAAGTTTAAAACTTCAAAGATGACTTCAGGAAGAGTGATGTAGGTAAATTTAAATATTAATTTTGCATGAAGATTAGAAATTTTAAGTTTTATCTAAGTTCCTTTCTTATTTTTTCATGTTGTTAATTAAACTAATTGCTTTGTATGTGATGAATGGTAGGTTTTCTAAGGAGCTGTAATTGGTTCAAACTGGCAGCATATTTCAACATGAGAGACACATAAATGGGAAGGTGCTGAAAGAGACAAGACCATCAATTGTTTTGGGGGGGTGTTGCATTTAAAGAGCAAGTAGACTGCAAAATGATTGAGAATAGGAATTTAAAAGTCACATTGTATAACTTAGATGTAGCCATTTTTTGTAGCTAAGCAAGACACTGCCTTTACTTCTGTCTATGAAGAATATTTTACTGACTCTTGAAGTAAAAACTGCAGAAAAAGCTACTTCTACATATTAGTCCTTTAAAAAGGCAGCACATAGTTTTCTTTATACCATAAAAAACACAGCTGCTGCAAATAGTTAAGCTTTTTACATATAAACATGAATGTTTATTTCTTCTGATCACAGGTCTTAAAATAGACATCATGTGCTGCTCTTTGAATCTGCTCTGGGTTTAATGCAAATCAGTAGGTTACCACAGTTCAGGAGTCAAGATTGGATTGTAAATATAACTGAATTTTGTTAATATAACTGAATTTAGTTCCTGATCTTGCGGGTAGAAAGAAGGTCCCGTTCCTGTTGTTAAAGTGCTCAGGGACCTGTTCCTTTGGCAGACTGTTTGTTAGTGTATTTAGTGAGTTGTAGTCTTCTGTTCACTTCTCAGCTTCTTCCTGCAGTGTAACCTACAATATTTATCTAAATTCATGTGTAGAGAAAAAGCATAATTTATGTATAACACAAAATCTCCCTGAAATTACAAAAATAACTTTTAGAAAAACACTGCATCCTGGGAAAGCTGCTGAAAGAGACCTGCCCAGTTCCTCAGGCCAGTCAGGCAGATCAGAGCAACATTATGGGGTCTAACAGGCACATCAAACTTGAAAATATTGTTTAATGTACAGGGTGTTATCAGTAATCACTCTTGAAGAAGATCTCGGCAGAGCCTGAAGCTTTCCAAAGAGACATTCTTGTGGTGATTGACTTTTCTTTTTCCCTTGCTTTACTAAAAGTAAAGTATAATGAAAATTCAGTATCAACAAGTGAAAGGCAATAAATAGATGTGCAGGAGATTTTCATTAAAGCTAGGTTTAAGTTGATTGTTCCTGAATATGGTGTAGTGTTCTCTGGAAAAAAGGGCTATCAGAGTTTTTTCAGAATAAGCTTTTAATATCATGTTTTGCTTTGCAGGGTTTTCCGAATTTAATGTTCAGCATTGTCAGAAGCAAGGATGTTGCTGGGTTACAATTTTGTAAAAATTGAGACTTGTGTTTTGTCTGTCATGCTTGTTCAGGCATTGGATAGAGTGGATTTAAGTTTTATAGAAGCATTAACTCTTTGTATCCCTTAACAGCACTGCTTTTCTGCAGAGCATGTAGGAAGTTCCTTATGCAGTAAGTAGATTGTAAACAATGAGAAGATAGCAGTGACTTTCAGTACTTTAAAAAAAAAGAAAACCAAACAAATAAAAAACAAAAGTACTTGAATAACTAAACAACTTGAACAACTAATATTAGTTGCTCTGTTTTAAGCTAACTAAATGGCAGGTGTATTACAGTATATGACTTTTTTCACCAACAGGATTATATTGAAAGTCTCTTTCTTGCTGTTCCTTCCAACCCCAGGTTCCACCCCGAGCTGAAGAAATCACCATTCCAGCCGATGTCACTCCTGAAAGGGTGCCAACCCACATAGTAGATTATTCAGGTAGGGACTGCTCAGTATTGTCACTGATTTGGTGTGGGATTGTTTGTCTGACTCAACACCCCGTGTAACAGTCAGGGCTGGGACCAAAGCTGCAGGTAGGAGAAGTCTACAATAAAGTAGAAACTTTCTGAATTTCTAAGCTAGGACAGTTAATAATTTTGTGTCAGTTTATTCTTTTGTATTTTTTCATATATTTCAATCTTATTACTGAATAGATGAATAGGTTCACTATGGAAGTTCATGTGCCATCATAAATCTGTACAACTGTTGCACAGCTAGAAAAGCCCTTCTGCCATTTACAGTGGAAGCCAGGAGTTAGGCCATGTTAGCAGGTATCTTCCTGTCCTCTCTTCCATCTTTGATGTGTTTAACCATCTGGAAAAAGAAATAATACTTTGTTGTTGTTGTTGAACTTGACCTTAAATTTATGTGGAGTGAGTTTTTCTTTCCATTGAATGATTTTTTCATGGATTCAGTTAACAGAAGCTTGGTATCACTAAAAAAATCATCACCACTTTAGTTAAAATAACATGTCATATTCTGATGTATAAGTTTACATTATAGAAGGAAGGGGCTGTTGAGAAATGTAGGAGGATGCAAACTATTACTTGTTCCAAAGAAAACCTGTCTACAAATACAATTATTCCTCTTCAAAATAGCTGTAAAAAATTGATGTGCAACAGACTGTTTCTGTCTTAAAAATTAGTGGACCAATTTCATTATTGTTTTGGAAGGAGCACTCATTAGAGTATTTTACAAGAAGAAGTTTAAATAACAAGGCTTTGACAAAGCTGTCTCATGAGCATTATGAAATACTCTAGTTCAGTTTCAGAAGTTTTTTTATTTTGTTTGCAAAAATTTTAGCATTAATGGGTAACTTACTCTGTTGAATGCAGAAGCAGAGCAAAGTGATGAGCAGCTTTACCATGAAATATCACAGGTAAGTTTATTTTAGTGTTTGCTAGAAAACAGTTTTGGAAAAAATCTTTCCTTTGAAGTTCTCTGCATTAGATGGGTTTCAGTTTGGATTGAAAAAAACAACCTTTCTTGTTTGGCATTTTCTGTTTTGTTTTGTGACCTGTGCTATAGGAAAGATTTCTCTATTTAAGAAATCTTAAATAGAGAAAGTAGGTACTGGCACTGTGTTGGTGAATTGAGCTTAAGCTTTGTCCTTCCAAGTGAAAGGACAGAATCTAAATATTCTTTAATCAGCAAGCCAGTGCTGTATAAATAATTCTACCCTGAAAAGATCCATTTTGCTTCTTTCTGTCACATGGTACTGTTGCATTTATGAATAGCACAGGCTTTTTGGTGACTTTGTCATCCCTTCTGATTCCTATTTTCAGTTCTTTCTGAGCACCTTTGCACATTTTCTGCACAGTCTGTCATGGTGTTGTGTTCCATTTCTGGCATTTAGTTCAGTGCTTCAGTGGAGGCTGCACATCCTGGCTCTTCAGTTTGGATATCCTGGTGGCACAGGTCTCTGCAGGCACAGGTTGTGACTGTCACACTGCAATACAGGCTTTTTGCCACTTCTAAGCATATAAGTTATTTGTTTTAATCTCTTGTTCAGGCTCCAAGTAGCTTAAACAAGTCAGGAATAGAGTTCTAGTTATGTAGTTCTGTAGTTTACTCTGATGTTGTTGTGTATGGTCTTTAATTGTCTCTTGCTCAGGGGTTTCTGAACAGTGGAATTCCATGCCTTTCCTTTCTGTTCATTGCAGGCAAATGTGATTTGTATAGTCTATGCTGTTAACAACAAGAATTCTATTGATAAGGTACAGTAACACATTTTATGCCATTACTGAGATGTAACTTGTGCACTGCTAATTGATATCAAGATGAAATCTGGATTAGACATTTTAAATGCCTGAGATGGAGTTTGAGATTAGTTGTTAAGAGAATGAGTAGATGTGATTTTGCTTTTGCTCCATTCCAACCTATACGAGTTTTTAGTCATTTCACTCATCTGTGAAAGTTCTCATTAATCAACTCCAATTTTTGTTTCCTCCTTTGTGGGTCAGGATGTGCCTTTTTGGGAAAGAAGCAGTAGCAGTTGTAGTGAAACTTGTGCACAGTTCAGTCATATTTAATTTGAATATATATTTTTCATGTCTGTTTTTAATCCCACTTTAGGTAACCAGTCGATGGATTCCTCTCATCAATGAAAGGACAGACAAAGATAGCAGGTGCTTAAGTTAAGATGAGAAGTGTGAATTAGGCTGCACATCAATGGGTGTCAGTGAACAGTGTTGAGGATATTAATTGTTTAAGAAAAATTCTAAACTTAATTTAAGAAATCCAAGCAACAAGAGATTTGAAGTATGTAGGTCTGTTACATGTGCCAGCAATGTTATTTATTTTGGATTTCATGGGCAGCTTTAATCAGGTATGTTTATATTGGCTATGGTACACCTAACTTTGGCTCTATGGTCTGTATAGCTTCTCTACTGATGCTGATTTGGGTAATAACAATGTGACTAGTTGCCATTGTATTTAAATGTGTGGGGTTTGTAGAATCAACAAGAAGTACATTTATGTCTAAGTGTATATCAAATCACTTTATTTAAACTGCTGTCATTTAGTTTTGCCCATTGCCTCCAGTAGTATTTAATTACCTCATGAAAATAATACAGGGGTTTCTGGTGGGAGATGAAATGCTAAATTAAGATATTTTATCCATCTGTCTTTAAAGCTCTTAATATTTTTTTGTTTTTAGGCTGCCTCTTATATTAGTTGGAAACAAATCTGATCTAGTGGAGTATAGCAGTATGGAAACTATCCTTCCCATTATGAATCAATATACAGAGATAGAAACGTGTGTAGAGGTATGCAAGACTTTATGAAGTTATAGCAAGTAACAAAAAACACATTCTTGCCAAGCATGTATGGCAACTTTAAAGTAGAAAAAGGAATTTTTTTTCCTAACTAAATATTTCAAACATGAGTAATTATAATAGCAAGTTTATATGTTATCTTTCTTTAGGGAAGATTACACTATTGTATAATCAAATGTTACAGTCAAATTCTAATATTTAGAGCCTCCTCATATCCTTGCCTTTAACAAGGGTTTAAATTTAAGCCGGACAGTTGTGTGCAAAATAGTCAAAATTGGTTTAATATGTGTGGATATGTGTCTTTTCTTTTTTCTTTTTTTCCAAAGTAGAGACAGCTTTTTGATTTCTGTTCTTGGTATGACAGCAAATGGTAGTGAAACCTCATTTGTTAATTAATTGAACAGGTACAGGGGCTGGATGTCTTTTTTCCAAACCAGCCCTATAACCACAGGAGGGGACTAGGTCTTTAAAAATGTGATGCTTACTTAAATTTCAGAAGAAGTCACCGAGTAGTCAAGAAACTAGCTCACCAATGTGAGGATTTCTCTTTCAGTGTTCAGCCAAAAACTTGAAGAATATATCTGAGCTATTTTATTATGCACAGAAAGCTGTTCTACATCCTACAGGTCCTCTTTATTGCCCAGAGGAGAAAGAGGTATTTATCCATAGATTCTCAGAGCAAATAATTTGGGGGGAGTGAATCACTTTTCTGTTCTTTTCTTTTCAGTGGATTTTGCATCTCTTACTGTGTTCTGCTACCAGCACCCCACCCCCAAATTGCATCCCAGAACCACAGGGGTTGTTTGATGATGTGTTAACCTGATCTGTCTTTCCTCTTCTCTCAAAGCAGTGAAGACAGTTTTTTGTTGCCCATGTGAACTGCTGAGTAAAAGGAGAAGCTTTGCTAATGGCTTTGAGCCAAATGTAATGTGAACCAAATTATGTCTTCAGTTCTCCTTCAGATGTACATTTCACAGTAACTCCATTTATTTCAGGGAAAGCACTCTAGACTTGGCCTAAGAGAACTTTGTTTTTTGAGAATCTTGTGAAACTTGGGCAAAAGGGATAAGAAACAAGTAATGTGGCTGCTTTTCAGCTATCAGGTGGTTAGCTGAGTGTATTATGAAGGAGTATATTTTTTTAAAAAAACAATTTCCTGGGCAGATACAAATAGACTCTCTGAATGTATCCATTTAGTATTGGGCAGTAGCAAAGTTGCTTCAGCAATACTTTGTTAAGTAGAGAATCAGAGAATAACCCTGTTTTGATTTCTTCCATCAGAATCATCTATATGAGTTAGTAATGTTGTGATAAAATTGTTATGCTGAAATCTTTTTGGTTTTCCAAAACCAATCTCTATGCAATCTGTGTGACCTCTGTGAAGAGAAGAGTCCATCATCACGGTAGTTGTTGGGAGAGAATTACCAGTGTCTGTTTTCCTTCAGTTGGAAGGTATCTTAGCAGTTCTTTTGTCCTAGAGATAGTCCTTATGCTCAATGCTTTGCCTGGTAGATGAATGAGCCCTGTGAAGGTTTTCAGTATTTGATGTTTGAAGCAAGTTGGCTGTAGTTCTAGACCTATTTAGTTTTGCAAAGCACTGGGATTTTAAGGTGTTTGGGTTTTTTTCCCCACTAAAAATGTTTTGGGGGAAAAAAATTATTTAGTAAGACTGAACTTAGAGAACTGAGTTGTTTTTTTTTTTTAATTACTTAGTAGTGCCACCTTCAGCTTGTGAAGAGCTTGAGATTCTTCTAATAATTGAGTAGAAAAACATTTAATGTGGAATAATTGCTTTAAATTTGTGGATATAAATTTGCTAAATCAATTTTTATTTCCTCTTGCTTTTTACTTTTGTATATATGTGAATGAATGTCTCTGTTCTGAAACTAAATGAAGACTAGTGTGTGTTTCTATGTGATTGAGCTGCCTGGTGTCATTCAGTGTAATATTTTTATATTTAAGCCTAGAAAGATACTGAATTTCCTTTTATTCCGTAGATGAAACCTGCCTGCATTAAAGCACTGACACGCATTTTTAGAATTTCTGATCAAGATAATGATGGTACTCTCAATGATGCAGAGCTCAACTTCTTTCAGGTATGTCTCTTGCTTATCCTTCCACCATGTTTGAAGGTGAACTATGTCATTCTAGAAAAACAAGTTATTGGTTTTGAATAAATATAGTAAGGTGAACTGTAAGGGAATCAGGCCTAAATACTAAGCCTCAAGTGTGACATAGAAGAATGGATTTGTAAAAACAGAAGTGAAATTATTTTTATTTCTAACCATTGTTCAAGTTTGACTTCAAGAGCAAAATTTAAAAATCTATTAATGTACTTAAAAATAAAATACAATTTGTCCACCTTTATTTCAACTAAGAAATTGCATTGTCCTTAACTAGTTTATCAAAATGTTTAAGGATGTATTTCATACAGGACATGCTATTTGTCCAGCTCAGTAGCCAGTGGTCCTAACATGCTATTTTTGGGTTTTGTGTTAGAGAATTTGTTTTAATACACCTCTGGCACCTCAAGCTTTGGAAGACGTAAAGAATGTAGTCAGGAAAAACTTAAGTGATGGAGTTGCAGATAATGGATTGACATTAAAAGGTGAGTGTTATTTAACTCTTTATAGATGTGTCTTATACAATTAATAATCACTCTTACATGAAAAAGGTGGTCTTTTGGAATATGATCTCTGTCTTGATTCTTACAGACTGCAAGAGCTGAGCTTACTAAACTGATATTTCAATGTTCTTAAGCCCTGGGAAGTGCTAAACAGAAATCCTACCCAGTTATTTTAATACAAGAAAACTAAAACCAGTCTTCCATGAGACCCCTCTCCAGGCTACTCCAAGCTAAAGCTTTCTGTTTTAAACTGTTGAAAATACTGAGTTTATTTTCATACAGTTAAGTTCTCCTAAAATGCTGGTACTGAAAAAAGCAAACAAAACAGAAAACCAAGTGGATTGTTTGAAGGAAACATGATTTCTGAACCTTCGGTCTGTGTACATAATGCTGTAACATCACCCAGGAGGCTTAATGTGAATTTTGAGCTTTTTTTGTTTTCAAGTGTGATACTGATTCTATTGAAAACACTTGTAGCAGGTAAAGCACTTCAGGGCCTTAAGATTTCACCATTTTTGATTTTTAGGTTTTCTTTTTCTGCACACACTTTTCATTCAGCGAGGAAGGCATGAGACGACTTGGACGGTTTTGCGTCGCTTTGGCTACGACGATGACTTGGAGCTTACACCAGAGTACTTGTTCCCTCCGTATGTATCACTGATTGCAGCTTCTTGAGTGCAGGCTGTGCTGCTCCTGCTTTGGCAGGAGGGAAGGGTTACTGTAGTGTGTTTATTTAACACACTGCTACATCAACTACCTCCCTTACTTTATGAGCACCCAGCCAAAACCTTCATGTGACTGAACAACACGAAGGAAGAACTCTCTTGTGCCAAATCATGTTCTGTTCTCTTTCTTGATAAGAAAGTTGGCAGAAGAGATTCTTAATACAAAGCTGGAACATAAATCTGAGCAGTTGCTTATTGTATGTGGTATCAAATTCTAAAAGACTTGTCAGTATTTTCGTAGCATTTGAAACCTACTGAAAAATCTCCAAATTAAAAAGTTAAGAGATTGACCAACTCTGTGACTTCTATTAAGAAATGTAAATGCATCATTTTTTGTTAAAAGACCCCAAACCCTAAAGTACAAAAACAAAGCAAACCAACAAAAATGTAATTATTATAGAGCTATTTATCATATAATATAAAGGCACTCACCATTATAGAATTCCTAATACAAAGTACGTGCTTTCATCTATGTGAAGATACATTATTAAAGTTAAGTGCCAAGGTCAGATACTAAATGTTATAATTCATGAAGTATGTATTTTGAGTTTTAGTATTCTATTGTTCATAAACAATTAATGCTTCTTGTATTTGTTTTTGTTTTCAATAAACAGCCTAAAAATTCCCCCTGACTGTACAACAGAGCTAAATCATCATGCATACTTGTTTCTTCAAAGTATTTTTGATAAACATGATTTGGTAAGCATTTAATCCGAATGTGTGTGTGTCCTTATACTTAAGAGCCTTAGTCTGCCAGGAGTTTTGCTAACAAAAATGTGTTTTTATCATTATGTTATTTTATTCAGAAACTGGCTTTAGCTTAACCTATGGAGTCACAACTAATCTGCTGCTTATTATTGTCTACAAGGAGAGTTGGCAGGTATAGGGAAGAAAAATTATTAAAAAGAAAGCAGCTCAGTTTTTTGAATCTGGCAAGTGTACAGCAAGAAAATACCAGTTTAGAATAGACATGAATTAAATTATGTCTGATACCATATTTTGTTTCAGGATAGAGATTGTGCTTTATCTCCTGATGAATTGAAAGACTTGTTCAAAGTCTTCCCTTACATGCCATGGGGACCTGATGTGAACAACACAGTTTGTACAAATGAAAGAGGATGGATCACATACCAAGGGTTTCTCTCACAGTGGACGTAAGTGTGATACAGGACATTTTAGTAGTTGAGAACTATGAGTTTGATGATGTGTTTATAGATTCCTTTTAAAAAACTACTGGAAAGAATAGAAGTTTAACAGTTGAAAATTGACCCACGCAGCCAAGTTTCTGCAGCCATCCAGTGCCCTGATCTTCAGACTCTTATAACCTGTTCAAGATTTGGCCAGTATTTAGTGCTAACAATGAAGAAGTGTGTCTTCAAAATGTGGAAATCTTTATGATCCCTGTTGAAATGTTACTGCTGTTATTCTACTCCTTAGAGATGGTTCAAAACATGGTGCTCAATAATGAGGGTTTTTTTTCCAATTTAAAATACAGAAAATAAGAAAAACATTATTTGGGAAGATAAGAAGATACAGTGTGGGTTGATAGGCCTCAGCAAGTACTGCCTTTGTAGTGTTCTGGTGACCAGTAAGACTGATAAAGTTATTACGATTTATTCTCAGAGACTTTTGTGCTTCAGTACTGCATGGTGTCAGGAATGTTTCTATCATGTCAGTCTTGAGATAGGAGATCAGGATTGTTTCAGTACTATAAAGAATTGGTAGCACAGATGGTGACAATTGAACATTGCTTTTGTCCACTCTGCCAGACTAACCACATACCTGGATGTGCAGCGTTGCCTGGAGTACCTGGGTTATTTGGGGTACTCCATACTTGCAGAACAAGAATCTCAAGCATCAGCAATTACAGGTAATAAAAATTTGATACAACAGAGAAATTTAAATTTAGAAATATACTAAAGAGTAAATTGTCTAATGGTTCATCTGTTTTCATTTACTCCTTCGCTTTCTGCTTAAGTGAAACCTTTGATTTAATATTTTTGAGAGATTGTTTTGTGTGCATTTTTGTGTTTTGTGGGCATTTTTGTGTTTTGTGTGCATTTTTGTGTTTTCACATACATGCACGCATTTATGTCTTGTGAAAAATCTTTTGGTTTTTCCAAAAGTGACAAGAGATAAAAAGATAGACCTCCAGAAAAAACAGACTCAGCGAAATGTCTTCCGATGCAACGTTGTTGGAATGAAAGGCTGTGGGAAAAGTGGAGTTCTTCAAGCTCTTCTTGGAAGAAATCTGATTGTAAGAAACATGTTGCTTATATTCACCTATATATGCTCTTGAGTTAAGATTAGACATCAAAAGTGATTGATCTTAGAGCTTTAATGGTTGTTATTGAGTTTGGAGACTTCTTTGAGGAAATACAGAATTACTGAGAAGGAGTTTGGTTTTTTTTGTTTTGTTCTATTTTGGCAGTAGCTATTGCATGTAACAGTGCATCATAGATTATAGGTATGTGTTTCCTCACAAAAAATGCCAAAGATTACTATAATTTTCATTCATTAATAAATGGAGTAAACCAGCTATTTAAAGCTAACGTAAAGGGGAAAGTTGCTGTGATCTAACATGAAATTCTGCCTTTTCAGAGACAGAGGCAAATACGTGCAGAACACAAATCTTACTATGCCATTAATACAGTCTATGTATATGGACAGGAAAAATACTTGCTGGTAAGGTTTCCTCATTCTTGTTTGCCTAAGACTGGTTAATGTTAAAATTCTGTGAATTATTCAGAGCCTTCTGCAACAAACTAGTTTGAATTCTCTCTGCTTCTTAATGTGAATTTCCCCCAATTATTTTCTGTCCCAGATAACCTCTGTTTTTTTATCTTGATGATATAGCTGAACCTGTTCAGGACCTGTTATTTTTGAAACCTTGTCCTGAGTTGTACAAGACCTAGTCTTTTTACGATCAGACTGCAGGGTATCAAGTTACAACATGTGATGAATGATCAGAAGTCAGTCTACCTATTCAGTAAGAAGCATCTGTCACATGAGGTGATTAGAATGGCTACAGCTAGTACTCAGTGAGAGAAATCAGTTCTTTTAGGCTAGTTCCAGTCTAGATTTCCTTTATGATAATATGATCTTGTTCTTTGCTTTCTGAGATCTAGTCCTCTGCTCTGGTTTTTCTCTGTAGGGTGAATGCCCACATCTGTGGGTGTCTAAGCCTTTGTTTTAAAGTAAATATCACTTTTTATGCTGAGGTGGTGATTGCCTGCAGATGTGATGTTAACAGCTCACATATGCTGGCTGCTTGGTAAATTCCTACTATTCATTTTCATTACTTCTGCCTATGGACAGTCCATTAGTTTGAAGGATACATAAAAATGATCCATAAAAATTATGAGATGAGTTTTAAATTCCTTTAACTGCATAATGACAAGCTTTTCTTCCTCTGCAACCATCTTTTTTTCTAGCTACACGATGTCAGTGACTCAGACTTTTTAACTGATGCTGAGACCATATGCGATGCTGTCTGCCTGGTATATGATGTCAGTAATCCTAAATCCTTTGAGTACTGTGCCAGGATTTTTAAGGTTTGTAGAGTTTATATTTACAAATCTTTATATTTATATTTCTTCTCACTGACTAAATATTCAGTGTCAGTTACCTGACCTGTACTCTGGTTCTAGTGCTTAAAAGACATTTTATTTCTAAGTGCTGGTTATATATCGGGATGCATTAGCAGTGATGCAGGTCTGTTATTCATACAAAGCAAACATCAACTTTTCTATGTAAACTACTCTGCTTCTAGAAATGCCTGACTTCAGTGCCATGAATATATCTTAATGCAGCTGCAGCCAGCTCAGTACAGCCTGTTCCAGGTTGAATGTGTCATAATACTGTTTCTTTCACCTTTTTTTTTCCTTTAAATTTGCAGCAGCACTTCATGGACAGCAGAATACCATGTTTAGTGGTAGCTGCCAAGTCTGACTTGCATGAAGTTAGACAGGAATATAGTATTTCTCCTGCTGAATTCTGCAGAAAACACAAAATGCCTCCACCCCAAGCCTTTACTTGTAATACTGCAGATGTGCCAAGTAAGGACATCTTTGTTAAGCTGACAACTATGGCAATGTATCCGTAAGTACTGGAGCTGTTCTGTTTTACATGTGCATGGTCACACAGCACCACTCACTGCATGCCATCTTAGCCACACAATGGAACTGCCTCACTGAGCTTTAGCAACAGAGAGACATGAATGACCTGAGTAGAATCTTCAAACTATTTCAAATTGAGGAACTTGGCATATATCCAACACAGAAGTCAGTCTCAGCTATTGTTGCTAAGGTGTTTTTTAAAGAATACCCTGGTTCATCCAGCTCAAGATGCAAATTCCAATGAATAGGGTTCTGTTTGGTCCTTATTGGGGATACAAAAGGTGTAGCAGTTTTTGTATCTTGGTGTTTTTGAGATATTAATGAGTGAGCTGTACTGTAATCATTGTTGATAGCTCAGCTTGACAGCTGATTACAAGCAATGACACCTTAGTGCACAACAGTTCCCCAAATGCACTGCTTAAAGTACTTTTTGTTTTCAGGGTGCTTATTACTATGTGCTTTAGTTCATTCATCTAATAAATCTTAGAGTTTTAATAGAATTTCTGTATAAACACCTTTGGACTTCAGGTGCAATACAGTTAAGCTCAGATTCTTCTTCACTACACATCTCACTGTTGCTAAACTCACTTTGCATCTCTTTTTTTGGTGGGTGAAGATTTTAATATGGTGATGAACTACATAAATATTACAGCAGATGGAGTCTAGTATGACAGCTGACATTTGCTTTAAAATAAATAGAACTAATGTCACTTTCACCCAAAATAATAGGGTATTTTTAATTATTTGCAACTGAATTACATCTGTAAAGCTTTAGTTTTGGTTTTGGTTTTTTTTTTTTCCTCTTGTGTTCATTTTGTAGCACTGGAATACTGGGAAACCACTAAACTGTAGCACTGACCAAATGTCTGTTATATCAATATTCCTGCTTCTCTCTTAGTTTTCAAGCATGTGTGTTTGGTAGGGTGGGGAAAAATAGAGGCAACGCTTACCCTGTAAAGAGTACATTCAAAGTGGTAGAAAATGTGGCTTCCTTTCCTTTGAAAAAGGGGTGTTATCTATTGCTGTGCAGACATACTCAGAAGCCTTTAAGTGCTTCCCTTTCATGGGAACTTGTATAAATTCAACAAACATTTTCATTCATGTTTGTGCTTTGCTGTTCAGATCTGTATATGGTGGTACTGCCAAAAGTCATAGAACCTCTCACCTTTAAATTCTGCACAGCTGTAGTTGTACCCTTTCTTCCCCAGTGTATTTTTTTTCTCCTCTCCTTACTCATTCAAATGTACCTTTTATTCCTAAATCTCTCTTGGTTGTGGCACAGTCCTAATGTGCACCTGATTTGATGAGCAAGATTTCAACTCCTGTCCTTCTGTGTGTTTTCGCAGCCATGCCCGGTTACGCTGTATGTGCGCCTGCAACAGGTGTACATTTTGCATCTGTCAGAACTTCCTCAACTCAGACTTGCTGCAATCTGTAAAGAACAAACTCTTCACTGCAGTTCTTAACAGGTCCTTAACTTTATTTACTAGGTACCAGGTGTGCTTTTAAAATAAAGGGTATCTTTAAAAAAGCAATTGGTAACCTTATATACTGCAGATTTTTCACTCCATATCCACTAAATAGGCCGATACTTTAATAATTGTCATAGAATTATCAAACTTGGTTTAACTTGAAGGGTCTTTTGAGCTTAGTCATTTTTCTGAAACATTACCAATTTGGTTGTTGATTCAGGCTCTTTGTGATTGTAGAAGTACTGTGCAGGAATTAGGACTATGTTTTTAGGGAACTGCTAATAGACATTAAGTAGTGTCTACAAATCTGTGCAATGTTTCTCACTTGAGACATTATAGGTTTGTTCAGTACTGATTAGAGATAGTGCCTATGAGGTACCAGTTACAGAGATACTTCCATAAAGGCACAGCTTGACTTACAGCAGCATTATGTAATATATTACATGTTTATAATTGCTAGTTTGATATTTGGGAGTTCGTAGAATTTCTGTGTGTGTGTGTTATGCTTGGTTTACACAAAGAGTGAGAATTTTGTGTTAAAAAAAATCCATATTTTTTAACATCCAATTCCTCTCTGAATGAAATGCAACATGTAAGAAGTGGTAAATGCTTAAACATTTGCATTTCCAGACACTTTTGGAAAAACAATTGGTAAAGAGAGATAATTGGTTTTCAGCATTGAAAACAGTGCTCTAGCTTGTCCTGTGTGTACTGCAGGCAGTTTTTGACACACAGGATTTACTAACAATTTACTAACACTTCAGCACTTGTCATCACCCTTGTTTCCATCATCCACAGCCTTCTTGGAGGTTTAGATGGTAAATGTGTTTATTTGAAGGCCATGGTTGGAATATCCTGACACGCTGCTGGTCCATGTATTATGTTACTACTTGTTACAGGTTTCAGATTTAGCTGCTCCATGTAAGAGTGCCTGTCTCCTTTAAATGCAAGTTAAACACAAGTAGGAGGTCTGCTGATACACCCACCTATAGGACTGAGCATTTTCCTTGTGAAATACCACTTTAATCCAAGATACAAGTGTTAACCACAGAGTGAGAATTCTAGGAAGGGTGAAAAACTCATTAGCTTAGAAAAAGACTGAATGAGTGAGGCTCTTCATGCTGCATCTCTTCTACAGCAGTCATTCCATAAACAGAAATCCTTTGAAACAGCAATCTCTTTGCATATTGTCACTCTAAAACTTCATTGAGCAGTCACTGCTAGAAGATCCCAGCTCTTCATTATTAAGGCTGAAATCATCTCTAACACATCTTCATTTTTTGGAATGGTTTTGGGTTGCTCCATTCGCTGTTGTGGCTTGTTCCTCTCTTGTATTGGTTTTTTTTTTGAGTCCTGCATTACACATTGAACTTCATTCCTTTGAAATATTGTCAGGGTCTCAGGGCACTGAAATCTCTTAATGAGGTTTGGGATGCTGTCATTCCACACCTTATCACTAGGGAGTGTGGAACAAACAGAGGAATCCACTACTGCCTAAGAAGTCTGTAATTGAGGGTAAGAAGAATTCCTCATAGACACTTCCCTCCAGAAAGTGGAATTACTTGCTACAATCCCTTTGTCTCAGTCACTAGGGTTTGTTGCAGGTTTCCAGCATGCTCACTTCATCTCACCAACTCCCTAACCAAACACCTTGCTGCAGGTTATGCAGCAGCTTGTGTGCTGAATGGTAAATAACTGCACAAAGGGTAAAGCTGGGATACCTGTAAACAAGAGGGAATAGCTCCCAGTTGCAGGTGTAGGAGGGGAGAGATGGATTTCTTGTATAAAAATCATACATTTAATGATGTGTGATTAGATTAAAGAAAGCATTTGGATCAAGAAGTACTTTCTGATTCAGTTAGTTTCTGTAACTTTTCTTATTTTGCCTCACAAGTGCTTACCATTAGGTCAGATAGTTGGGCTAAAGTTACATAGCTGATGAAGGAAGGAAGTTTCTTGAGAGTATTTTATTGTCCTGATCCCCTCCTGTTTCTTTAGGCTGTGGAAGCTTTTCAGGCAAATTGAAGTTTTTCACACTGGACTCTTCCAGTGCTATGTGTTACTACATAAGCCTTAAAAACTGTTATCAAGGCATGATATAAAATGACATTTGAATATTCCCACTGTAGTAATTAAAGGAAGAACACTGCCTCTGTGGAACTGAGAAACCTGTTCATGTCCCCCTCAGTTTCTCTTCTGTTGACAAACTTCAGAGGCTTCCCTGAGGGTTGCAGGCTGTCAGAAAGGCAAGTTCAGCTTAGAGATTGCTGTGTTGGTTTGAACTACCCAGGGTCACACTTTAGTGGTTCTTTGAGGATGAAGGCACAGCATTCAAAGCACTGGACATGCATGTATGAGACTTGCTAATATCCTGTAGTGTTTTTATAGTTTTAATCTGTTCTTTCCTTCAGATGTTCACTTGTATTTGTCTGGCTGGCACCTAATCTCTTTTTGCTACATTGTTTTACCAAAAACAGGATTTCTGCCTTTGTCATTCTAACCCTTTCTCTAATGATGAGCTTGGATTTTTGGCTTTTTTTTTTTCCCTTGATTTCAAATCATCCATGTTGCCTTTTGCTTGTACAGTAGTGGCATTTTTCTGTCAGCTAATTTCATTTCAAAATAAGACGATCCTAATGCATGAGAATTCTGTTGTTCAGCAAGGAGACTTCTCAGAGGATGTTTTTCTTCTAAAGCTTTGAAAACATTGTGGAATTGAAGTGAAATTCTACTTCCATATGAAACCTGGTTGTTTCAGGAATTGTTAGTATGGTTTTGATTTGTGTGAAAACCTTCCTTCTGTGAAATTAACTTTAATACATTATTATTATATTTTCCTGTAATAATGAGAAAGTTCTAAGAGCATAATCCAGGATGTGCAGGGTATGCAGTTTACTTTTCAGATCTTGGGTATTGCCATTAAACCTAGTTGCAGAAATCTATCTCTACACTTAAATGTGCTTCAAATTAGGACATTGCTAAATGACATCCCCAGTGTCATTACAGTAGGGCATTAGAAATTGCTAATTTATTTGCCTCCTCTAAGCTGTTCAGTACTCCAAAACTGCACAGAAATTGCAAAGCTGTGTCCCCTGATTTCTTTCTAAATAGAGTGTATTCATTTGGCATTTTGCATTGGCATTTTTAGGTTTTATGGATACTAAGATGCATTTGGAGCTTTGCACATTTTAGATGACTAATGCATGGGGGAAAATTCTAACTGCTGGACTCAGTTTGCATCCTAGGAAAATACATGCCTGAAGGGAAGCTGCAGCAGTTCGTGCAGGTTACGTGATGCTTTTGGAATTCACTTGCTTATATTTAATGGTTAGAACCTTTTCCAGAGCAGGCAGCTGCTGCTGCTGCATGAACTTGCTTAAAGTTCTGGTGTGAGTAGCCATGGGAGCAGCCTGTTGGCCTCACCACTGTGCTTTTTAAATGCTTTGGAAGTTACTATAAGAATGTTTTTGAAATTCTGTATTTAAGGACAAACCTTCCCCGACCTGGGAATAATTCTGCTGCTGACCTAGGGAAAAGTGTCAGCATCGACCCCCAACTCAGCAGTTTTCTATCTGTACCCATGGCAGGCATGCTCAGTTAACCTCTTAGTAAGTGCATGTGACAAACTTCTTATGAGTTGTTAAAGTCTCTTGAAAAAAAGACTGTTCAGATTTCAAAGATCTTATTCAAAAAGTGTCAAGATACTTGACTCACTATTAAGGGTAGATCGAATTAAAATATGCCCTTTTTTTTTCTCCAAAACGTGCATTAAAATCTGAATTTTGTGCCAAAGTCAAAATTTCTAGATTTTCATATATTTGTGGAACTAATTGTATGATTAAATGCACACAGCAGCCTGTCTGGAAAGTTTGAAACATCATTTTTATTACTAATAAGCAGGAGTTTCAAATACAGCTTCATTTCAAATACAGCTTCATTTATGGAGTCCCAACTTCTGCTCTCTTGTTTGTGTAAGTGCACATCTATAGAGATGTTTTACCCTTGGAGAAAATATTTTTTCTAATTCAGGATTATTCTCTTACAAGGCAGTATATAACAAAGCAGTAATAGTTTCCACCATTGGCGAAAATTAGTTTCATAAGCACAACTAGACTGAAGTAAAATTTGAATGTTATTTTTTGAAAAGGTAGAATTTTTCAGTGTGTACTGAAAAAACTTTTTGTGCATTGTAGCCACCTTCATGTCAAAGAACCTGTGCTAGAAACAAATATTGATCTTCTTTTATTATCTCAGATTTCTTTTATTCTGTTAATGGCAGCTAAACAATATTAGAGATTAAAGGTGTGAAAATGGATTTTATGACAGCATAAGGAACATTGAAAGAAGAAAAATTGGGTGTTTTACAAAGTTGTAAAGCAGTTAGACATCCATAATGTTCTGAATTTCAGTAAGCATGTTTGAACTTCAGATTTTCAGGCTGAGACATTCAGAGTAGATTTCCTTGAGGTTGTAAGACAAGTCCTTGTATCAAATTAGTTCCTTATTTAAATGAAAGAGTCTGCTATTGTTAGGCTTAGAAAAGGGATCAAAGCCAATTTAGTCTCCCTTTAGGCATTTCAAGAGGATTTTATCATGGCTGAGAACATATTAATTGTTTTTAGAAGGATGAAGTGTGCTCAGCAAGTTTCTTGCATACCATTAAATATGGACATGTGCAAAACAAGGCAAATTATAAATAGGAATCAGAAAATCTAGATGTGAGAGATAGTGCTTTATGAGGCAATGCAAAAGCATTAATTTGCAATTTAAACACTGCAAAATTTAATTTGCATATTTAAAGGATGGGGTTTCAAATTGTACAAATAGTTGGTCATTTGAATTAGCCAAATTAAACTGGAGACTTGTTAGTTACACAAATACTCATCCAACGCAGCCTGTAATGTAATTGTTAAAATCATGTTACCTTCAAGTGATTTATTTTACATACACAGATTAGTTTTATAATTTACAGATCTGAAGATAGGATTTGATAGCCTTTTACTAAGAAGTAACCCCAAACTACCACTGTAGTGATAAAATGCAGTCTTTGAGTTCTCAACAGTAGTGGGATCTCATCAGTTTTAGGGTTGATGTGATCGAGTCATTCCAGTGTGTTTAGCACAGGTGCTCCAGCTCGTGCATATGGTGCAGGAATACTGCAGTGTCCTGGGACACAGAGAAGTTGAGGCTGTGGAGGTGGAGTGGGAAGAGAAATCCAGTTTTCCAAGCAGTTTTCTTTGTCCTTAAATCAGTGGCATTTAGCTACATGAAATCATACATTTTACTTAGCTTATTAAAAGCATAAACTTGACTTGTTTCTGCTTTCCCCAAGCACTTAGTTTTTTAACAACTGCACAAGAATCAGGGGCTAGGTGGCTAAAAATCAGAAATTCTCTGGGCTTTGTGATTTGAGAGGGTTGCTGTTGTTGAGTCACGCAATGAACTGCACTGTGCATGTGTGTGAAAAGGTTAAGAGCCTGCCTAGCTGAGGTGGGGGCCATGCTGTTAGCAGACGAGGAGAGCAGGATTATGCAGCAGGTGCACGCCGTCCACTCTGTAGAAGATTCCATCTTCATGGGGTCATCTCTTGGTCCACGTTTGCTTGAAGACAGGTAACAGCAGTCAATCCCAGGTGACCTTGCCATTGCCTTTTCCCTGTCTTCCCCTCAGCAAGCCACTTGACATCCAGTTTGCAGAGAGTTTGTCAAAACTAGCTGTAGAAAAACTAATGCTTGCAGGAATTCTTGGATTTGGTGTGTTCCATAACCCAGCAAGATATTCTTAAATAAGATCAGGGTTTTTTAGACTAAAGAGCAGCTGTGTGTGCACCAAAGAGCCTGTTCTTCAGCATGTGGTATGACAGAACACTGGTTAACTATCTGGCTGATACAGCTCCTGCAAGTGTCTACTAAAGCATTTCCAGAACTGGTTTTGTGTGTTTTGATAGCAAGTAGCAATTCCTGCTCTATTAAACAGCTTGAGCTACAGCTCTGTAGTTCTCACTCTATGAACTCCTGTGTGTGCTTAGGATCTGTGTGCTCCTTTAGCCCTCCTGCAGCTTCATTGAGTAACCTATGGTGATTAACACAGGCTAAACTATGTAGGCTAGTGAAGTTCTGTTCTAGCTTTAAAGCAAACAAACAAAAAAAGTCAACTTTACTATTGTTTAGGAACTTCCTGTGCTTTCAATTATGGCATTTATGATAACTTGTTTTAAATGGTAGCTCCTGCTTCCTGGTAAGCTGTCATACTTGAGACTGCTGTTGAGGGTGGCCAGCTGTGTTTAACTGAGCATGTTCACAGACTTCTTGCAATATTTGGGAGAGTTGGGTCATTGCCTGTCTCCACTGTCATGTGAGATGTGGCTTTTTCTGTCATACAGTCACTCCATACTGTCTCTTTCTGTTGGTGCCATGGTCACTGCTTGTTTCACTCACACTCTCTCTTAGCTTTCAGCTTGGTGTTGGATGACTGTTTCTGTTACTGTTCTTGTGACTGCTGGGAAGAAAGGGATTTACAAATGGTTTGATTCTAGCTTTTGGAAAAGTATTACTTGCTACTTGTCAGTAAACTTTTTTGGGGGGGATAGAATAAGTAGATATTCAACAGGACTGGGAAATTTTTCATAGAAAAGCAGAAATACTAAACTCAACATTTAGAAAAAAAGGAAAAAATCCTGATTTTGCTGGACAGAGTTGTTCCCACTATGAGTCATTAATTATTTGTAGCTATTTTTGTTTTCCTTTCCTGAATGCTTGCTGGTACTCTCAAAGGAGACACATCCTCACATCCATGAGTAATGATGTGCTCCTGCATTTCTCCTCAGCCATGTGACTGCTGACTTCAAGGAGATCAGATGTGGTCAGGGCTGCAGATCAAATCCAGAGCTTTAAGAAAAGCAAAGTGACTTTAAAGTGCTCGTAAGGCTGCATTGTGAGCTGTTTGTCTGTGACAAGTGTAGTGATGAATTTCCAAAAGCAAAGTAGTTTAGCACAAGTTGTCTGGAGTTCCTGTCATGGAATTAACCTGGTTTTGTATGTGTGTTAAATTTCAGGCATGTCACACAAGCAGACCTCAAGAACTCAACATTCTGGCTCCGAGCAAGTTTTGGTGCTACTGTGTTTGCAGTGTTGGGTTTTGCCATGTACAAAGCACTACTAAAGCAGCGGTGATCTGAGAAGAAGCACATCTGGCCCTACCAAATAATTAAATAAAAAACCACTTTTATGTACATTCTGAATGCTTTAAATTCTGCTAGAAATATTTATATATGCAGAGTTACTTTATTAATATTTGTAATTCATGCATAAGATTATTTTAAATTATAGCTCTAACTACAGTATTGCATAATGTGTGGAAAAAAAAGGAATTGCATCTTAACAGCCAGCTACAATGGCTTAACTTGTGAGGCCAAAAGGGAATTTGTTGTAAATAACCTGTACATATTTAAGCAAGTAAGACATTGCTTCCCAAAAACCTATTCAAAATACTGTTCTTAGATGTTCACCATGGTGACATTCTAGTGTATAGGTGAAATTAATTTTCAGTAGAGTAGACTCAACTCAAGGATCATACTTCCTCAAGGATTGCTTATTTATTTCACATTCATCTGAGGTGACTTCCATCTTCTTGGACTATAAGCTGTACCAGGCAGAATTCGTGATTTTCATTCGTATTTTTAACTGATAAACAAATTTGCCCCTCTAATAATGTATTTCAGGAAAGAGTCAACTTTGCTGTCCTGGCCTTTGATTTTGTATTTTACATGACCAGTGACATATTTAAGAGTCCGGTCTTTCTTTTAAAAGGAAAAAAGTAAACTTCAAAAACTGCCAGATCAACTTTGTATGCTGTGTATAACTCCTGTTTTTCATTTTTCACTATGTTGTGTTTTATAACCCTCGTGAATCAGATGAGCAAATTTGTACATTATAATTTGGAAAGTGTTGCAATTTAATTTCTCACATCTGTCAGTCATACCCATTGAAGGCTGTGTATACAAGAAAAATACAATAGTACACAGTGCCTATTCTACTGTAGTATATTAGTTGCATGGATCACAGTGCATTCTGTAATGAGCTAGAATTACCTATAGACACAGCTTTTTTAATGATCAAGTAAACCAAACATTAAATTCCTCATGACAAACCTATTTTTCCATTGCTGGCCTTTTCAAGTATTTCAATAAAATAACTGTGTACGGTGTGTGTGTTTATCTTTTTCTTCTTTTTCTTTCCCTCCCTGTGCCCTGGAAGGTGGAATTTAATAAAACTTTGTCCTTTATGTCAAAGGATGCTTTCGGTGCCCTCACTTGTTGGAGGTTACGTACCTTGGGGGTGCAGTTTCTCTGATATATCTCATGACTGCATTGCCTCCAGTTGTCGTTTATTTCTGAGTTCTATCAGAAAACCGAAGTGCCTTCGATGAGACTTAAAAGCTGAAATGCAAATAGTCAAGCATGAAATTTGTATTTACTGTCAAGGACAGAGAGTGGGAGAAAAGACCGAACAGTTCGGTGGGGAGTGGGGAGTTGTGGGCAGTGAACTCGTGAATATTGTGTTGATTAAAGAAGCCCCAGCAGTGCGGCGTTCCCGAGGAGCCCTGAGGGGGCCTGGGATGCCCCGGCCCGGCCGGGAGCGGCCGCCAGGGGGTGCTGGCGCCGAGCTCACGGGGCTGCGCTGCGCCCGGGAGCAGCGGGAGGGAAACGGGTCCTGTCAGGGCGGCCCGGCGGGCACGGCTGTTCCCGGGGGGAGCGGCCCCGTCAGCCCGGACCGGCGGAAGCGAGACAGCCTGCATGGAACGGCCCCGTCAGCCCGGACCGGCGGGAGCGGCTGTTCCCGGGTGGGATGGTCCCATCAGCCCGGCACCGGCGGGGACCGGGCTCTGCCGCCCCGCTGAGGGAGGCGCCCCTGCCCTGAGGCGCTGCCCTCACGGCCCGAAGTGGCCAGCGCAGGTGAGGGTCGGAGCGGATCACCGCCTGCTTATATAAAATAGGCCTTCCGCAGTGGTTTGGGGAGAGGAATTTTCTTAGGGAAGAGCTAGTACCTAGCTCTGTTGTGGCCCCATCCGGGCGGGTGGTCGGTGTTCGCTGAGGGAGCCTCGGTGCTATCAGGTAAGAGTCACGATGTCCCCGTGCCACTGGCCAAGCACTCCTGTGAATCCTGTGAGGATTAGAGTTACCGTGAGGAGAAATTCTTCTTCTCATGGAGTATATGATGAAGAATGTCCAAAAGTTAGCTACTACAGTTAAGTGCTGGGAAGAAGGTGCAGCACTCCAGCCCACTTATTCTTGACAGTGATTTGTTTTCTTTCCTCTGGTGCTGTCAGTTTTTTAACAACTTTAATTGTATTTTCCACAACCAGACTCCGTTTCTTCCTGCTCAGTCTGATGCGTGAATTGCCTGACCATGGTGTAAAGTCACTGAGAGGACAAAGATCTTGATTCATCTTCCTTGGAGACACATCCTTCACCCCTCAGCTTTGACCTCTTGTCTGAAAGCTTGTTCAGGATTAATAGTAAGCAAGACTTGATTTTATGCTGGAAATTAACCTTGTCTGACTAACTGGTCTCCATTTCAAACAATTCTTTTGTTTAAGAATGAACCTGTGCTGTGATTCCAGCAGGTGACAGGTAAAAACAAGCAGACACATCTTAAATTACCACAAGGTTGACCTGATAGGAGAGCTCCCTTTTAAGACAACTGCCCCAGAAAGGGTTAATTGCAGATTTAATTATTTCCCCAGCTATAACCAAAAAGACAATTTGAACCAGCTGCAACCAATAACAGCTACTGTGGCAGAAGAGAGCAGTAGGTGGAAAGACTAGAGTTCTTTTTCAGTGAAGGACTTGGAAAGTTCTGAGTACAACATGGAACGGGGAGGGTCAGGAGGACGGTCTTTCAACACAAGCTAGAAATCACGGAAGAGGCTGGACCTAATTTTTTCCCACTATTCCTTCTCTTCAGGAGGGAGAGTACCCATGAGTCAGGGGGAAGCCAAAAGGCAGCACATATAGTCCAATTCTTATTGATTCTGTGAGGTAAACTTGTGTTGTCTCAGCACAAGGAGTATCGCTGATGCTGGAAGAGTCCTTTGCCACTGTTACGTTTTGGACTTGTGTTTAAAGCCCAGTCTCAAACCATCTGTAGTCCTTAGAGGTTTTTTAGCCATTTTCATGAGTCTGAAGGGGTCAATCTGACAGTCCCAGCTGTGTATGTGCTATCTCATTTCCTCCTAAGGTTGTGTGTAGCATTTTTGGGTTTTGATGCAAAATGCTGTGTTTTCCTTCAGAAGTTGCCTCCCAAGTCTGGCAAGCTGGCTGAGCTCTGGTATGGAAATCAAGCTGGGTAGGTTGTTCCAGATAGTTCCAATTGTAAGAGTTGGGAAGTTTTGTAAAAGCCCTTTGGGGCTACTTTGGGTGGAGAAAGGACCCATGAAAAAAACTGTTTAGATTTGTTCCAGAGGGCTTAGCTAACAGATGTTGGCTGGGTCCCTACTTTGAGGTGGGTTTACTGCATATTCATGAGCTGACCCTTTTGAGCCACTTCCAATTCAGGGAGGACGTACATCTACATTTTGTTTGCAGAATTTGGACTATAAAAGTTGCCTATATGACTGAATGTGAAAATGGATTGCGGTTTATTATCTTAAGTCCTTTCTGTCTGTGTTTCTTCTGAAGCCCTTCCATGTTCAGTCTGCATTTGCTCTGGGGTGGCCCACAACCCCCCAGTTTATCTAGCAATTACTGTCTTCCAAGGTAGAGTCACCAGGGTATGCAGTGGGGAGAAATGACATTTTAAATTAAGATACTCTCACACACTTGCAAGATGATAATTTGTCTGTAACAAAACTCCTCATTAGAATACTGTTAATTTTCTTTCTGTGACAATTATAGCACAGCACTAGCTCATATGTGCAATGTGCAGAGATATTTCCCTGAAAAAAAAAATCCAAACCCTATGATTACCACTAGTGAAAAACAGTCCTTAGAGGAGAAAAATGAAGTTGTAATTTTGCAACAATTTCCCAATTTAGGTGGAGTTTGGTGTTAAGGTAAGGAGTTTTGGGGGTTCTCCCTGTTGTTGATTGCATTCATGTTAGACTTCAGATTTGGCATTTTCCCACTAGCATCTGGAATCAGAGATGATACAGTCCCCAACTGAGTGGAACCTGTTACCCCTGAAATTCAGCTCATTTATTCTCTCTTTGCTTTAAAAACTTGCTTCCCTCTTCCCTACAGACATCTTTAAATGACTGCTATTTCTTTCTGTTGGCATAGCATATTTTTGCTTATCCATATGTTTTGAAGTTTTGATGAGGTTCAGTTTTTCAATCAAAAAGAGATTGTTTGTATAATCACTGTTTGGTGCCTGGAATATTTTGGTAGGAGTGGTGTTAGTATGAGTGAAGTGGGTTAGTGCTTCTCAGTAGTGCTGGATTTGGTATCCTGTTCTTATGCTTCAGGAGAGCAGGCTAGACAAGCTGTAGACCATCGAGAAGTGGCTCAAGGAATTGCCTTTAAATGTGCAGAAGGTCTGCTCTCTTTCACTGATGTCATTAAGGGGACAGAAGCCCTCCTGTTCATCAGTTGGACTGAAGACCTCAGAAGAGCTTTTATTTTGTTGTCATTTTCCTACTTGAATCCTGAGCTAGAAAAGTTCTGTTCAGGTCCAAGGGTCCTGGTTTCACTTCTTTGCTCTATGCTCTGCTACTGTAGGATGAAAGATCCCTCTCCTTTTCCAGAGATATTCTAGCTGAATTTGTTTTAGTATTTATTGTTGTGGTTGGTTGGTTTTTAAACAAATTGTAAAGAAAAGAGGGACTTTCAGCTTGGTTCTGTACTCGTGCCTGAGGTGTCTCTGATCTGGTACTGGACATTTGCATCAAGAAAACCTGGCCTGTGGTGCTGGACTCTACTCTGACTCTGTGTTCTGTCTGGCTTTTAGCAGAAAGCAGAGGCACTGGCGCCATGTGGATCAGCTTGGCTCTGCTTACCCTTCCCCCTTGTCAACCTGCTATTTCTGTACTTGATTGGAAGAAGCTAAAACTACTGGATTTTTGCCGGAAGTCAAGGCATTCTTCAGGCTCCTAATCCAAACTCCAGATGGTTAAATTGCCCACCCTGACATATAGGAACAATTATGGTAAAAGATATAAAACCCCCCACCAGCCCATCAGGGTGAGACTCCGGGACGGAGAAGTCGTCTGCAGAGAGCCCCGATGAACCGGCACTTCTGGTCACCTGTCCGCAGGCAGGAGGGCAGGGCTGGAACCAGCCGGGCCCCGCCGCAGGGGCTGCCCGGTGCCGGCCATGGCCGAGCCTCCGCGGGTCGCCCCCTGGGAGGCGGTGCCGGCCGTGGGCAGGGGCCACCCGGCGCTGCTTCCCCCGCCGCCGCCCCAGCCCGCATCCTCGGACGTGCCGCAGCTCCGGGCTCTGCCTCCGAGAGCCCCCGGGGCTCCCCCGCGCCGGGAAGGGCGGACCCTCGTCCCCGGGAGATGGCTCGGGGGAGGCGCCGGCCGTGCCCGGGTGGGGGGCACCGCCCGGCCGCAGGGGCGGGAGGCGGGGAGGGGTCACTGCCCCGGCCGGAGCTCGGCCGCCGGGATGCCGCCCGCCGCCTCTGCCCGCGCTAATTGGATGTTCCCTGGATGGAGGATTTCCTCCCCTCCCGGCTGCGGGAGTCATGAAGGCAGGCTCGGTTGCGCTTGAAAGTTTGCCAAGCAGCAGCTAGGTTTAATTTCTTTAAGGATCTGGGGAGAAGGGGGGGCGGGGGCTGGAAGGGGACCGTTTCCAAGCATGGGAGACAAGCTGCCGGAGCCTCACGCCAGCTCTTCCCCAGCTGTGGCTGCCAGCTCGGAGGCGGAAGAAATCGAGGTGCTGGACTCCGAGGATGTCCTACCTATGGCTGCAGAGGATGTAAGTTTCCTTTGCTCGGTATCTTCCCCCTCTCTCCCAGGCTGGGTTAATCAGCTCAAGCTATTCATAGCTGAAGCTCGGGATGGGGACAGGAGCGGAGCCGGTGACCCTGCGGGGTGAGGGAAAGCCGCCGTCCCCGCCGCCTTCCCGCCGCCCTACGCACCCCCCGCCGCTGGGTGTCTGCGGGCTCCAGCAGCCGCCGGGCTGGCTCCGTCCCCGGGGCTGCAGCTCCCGGCCCGAGAAGCCCCAGCGGCCCGTACAGGCTCCCGGTTCGCTGTGTGCCCGCGTCCGGCGGCGAGATGCCGGTGGGTTGCGGCTGGCCGGGAAGGGGCAGCGGACTGCTTACAAACGCGACTCTGTAGCCTGGAGAGGGTCTGACGCCTTGGCTCGAGGGGCCACCAGGGGACAGAGAGCTTCTCCAGAGTCACAGCCACCCGGAAGGTGACAGATGTGAAATGCTCCCGCTCTTGAAAACTGCCCTGTCTTCCAGTCCCCGAGCAACAAACAGTCGAGTAAGTTTTGTCCTCGGCTCGACAGGGCTGATGGCTTCTCCCCACCCTCCCAGCTTTGATGGCACGTGAGGGTGGGATAACTTGGCACCGGCTCTCTGCCCACCCAGCCCAGAAGGACGCGAAGGGGTCCTGTGCACTCCAAATCTGCTCCTGCTATGCTGAGCGGCAGTGCTTGCAGAGCTGAGGCAGTTCTGCATCTGCCGGACCCGGAGGCAGGAGCTCGCCGTGCACCTGTCTGGGAGGGAGTGAACGTGAGAGATCCTGCATTCCTAGTGCATCCCAGGACTGCTCACAGCTCTCCTTCCCAGCAAACTCGGCTGGGATGAGGACTGCAAAGTGTCTACTCAGTCTGCAGCGGTAAGTGCAGGGTCTGTTCCTGCCTGTGAGACATAGAGATACTAAATGTCTTTCCGAAGGGGGCTCTCGCTGGGGTCTTGCATCACTATGAAAGGGACGCTTGGGAGCTGTGCCTCCATCAATGGCGCACCCCCTCGGCCCTCTATCTTTTTGACGCTGCTGGAGGAAGCCACCCGGGCATGCTTAGGGACAGAGTCTGCTCTTCACCTCCCAGCCCTTCCTTCTGAATCACCTAGAATTCGGTTGCTGTTGGATTTTCCTCCCAGAGGGTACCGGAAGAAGTGCAGTTGCTTGCTAGAGCTGCATTCCCCAGTCTGTCTTCCTGAGCACAGTGCAGTCAGGAGGGAGCGTGTGATGCAGTTTGACCTCTGCTATAACGCTGCCAGGCAGTCCTGAGAGGAGATGCCTGACTCAGAGGTGTGTGTAGCTTTGACTTGGAAAGGGTGACTTTCCAGGAGCTTTCACAGTCCAGGTTTCTAAATCCCAGTACATGCTGACAGACTGTGACCTTTTCTTCTCTGGTAAATTTTTTGCTTGTCTGGATGGTCCTACAAGAAAGATTTCCTGTTGTGATACTCGTGGGCTCCTTGGAGTTCTTCCATCCTCTACACAAATGCATTCATTAGCAATTCAATCCTGCCAGGGGGCCCAGGAGATGCTGAAGTGCTAAGTGCCTGGCAGGTTTGGGCTCTAGGGACAGGAGTTGTCCCTGGTGAAGTCTAGATTCTCATCCCAGTTCCACAGCTGCCTTGGTGCTTGACCTTGAGGGAGGACAGCTTGGGTCAGATCCAGCTCACAGTGTCTTGCCATTATTTGCATTGTTATTTGACTCTGGTACCTTGTTTTCTATAATCAACAAAACTAAAGCCTGCAGCTGCACTAGTTACGGGAAGCTGCTGAGACCTGGCTGTAGATGATGTGGCAGAAGCCTGAGGTATCATGTATCATCTGCAAGTCAGAAAAGCAGGAAGTGGTGTAAATGCCCTTCTTCTCCTCCGCCAAGATTTCCTGCTGAAACAAGCAGGCTACAGAGCATCATCTCTGAAAATCTCAACTGCTCTGTGCTGCTCTGTTCCTCCCTGAGACCTAAGTGGGGGTTGATTTTGTGTTGTTGTTATTACATCTGAAAGCCTGATGGAAGCTCTCTGGCTTGGCCAGTAAGAACTGAGACAAGGTCAGTTCTTTATGTGTTATTAACCACAAAAATGCAAGACAGTGGAGGTTTGGCTGTCACAGCCATGACAGTGTGTAACAGCTCAGCTGTGATGTCATTGCAGCTCTGAGAGCAGCATTCATAAAGCCAGGATTCAGTCAGTCCCAAAGCATTCTGATTAAAGTGCTGGGCTGATTTATGATGATAAATGGAAGCTTATAAATGGAGAGAGACATGGAGAGGAGAGGAGCCAACAACTTAAGTAATGAAAAGGAATTCAGTGGCCTGATACCCCACTGTCTCTCTAGTCAATTCTGCTTTAGATTTGCCTACCATGTAAAAGGAAATGTTCTTCCAGGACTAGATAAGACTCTTAGCAGACTTCTGCTTTGCTAATACCACTGTGAGCATATTTGCTTCTAAGAGTCTGATCTTTGTTGTTTTACTCAATTTTTTTTTCTGGGAAGGGGAGTGAGGCAGAAAAAAGATGTGCTGAACAGCACTTCAGACAATGGAATTGGAAATGAGCAAATGTTCAAATGTTTCTGGGGATCCTAAGCCAGTGGTTACTCCAGTGCTGCCCCATGGAAGTTGCTGTCTGCTCAACTGGCCCCTAAATCCAGGATAGATGAGAGAGAGCCTTAATCAATTCATTAGGAATTTCCTCTGTTCCGTGGGACAGTGAGGCAGCAATCTGGGTCAGGGAGGTAACTTGACATCAGTCTCTCTATGAAGCATAAATCAGAGCCAGTTTCCAGTTTATTTTTTCTGTTTCCAAGTGACAAAGTTCATATGGTTGTGCGCATTGGAGTTTCCTCCTATGCAGCATTTTTAAGGCAGATCTGATAGAACAAAAGATGTAGGGTAAATCCTTGCAATGGGCTCTCTCCAGCCTTCCACCCTCCCACCTTGCACAAGAGGAATTACCTGTTTTTCAGATGTGGATGTGAGGTTCAGAGAACTGATGGGTTATCAAAGAGCCTGCAGAAAGCCAGAGTCAGGAGCAGGCATCAGAAAGGGCTCTGACAACCCAGCAAGGCAATTGATGGGTCAGTCTTGGATCACAGGATCTCAGAAAGTGATCTGGAAAAACATTGCTAATTCCTTCTTTCCCTCAATATACACAGAGCTTTCTTGATCCCTCTGAGTAAAAACTCCTTTTTTCCTTGCTTGCTTGCAAATAGACAAAGTGGGAGAAAACAGAATCAACACGTGAATGTTTCAAGTTCATCCTAATTTGGATTTGTAAATGAAAACTGTTCTCCCTGTGTTTGGTAGATTCCCCTGCCTCCTCCTCCGGAAGGGTAGGTGGTTCTGGGATGAAGAAGGATGTTGGAAATGGCATTAAATAATTTGGTTATTTTTCTGTTAGAATATACTTTTACAGTTTACTGCATGTTAATGTCGTTGCTCTTATACCTTCTTTTTATTCTTTTTCCTCCCTTATGCATTGCCTCTCAGCACTGGAAAGCCCTATTTGATCAGGTATGTGAACAACTGATATATTGTGTCTGTCTCGTGAGCAAAGAGCCTAACCTCTGGGTAATTTCCTCTATACTGGCTTTTCCCTGCATTTAAAATACAGCCTATGAGTAATGTGCTCCATGCTCCCAGTTCCCAGGATGCTGGTGTGCAAGTTATAATTATCACAGCTGCTTTGGGCCTTTCTCTCAGTTCCTCTTCAGAGTAGCCAGGGACAGGAGTGAGCCCATCCCTGGTGGCAAGGGGCTGAGCCAAGGTGCTGCAGCAGGTGCTCTGTTTGCTGCCAGTTGTGCTGTCCTTGCTTGTGGATTAAAGGATCTTCTACTCTTTCAGGCAGGCGGACTAAGACCTGTAAAACCAGCACTGTGTTCTTTGAAATGACTTCCCAGCTGCTAAACTGACTTCTGCAGGGTTACATCATCCAGGGAGGACCTGCTGCTTTAAACTTGAACAGGATTAGCAAAGAATCTGCTTCTGTACCAAAGACTGTGGTTGTGTCAGATAAATGCCTTGGGTCAGATCTGTAGCTGGCTGAAATGAGCACAGCTCTGAAGAGCTTTGAGCTACACCTGCTGAGATTTTGAGTTGTGGGTTCTAGTTTGTAAATTATGCTTTTAGCTGCTTTCACTGGCACATTTGCTTTGTGGTATCCCTTCCACCTGCCAGGTTGAAATGTGTAGCAGCTATAAACAGAGGTATTTTTCTAGGGTTGACTTGCTTCTAAACTGCAGCACTCTCTTGATATCATAAGCTTTTGTGCTGTTGTGCGTGCATGTAAATGTCACCTTCTGTAGAGGAGCTTGCTCTGATCGTGCTGGAATCATCCTGGCAATAAAGTTTGGATAGGATTTCATCCCTGCTTTATGAGGCAATAATCTCGCCTCTATGTCTGGCTGAACTACAAAGCCAAAAGCTGTGCCGTAGTCTGCAAAAGGATGTCCTTGGTACCCTGGGAGTCCTGTTATCATTCAGCTATTAACTGGGGCTGCTTGTTCTGATGAGTGCTCATTTATAGCTGGCTAGCCGTGACCAGCTGCTAATCCACGTGTCTGGACTGCAGCATGTTGGCTGTGTTACAGTCAGCCGGCAGTTGGGAGCTGGGTATTGTGATTGCTGATCACACCTAAATTGTGGTGTGTTTGAGTTTGCTGGGGCTCGTAGGGGATGCTGCCGCTGAAAAGGTGGATGCACAATAAATTGCTTGTGGTCTGGGCTGAATGTTTATTCCAGCCACTTTGAATTCTTCTGTCTCTAACACTGACCTTAATTTGGAGTCTTATTCTACAAGCATCCTTTGAAGTTATTGAGTCCTTGTGGGCTGTTGGCTGGTAGCTACCTCGGGCTCAAAGAAAGGAATCTGTAATTTCCCATTGGACTTGCTTGAATAGTAGATGGGGGTTTTTCCTGCTTTTTTTTTTATTTTTAAGGGAAGGGAAAGTTTGACTGTTAGATTTACAGAACATTAGCCCAGTATCAAGGGAACAGGCTGTAAAGGCAGACCTTCAATAATTAGCTATGTTTCAATTAGGGCTGCATCTGAATTTTAAACCTTGTCTGTAAGGCTTTATTATGAAAGAGAATGCAACCTGTGACAACTACACATAAGTCCTGAATAAATCAATAATGTCCTCGCTGCCTGTAGGCAAAGCTGACGTCTTCCTGGAGCATTATATCAGCAGAGCAATGCAATTAGTCTTGCAGTGAATTGCAAGATGCTGTTTGTCATAGAACAAGGTTGCTATTCCCAGCAGCAATGTGCTAGGAGGAGAGGGGAGCATTTTGTTTAGCTCTGATTGGCATCTGTGTGAAACATGAGGGTAGTCTTAATAACCAGAGAAAGCCTGTGTGTTGGCACTGGGAACAGTTGCAGCTCTCCCTGGGAGTCAGGACCTGGGTTGGAGGTACACGTGGAGGGGAAATGGGTGGCCCAAGGTACACGTGTGTTTGTGACTCATGGGCTGTAACTGAGGTTTGAGAGCCATCCTCTCAGCTGAGACACACAGACCTCTGCACTCACCACCTCCCAGGAGAGCAAGAGAAGGCTCTGGAGAAAGTGTTAGAGCAGTTGGGAATTTACAGGCTGGGAGACTGCAAGTGCCTTATTGCTGTTATACTCCATCATCCCAGAAAACTGTGAAGGAGAAGTAAGTGCACACACACACAGCCTTTGAGAGGGGAAATAAATTATTATTAATGCCTGCTTTTTTTTTTTTTTCTCCTCTGCGGAGATATTTTAAAAACTTTTGTTTAAGTTTACTGACAAAAAAAGCAGCAGGTTTCTGTTTTAGACATACAAAATTTAAGAGGTTTGGTTTTTTTATGATCCTCTTCCAACTTAAATTAAAAATTCAAAATTTCTTGATGGAAAAATTGCTTCTCAGCCATAAAGCAATGCTTTTTGCTTGGTTATTTTGGGAGAGAGGAGTGACTGATCATGTGTTCTGGAGGAATGTTTTATTTGTTTTGATCCAGCTCTAGTCTGTCACACTGGGAACTATCAGTGACTCAAGCCAAGATCTTCAGCCACTTGCAGATTCTTTTTAAGAAGTAACAGAACTTAAATTTGAGAAAAAGTCAGACCCAGAACTTCTTCCTATGCTTTGAGGTTCAAAGAAGCCCCTCCCTGGACAAAATCCTGAGTACACTGAAGCAAGTACCAAAATTACTCCTGGATTTAGTGGGGTCAGCACTTCACCCAAGAGCTGGGGAACAGGCAGACTTGCAGCTCTTCAGTGCTGCAGCCAGCCAGTTACAGTTCAGCTGCTGTTTCATACTGTGCTTGCAAGATGTGTTTTTTATTACAAGTCCGTGGCCCTCAGGCAGCTCTAACTCACTTTTACATGGGAACTTTTATAGGGATTCATACATTTATTTATTGTGCTCATAAACACCCTCCACCCCTACATACACATTAGGCTCTGCATCTGCTGCCTTCTGCAGAGCCTGCACCATCACTGCACACTCTATGCTGTCTCTGTGGAATCCGAGCTCTGAGCAGAGCAAGCTCTCTCCATCCCTCTTCAATCACCTGGGGTTTTCTTCATTTGTTCTTCAGTGGCCAAAGCCCCATTTTTTTTTTTTTGGTTAATTTTCTGGTAAAGTTGAAAATGTGACAATCCCAGGAGCAGCTGCTGACAGTTTCATGCTTCTCTGTGCTAATAAGATTTGTTAATTGCCTTGCATTCAGACATGAGAACATCTCCTAGTCCTTGCTGAAGCCAAGTTTCCTGATGGTTGGAGAGTGACTCTGCACATGAGTGTCCTGAGGGGCTGTTCCTGCGTTGCTGTGTCCTCTCTAGGGCCTCGGGTATGGTTCTTTTTCTCCATGTCCCCAGTGCCCCCGCTTTGGCAGTGACTGCACCTCATTGGTGTTATCTGGCCCTTGGCTGGGCTGGGTGAAAGGGGCTATCTAGGATGACAGTGTTTATTCCTGGGACTGCCCTGCCTTCTGAAAGTGGCTTTTAACCTTGTTAGATGTCAAGAGCTTGTATCATCTTCTGTGTTTCCCCATCCCCATGGCTGCTGAGATTTTGAGGGTGAATTAGCATTATCAGTGTTCATCTTGGAGTTCTCACTTCTTCTTACCCATACCCTGGTTTGTAGTCATGACAACAAACTTGTTTTAAATAGACACACATAAAACTCTCCAAAAAGACCCTCCTCACTGGCTCAACACCTTGATCCCGTTGCTTGTCAATCCAGGCTGTGTTTTTGTTGCAGCTGCTTTAGAAATCCTAGATTCCTTCCTGAGACTTGTACGTGGGTGTGATGGCAACAGATGAACAGAGTTTATGGGGAATGCAGAGGGATGCCAAGTTACCCAGTCTGTGTAGGCAGCTAATGGAAAACTTGAGCTCAGAAACAAGGCTGTAGAGGTAGATACTCACTTTCCAGGAAGAGTTCAGTTGCTGACACTACCAGCAGTGGGTGCAGCTGAACCTGCTCTGCCATGGTCTCATAAAACATTAAAATATGCTTTAAAGTATGCTGACTTTGCAGCTGCCTTAAATCCAGGGCTGGTTCCTGCACGATTGAAATTGCAGAGAAATCCATAAAATTGGGGCAGCTATTATCATGGTTGGTGGTAACCAAGAAAGGGAATTATTTTGAACTTAATGATCTTTTAACTGTCCCTTTTCTCTGGGTAGCCTTTAGCACAGGCAGGCAGAGCTATTTCCCACACTGTAAAAAAAAAACTCCAGTTTGTTCACTGGGGCACTGTTGAGCTAAACATGGCCCTTCACTTTGAAAACTTTCCCTGCCTATTGTTGCTGGCAAACCTCTGCTGTAGACAGTAGTTTGTGCCTTGAGATTTCACATCTTTCTCTGACAAACAACTTGTGCCTCACCTCTGATTTGTTGGATCACTGGGAACAGGTGGAGCACAAACTGCAGTATAAGGAATAGGAAATTATGGCAGTGATAGTGGCAGTATAGGCAGGGGGTTGAGCCCAGGGTTGTATTAGTCTTCAAGTTTATGCCTGAATTTTTGACTATTGCTGCCTTTTTAGTGTTCATTGGGACATCTGTCCACATTTAAATGGAGTGGTGCTGCAAAAAGGAGGCTGTGGGAACTGGGATTAGGAAATAGTCATTGACTTGTTACTTCATCTGCTAAGGTGACTGGGGAATCTGAGGTGCTGGTGGGAAGACTGTCCATGGTGATAATAGATTAGCATCCAGGCCCTAAACCAGCATCTGCCTTGTATGCCATATCAGATGCTTCTGAAAGCATGACAAGAAATGTGTCCCCTTCTCCCCCTCCACCACGCTGTGCATTGTAAAGGGGAGAGACATTTTAATATCTACAAGGGTCTCTTGGCAATGCACAGAGGGGGTTCTGCATCTGCCCCACGCCTTGAAGTCTAATCTCATTTACAGTTGTGAGCGTGGGCTGCTGGAGGAGATGAAAGGCAGAAGACAAGGAGGGAGAATAGATTAGTCTCGAGCAGAGGGCACTGGGAGTGCACCTGCCTCTGCCCCGTTACCTTGAGGAGGGGTGGCAGTAGCAGCTGGGCATGTGTCATCTGCTGCTCTTTGAGGCACCCAGCCATGGAGCACACGATTAATGACTCAAGGGGCTGGGCTTTTGTGAGTGATAAAGCCCTGGGATTTAGGCCAGGCTCTCAGGCCTTTTCTCTGAGCAACACCATCACTTTACATTTCTCAAGTGGTGTTGTGGTCGCAGTGAGCTGCTGTCTGTGGCCACAATGCTTCCCTTTCTCCTCTTTCCCCAAACTGGGCTGACCTTTGTCATGCAGCATTAACCCTTTGACTCCTCCACTTTGGGTTATGGGGTTGGGAAAAAAAAAAAAAGAGTCCCTTCAAATTCATTGCCCTGTGGACAGCCTTGAAAGGAAGAAGGGGCTATTAGGAGCTGTTTCTGCTGGAGATTGGTTTGCTGGTGCCCTCTGGATTATCAACTCCTCACTGCCTTCAGGCAGAGGCTTTTTTGAATACAGTCTGGGAAAGGGGAGGGGAATTTATCCTTCCCTCAGGGAGGGAAACTGAGGCATTGAGCAGCAAAAATGTGTCCAAGAGACTGTTCCCTCTGCAGGATAATGTCTTTTACCACGCCTGGATTAGCCTGTGTCCATCCCCAGGGTTGTTACAGTGGATGGCAATCTCCCAGCACTTCGAGGCTTATACACAGATTTGTCTGTTAGCCGTGATACCCTGGAGTGATAGCTCAGCATGAAAAATCCACATGGAGGTCATTAATGATCTTCCTGCCTCTTGCAAGACGAACAGCAAAAATGCCCCAACTTCCTCCTTAATCTTGTAATACCTCTGTTCGCCATCAGCCAGCCCTTAAGCTGAACGTGTATCTCTGGGATTGTATTTACACCTTCCCTGTAACGTGAAAGGTTTGTGATCAGCTACCCCATTTCTCCTTTCCCTGGCTATTTGGCCACTCATCTCTCCAATCCCACTGGCCTGCACACAGACTGTTGACTACTGCAAAAAATTGGGAGTAGCAGCCATCAATATGAACCAGATATTGGCAGCATAGCAAACACAGCACTCTTCAGCTTGTGCCAGTAAAAGCAGGCATCTCCTGAAAATGTTTCAAGGAGTCATAACAAACACACCAAAAACACATGGAGGCTGAGTCAGTCTTACACAGCTCATGAGTTACTGGCAGCTTGATGTCTCTAGATTTGTAAAAAGCCTCAGGAGGCTTCCTACTCATTACACATTTGTGTACCTTCCACGTATGAGCCTAGAAACCTGCATGTTGGAGTGCAGTGTCCAAGAGGGATGTTGAGCTGTCTCCAGAGCCCTGTGTCTCTGCTGCTTCTGATCCCAGCTGCCACGGGGGGCTTTGGAATCTCTGCTCTGCTGTTTCAGCTGAATGTGCGGGATGGGATTTAAGCACATAGATCCTTGCTAATGCATTGTTCTCAAATCCTGTCTTGCACATAGAAAATCACTGAAGCAATAAAAACATTTAAGCCTGTGTGTTTAGAAATAAAGGGGAGAAAAAGCCATAAACACAGAGTTGATTGATGCTGTTTTGCAAATCAGCTGGTGCATTGTGCTCTGTGGCTTTGTGCTGTCATGACAGAGAAGGGGAAGAGATCATCTCATCTCCAGAGGAAGAAGCCAGCTGCTTAGTGAGTGGAAACAGTTTGGAAGTGTTTTTCTACACCATCATCACTTATGCCTGTAACATTTACAGGACTTTTAAAGTTACTCTCTACCAGACCTGGAAAACAAATGTTTCTCCTCTGCAGTAGGAAGTATGATGTTCCCATTGCCTTCTGGTATTTGCAGTCAGTACTGGGGCACATTTGCAAATTAAATGCAGCAGTGGGAGTGTTTGAGTTTGACAGCACCAAGGAAGCTGTGATCTCTTTTTGCCTCCTCACTAGGTGTTGTACTATATGTTGGTCTGAAATCAGTTTGGTACCAACACACCATGAGGCAAAGTTGATAGCATTCAGTTGATGGACTGTTTTCCTGCACTATTGTATTGATTTCTGAATGCCCTGGATTTTTGTGTGATTTAAACCTTGTAGTGTTTGCCTGTTCAAGCTGTAGCACTTGGGAGAGTCACTTCTTTCCCTCTCCCAGTCTCCTGAGTGCTGGCATCAACCCGGATTTGGCTGCTCAGGGTGACACAGGGAATATTCTGTTCACTAGAGACAATAAATCTTGGTGAAAAGTGTAGCAAAAGTCCTGCATATTTGTGATCCCTGTGACTCTCACTTTGACCTTGAATTCTTTCAACTTTAAAACTTCATGCTAGCAAGACACAGAGAATTTATGTGTTCCTAGTGTCCATTCCTGTTGCTTAGGAACAGCTATCTGCTATCTGACAGCTATCTGACCCTGCTGTTGGTGAGAAGAGTAACGATGTATGAAACTGATGTTAAACAAGCAAGATCAATCTTACCCCTAGGAACTGTTCTTCATCTATTTTGATACTTGACATACTTTCTAAGTAGCAAATACTCTGGAGTCTCCTCAGTTGCATGAGGAGAAGATGAATGAGACAGCTGAAGGCAGAGCTGTTTGTGACTATCATCAAACCTCTGGTCAGATGAACTTCAGGGCAGTGTTCCCTGAGGACACATCTGTGCCTCAGTGATCCTTCACGAACGGGTACCAGTGCTGATGGAGTCCCTGGTTTGTGTGGCATACTTGTTTGTGATGTACAATGGTAGTGGAAGTGTTTGTTGATGACAGCCTGCAGCCAGTGAGATGTAGCCTTGTTTGTCTCTTGGCAGCAAAAGGATCAATATTATAGAAGGTGAAAAACAGGAAGTGTCACAAAAACTATTGGAGGACCTGATCCTGAATGCTCTGAGTTGGTTTAGCAAAGCACTTGAAAACAAGTGTGCCAGTTTGCCTGGACTGTTTATGTGTCTGACATAAACTGTATGTTTTGCTGGGGTTGGTATTAGAATGGGGTGTGCCCTAAGGAATTTAGTGAGCAAAGTGGGTTTTTGGTTCTTCCCCTTGGCTCTAAGACAGAGCCAGATGCTTGTCTTCCTGCCACTCCTCTGACGTTTACCCTCACACTGAGAAATAATGGAAATTGGGACTAGAGCATCTTTTCTCACTGCCAGCAGTGGCCTCCATGGAATGAGGTTGGTTTTTAGCCTTGTCATTTGCACTAGGGAGGAAAATCAAAGTGTTTCTTGTGGTTCCTTCTTCCATTTGAAGTGCTCCCTCTTCCCTCAGCTACTCCCTCTTGGTTGCTGAGAGAGGAGTTGCTTTTTGCACACAGCCCGCTATCACTGGATTTCTGTCTCTGGGTTGTTCTCCTCCTCGTCAACAGGGAAGGCCCAAACACTTTTCCTTCATGTGTCCTCTGACAATCATATTTGGGTCTTGAGCAAATGTTTGTTTTTGCATGGATTTGTGCATTTAGGCAGCCATTTTGGGGGAGACTGCTGTGGAGACCATGGGAGATGGTCCTGCTGCTGCTGTCCTTGGTCTCTGAGCTGTGCCTGGAGACCATGGTTGGAGGAGTAACTTCCTCCCAACCTAAATAAAGTGTCTGAAGAACTTTTATTAATTTGTAAGTTTGCTTTATCACACTTGGACTTGCCAGCCCTGGGAACCGTTTGGGCAGGTCTTGTGCATATGTGTTGTGTGCAGGATTTGCCTTTGACATGTTAAATATTCTGGTGTTGTCTCCTCTAGGGCTTAATGAACCAAAGTCCCCATCAACAAGACCAGTGCTCTGGAGGGCTTGTCCCAGGGTAATGATAGCCAAAATTCCTCCCAAAGCATTGTTTTAATGTATCTGAAACAGTGTTTTCCATCTTTATTCCCTCTGTGCTCCATGAGCTGAGAGCTGCCATTGCTGCATTGATTTATGGGATCTTTTAGTGTTGGTACTGTTGGCCAGGAAGAGCCAGAAAGTCATTTGCCAGCTGCTGATTTATGACCCTAGTGAACAGTCCTGAAAAGCACAGTAAGAATTTTCTGGGCCTTATGCAGTTCCAGCTGACTGGAAGCTCCAGGCTGTTATTTGACCATGTGGAGTAATAAAACTGTGAAAACTAATTAACTTTTGTGCCTACTTCAAAACAAACAAGATCGTGCAAAAAATTGCTCCACACTTGCAAGCAACAGTGACTTTATGGGTTTATAATCCTGTGTTTAATGACCAAGCATGTAGTGCAATGTGTGAAGTATGTTCCGTTGACTTCCAAAGCTGAACAGAGTATAACAAGCTTTACTGCTCACTGAGGCTCTGAACACCAGCTTGGGATAATGCTCTCTTTCATCCTTATTAATTATGTGGCTGATGTGTGGGTGGAGATTTGACACAAAGCTGCATTGGATGGTTCCTTGTAGTCTAAACCAGCCTGAATTACGCTGAGCTGTGGTTGTTCATTCAAGGAAAGATGCTCTCTGCAGTGTTGTAGTCTTTCTGAGGTCATTCTGTGCTCATCAGATCTACTGTATGAGCTCTTTCGCCGTGGGAACAGCAAGGTGCTTTTCTGGTGTTAGCAGGCAAAGAGTCAGCCCTGCTCAGGACCTGTCTCCTGTGGTGGGGATGCTCTGTGTGTGCCCGCTGTGGTGTTGACACCAGAGCAGAGATGTTTCCAAGTGCTCTGGTATTGTGTTCCTCACCAGTGGCAAGGCACTTATGAACATTGTATAGATGATCCAGCCTCTGTCATGTGACACCGATTCGGAGAGAGGGAATGACTGGCTGTTCTTTTCGCTCAGTCAGATTACTAAAGTAACCCTCCTTCAGTCCCATCACTTCTGCATTACTCAGTAGCCCCTAATACTGGATGTTTAACTCTGTGTTGTTAAGAGTCAAAGCTGCTGATTCCTGTTGTCCTTTCATAGGATCTATCAGTTTAGCCAAGATACTTGTCATAATTGCTGATACAGGAGCAGATATTTGGAAATTGAAAGAGAAAACATCTTAAAAGCAGGAAAACTGTGATGTGAACGAGATTTTAAAAAATTATTTATTCTCTTTCTGATGGATGTGCTCGAGTTGTCATGGTACTCAGTACCAGCCAGCATGGATCTATCTCAGCTTTAGTTTTCTCCACAAAGCTAAGTATTATTGCAGAGCTATTATTAACTTAAAATAAATGTGTGTGCATACTCGCTGCTATAGAATTGTTTTTCATGCATCAAATCAAGTCCCTGTGGATTTTCACCTCCCAGATCTGGCAGACAGTGAAAAAGGGAGCTATTTTTAATCTGAAATGTTCTGTGTTTCGAGCCCAGAGTATGAAAATGTTTTCTCATGACAAGTTTCATGGATTATTGCTATAAAGCTTCATGTCTATAAAGGAAGGATAAAACTTCCTTCAGGAAGGGTGGTAGTTCTGATTTTGGGGGTTACAGATCTTAGTTCCTTTGAGAAACTGAAAAACAGTGGCAGTCACTGTCCTCCTACTAAATAATTTACCAACAAGGAGGAACAGTTTATCAGAGGAGACAAGCAAAGTCTTGTCTGGTAGAGTGGTATCAAGATACCAGTTCCCTTCCAGGGGGAACATGATGGTCACTGGATTAGGAATCATTTGCCTGACACAGTATTTCTGGCAACTAGAGAGAGACTGGCATCGCTGTCAGAATGGTGCTTACAAACCTTCCATCATCTTCTTGCTGTCAGTACAGTTCTGTCATCCCACTGGAGTGCCTGCTCCATCTGTCCCCCTGAAAGGCTGGCTTATATTGTCCAGGAGAGAAGATGAATTTCTGGTCCAAGTGTGGTCCCTGCCCAGAAGAAATGGATAGAGAAAAAATTTCTTCCTTTCTTCACTGAACATGCTCTTCTGTGCCCAAGTCCAGTCTGATGAGCCAAAGGGGAGGTCACTCTCCAGAGCACATCCATTCTTCCATGCTGAATGTGCTGCAGTGCACCCAGGGGTGTGGTGATGGGATAGCAAGTTGTTACCACCAAGGTGCAGATGCTGGTCTCAGCAGTAAGGACTGAGGCCCCTGGCTTCGGTTTGCCATACAGGGAGGAAGAGGGAGAGAGGCAGAGCAGATCTGACTGAACAGGAAGGCTTGAGCTGGGGAAACTAGAGTGCCCAGTTTTGCAAGGTAGCTTTGGGTCAAGACTTCAGGCCAGGCAGTAGGCAGGATACCTTAGATGGGACAGGAGCAACATTCCCGTGTCAGCACTGAACCAACACTGGTGGAGCTGCTTCAGTGCAAACCCCAGCTCAGCTTTTTTCTGGCTCCCAGTGCTGAAGGGGCTGTTTGTGAGAGTCCAGCTGGTCTCTGTGCTGGTGCCCCTCAAACTGGGACAGCCCTCACTTGCCCTGCATTCTTTTTACACACAGTTACAGCTAATGAAACACAAGGTAAGAGGAGCTCCCTGCAGTTGTATGGGCAGAACTTTTCCTTGCTGAGTAAGTTTCCACCCTGGTTTCCACCTGGCAGCATCTGGTAGGCACAGCCCTAGTCTTTGCTGTAAGGGGTGTCTAACGCAGCCCATCAGTCACCGTGTCCTGGCACCTGATAAGGCTTAAGGGGACAGCCAAGCTCTGAGCTCAGAAGCTCTCCCACGGGGCTGCCCTGCAATGTGCTCCTCTCTTTTCTCCCTGATGGAGCAGAAAAGGGAGGAGCAGCACTTGTCTCCTGGGGCTGGCCAGGTCATTGATGTTTCTGCCTGGCCTTCCTCTTGCTGGGTGTGTCTAAACAGCAGCAGAGAGAGACCCAGTGCTCCGATCTGATTAACCTCAACAACTTTATCATGTGTCTTAATTGCATTGGCTGCAGGGGGCTGGTTTTGCTCTTGTTCCTGATTTTTTCTTAAACAGGTACTTAGCACTGTGACATCTGATGGAAGCAACAAGTTGGAGTAGAAAGACCTGTGACTAAACAAGCAGTGTTTGCTTCTCCCCCACTGCTCTACTAACAGCTCCTGCCCTTCCTTTCTAAGATATTGCTGTAGCTGATGCCTGTGAGATGGTTTTGAGTAAGCCCTGCAGTCAGATCTCTTGGGAGGTGTGGGCTTTGCCTAGCAGCCTGAACCCAGAGTCCCTGATTGGTAACTGCAGTTCTGTCACTTTTGGGAAGGATTTCTGTTCAGTAAATGTTCAAAGCAGTATTAACTTTCCATGTTCAGTTTCTTTCATCTTTTGTCTGAACTTTTCAGTTTCCTTCAGAGCCTGATTCTTCTGCACCTCAGGGTTTTTGCATGTATCACCACAGTGGCTGTGGGTTGTAGGGAATTGGATTTATTCAGCATTGCAATAACCCTTCCTCTTCCAGGACTTCAAAGCTTGTTCTCCAGTATCAGTTCATTTTGTTTCATAGGTGGGAAAATGGAATAAGGAGATCAGTGATCGTATTCAATTGCAATAGAGAGCTGTCTGCTACAGACTTGAATCCATTTGCTTGTGGGATTGCCCCTAATTCATTAAGGTGTTGTCTACCTGTGTGGTGCCCAACTGAAAAGAGGCAAACCAGTTTACAGGAGTCTTCCTCCCATGTCCATCCTTCAACCTGCAACACCCAGTTTCCTTTTCAAGAAGCTTAAAATAGAAGCCTTTGCCATGTCTGTAATTGGTGCTGGATTGGGCACTGGAGAGGTGATGGAGGGGGTACAGGCTGCTGAGAAACTCTCTCTTGCATCTGTTTCTAGACAGCTGTGCACAAAGAGTGAATTGTAGGTGTGATATCAGGCCACGGTTCTGTTCCAGGGGGAATAGTAGATGTATCAGCACCATTCTGGCTGTTACAAGATCAAAAGTGCTGCTACATTAAAGCTGAACATACTCATACTGCCTGGCTTGGCAAAAGCCTGACAAAGTGTTCCAGGGTTTTAATGTATATTCAGATAAACTATCTTCCACAGCAAGGCTCAGGCCTTTGAATTTAGTCCATGTACAATAGCAAGGGGTTTAGTGACTTGGTAAGAAGGTAGCTCCAAGGAATTCCCTCTTTGTACAGGGCTTGAATGTAATTAATGTGTGAACACTGCGTGCAGCACAGTTACAGTCTCAAAGCAGAGGGTTCAGTGCTTCTTGGCACCTGGGGTGCCTTTGCAGGGTACGTGGTTATCAGGCACAGTCTCTGCTGCTGCTCCTAAAGAAAACATGATCATCAAGTTGAATTATAATGGACATTAGTTTCCTTTTTCAGATGTAATGTATTCATGTATTTTGTGCCCACTGGCCCCTTGGCAGGTCACACACTGCATATGTAAATTGGTAGCTGCAGAGGATGACTGATCTGTTAATAGGTGGAATTTGATGCTCATAAAAATGAGTGCATTTAATGTTGCATGGCAGTGGTTTGCTTGCATTTTTAAGTCTCCTGAGGATCTCTTACTTGGAATTCTGTGGCTCAGTCTGTATTTGTTACAAAAAGCAATACAAATGGAGAGGCCCTGTGGTTTCTGAGGGTTGGCTGTTCTGTTGTCTGTGAATATCATTTCAACTTTTTCTGTATCCAACATTATTCTAAGGAAGCTGTGAAAATGGGAAATGCAATGATATCTGAAAACAAAACACTGCAGTCAAATTCATGGTGTCCATAGAAATAGCTGTCTTTGGAGATCTGCTCAGATATTATTTTTCTGGAAAAGCCAAGTTTTAGCAGATAATTTTTCATTATCGGGCTTTCATTGAAGGATACAGAGGACTAAAAAGATTTTGTGGGTCATTAAAATAAGTACAGCTCCGCCACTGTGGGGTTTTAAACACAAAATGAAATCCTGGCCCCTCCAAAGGGGCCTTGCTTCCTTCAAGCCCCATGCTGATTTCATTGCTGGTTTCAGAAGGGTAAGGACTTCCACTGATTTTAATTTTACAGTATTTCTTTTAGCATGCAGACATTGAAATATTCAATTAATTTTGCTGAGGGTTTCGTGAAAGGAAGCTATGCACCCCTTCCATGGCAGAGCATTTGTGTGATAAATTGCATTTACAAGCACATGAGGTTGTGATGATCCCTCAGATATTGCAAGTTTGCACTCTGAATACATTGGTGCTTCTTGTTTTTCCCTTTAGCACTGTGAGACAAATACTTCAGCTTTTCATCACTTCCACAAGCCTGGGCTGAAGGGGCAATAGCAAATATGCAGGGAGAATACTGTGATATGCACCATAAAATTGTGCCAAGGTGAAAGGAATATCCAGGCTCAAATGATCTCTTCCCCTGAGGCTTTTATGATGTATGTTAATATTTTCTAAGATGAAGTGCTGGATCCAAGCCTCGCTACCATCCAGCATCTTTCATGTCAGGCAAAAAATCTTTTACTTGTGTTGTCCTTGGCCACTGCTCCTCCAGATACTGGTTATTTCAGCACAGCAGAGTTTGGCTGTGGAAGGTATATCATTTCTGTCATAATGTTGCTCTGTGGGTACTGCATCCACCTCTGCCTGGTCTGTTCTCAAGGGATATGTGCCAGGGTTACACTGAACAATGTCTCAGTTTTGCAGCTGGAGGAAATGACCAGGGTTTGCTGTGTTTCTGAGAAGGTGATTGAAAGAGCCAGATTTGCTGTGTGGGCAGCAGGAATAGAACCAGGGTGAAGTACCAGTGTGGAGTGGCTCAGAGTGTGGGTGGCACATCCATGACATTTCATTTAAAAAAAAACTCCCCCAGAGGCAAGCAGGGATGCCTGGTTATGATGTCTTGGCTCTGAAGCTGGCTAGTTGTGATTGCAGGGATTTGCAGCCTGCTCTGGGTTAGTATAAACACATCTTTCAACTTGTAAAAAACCTGCTGTGTTTCCTTGAACGATATCAGCAAGTATGTAGGCAAACCTAAGATGCTTTTCTTCTGCTTACTTCTCCCAAGTAAGGCTCTTGTGAATCTTTTCTCAAGTCTGAATTCAATGGCAGCTGAAGGTATTTGGCAGCTTTGGGTACCAGTCACCCCTTGGGGCTGCAGAAGGCAGCACTGCACCGTGGACAGGTCAGTGTAACCACCAGCACTGTGCCACCAGCTCTGGCTGGTGTTGGTTGGGCTGCCTGAGCTCACAGCCCTGCACACAGCTCATGAGGCTCAAGGGAGAAGGAATCGTGAAATGTGGAGGGCTGAAAATTACCTCAAGAAACTTCCCACCTTCCCCACCAGCCCCCCACCACAGATCAAAGTTATCCAGAATGTCACTTTTTCTTGGTGTAGGAGGGATTCTCACTTCAGTTTGTCTGAGACCAGGACCACAAGGCCTGGGAAGAGTGAATGGAGAAACTACTCATCAGGATCCTCTTCTTCTGGTGACACCAGGTGGCAGTTTCTGAAATAATTTTTACTTTAGCTGCCTCCAAACTCTGTAGAGTTGAGAATTGGAGCAAGCAATGCTGGTCAATTAAAATGGCTATATAATTTTAGTCTCTGTAATAAAGACTGTAGTATAATTAATTTTTTCATGCAATAAAATAGGACAGGAATTAATCTCAGCTAAGTAACCAGTCAGTTGTACTTCCTTATTTGCTACAATGAACATTTTTCTATGCAGTGAGATTTTCTAGCAAAGAAATGCTGAGACAAGAGGGTGGTGGCCATGGACTTGCTTTCTAGCTGTTTCAAGCATGGTGATGTGTAGTACTTTACTGAGGACTAACCAAAACTAAAAATCCTGTCTGTATATCTCCTGTCCAGCTCCTCCAGGTCACTCATTGTGATGAGTAGTGCCTGGTTATATCTGTTCTCCATCTGTTCCTTCCTCCGTCATCTTCGCTATCATTATTTGTTAACGTCTGGCCTAAAAGATTGCCTCTTATCACATTACTGATGGGATCTTTCCATGGAGGATTAAGGCTGGAGTGGATTGACAGGAGACAGTATCCTTGCTGCAGGAAGTTTGCCAGTTGTGTGCAAGCTTGGTGCTGGTGCTCTTCCAGTTACTCCAGCTCATATCTGGACATGGGCAAGGGTCAGTTGCAGCTCCATGGCCTCTGACCAGTGCATCAGGCCATGTATGGTCTGCTCTGGGTTTGGGAGAGGCCTCCTGCACACAGCTGCTGCACATGGTCTTTGAGGAGACTTTCTGTCTGTCTGTCTACATCAGCTGCACCATCCCATGGTGGTGATTTCACACCTGGTCAGGTGGTTTCCACAGGGCTTTAATCAAGACTGTGATAGTGATAACAGCATAGTGGGGGTGCTGGCAGGAGGAGCTATCATTTCTTACTGTGTCATGCTCCCCAGGTGGTTAATGTGTCTGTAAATCACACAAGTGCTTTCCCGTGGCTTTGCTTTCTGCTACTGCCTCAGCTGCCAGGATTTCATGGGACACAGATCTCAGCTTGTGGCAAAAGCACAGCCTCCTTTTCTTGTAAAGGTACTTGGTATGTATTTCCAGTGCACTGAAGCACAGACAAGAGCCCTGCTAAGCTCACTGAATCCAGGCTCTGAGAGATTATATTTCATTTTGTTTTGTTGGGTTTGCTTTTCCGTGGAGTCTGTATTTTTTCCTGTGTCTGCACAGGGAGCATGGGAGTATCCCATGGCATTTCCGAGGGTTAGGAGTTTCCCCTTACCTGGTTGGTCTCCTGGTCTGCTCCTGAGAAGCTCTTGGAAACCCTTGTTGCTCTTTCCCAAATGTGGTATGTGTCCTGCAGTAACCAAAAGGTATCTGTTACCTTGCGTGGGCAACCTGGGGCCTGGAGGCACAATTGCTCCTGGCTGTTAGTAGCACAGGTGATGACTCTCTTTTTCCATATTCAGGGCAGGCTGTCAGAAAGTTTCTGTGCTTTGAAGCTATCACACCAGGGAGAGTTTCCATGTGTGTTGATGCTTTCCACAGCTACAGCAGCTTTGCTGCAGTTGCAAAAAAGTCTTGTCCCAGTCTAGAGGGAAACCTTTGTATCTACTTCATGTTAGACTTTAAATCTCAAAGATAGCCAAGTAAAACCAGCAGAGTTTGCACCAAAGGCTCAGTTTTGTTGGCTTCCTGAAGGGAATGTCAAGAGATGTTCACAGTGTTTAGAAGCATTTTTGGATTTATTTATTTATTTTGGTATGGAAATACTGGCTGGTATTCTTATGTCACTTTTAAGCCATTTGAGATGACATTTCTTTTGTTTCTTTCATTAAAATTATTTTTATCCAGGTTCATGGGACTGTACAAGTAGAAATTAAAACACTGCTTGGTATTTCCTTGCCCATCTTATCTGTTCTTCATCCCTAGCTCCTTTCAGCTCTCCCCCCTTCCTTCCCCAACTTGCCTTGAAGGGCTGGGAAAGCCGGTGCTGGTGCATTATTTTGCCTCTCTGATTGTTGTGGGGTTTGTATTTGTGTGGGTAAGGTCACGAGACAAAAAGACCACCAGGCGGGGGTGGGTGAGGGGTGTTCAGTCCCTTTCCATTCAGGCCTTGTGGCAATGGGTGGGAAGAGTCTTGTTTGCATGACAGGATTTCAGGGGCTGATTGCTTTTTGTTTAGGTTTCTTCCACTGCTGCTGCAATGGGCCCTGGAGACTTACAACAAAAGTAGAGCTTATAGATGAGATTCATGGGGCTGAAGCAAAGCTGTCAGTGCAGGAGTGGCTGAGCCTGACCAGTCACTGTGCTCTTGCAGCTTGGACACTGTCAGCAATTGCTCTGACTGGGGTGTTTGTGCCATGTCCAGTTGTGGCTCTGGTGGGAGCTCCTACTCTTGTGGGCTGAGATCCTTAGTGGGATGAATGCTCTGGAAGTGTTCTGTCTGTGGAATGAGGGTCGGAATGCAAGGGGACAGCTCCACAAACCTGTCACAGTGGCTATGCTTCCCTGAGTATTTCTGAGACTTCCAGCCAGGGACTTCTATTTGCAGCATCTGCCTCTTTCCTTGCTATCAGGTCCACATTTTTGAGAGCATTCTCGTGTTTAAACAGCACTTACTTCCTCATCAGCCTTGTGAGAAGCTGAGCAGATGTCCCTGGGTGTAGCTCTCCTCTCACTCCATCCTTAGAAAGCAGCTCAGTCTGTATTTACCACTGGTGTGCACAAAGGCAAACATTGTCAGGGACTCATTGTAACTGTCCCAATTACCCTGATATCATTTGCATAAGAAGATTGACCAGCCTGTGGTAATGGCATTGCCTTGGCTGTCTGATATGGGACACTGTCAGTTGGGAAGCAGGAAAGAACTGGAGTCCCCAGGCTGGATGTGGGATGGGGAGAGGGGGGCTCTTTTGGTCCCTACCAGCACAGGTGCTACAGCAGCCCTTTGTGGAAGGAGGATAACTTGTCAGATCTCAGGCACTGCAAGTTCCTGACCATGTCTGATTCAGATGTAGTAGCTGCCAGCTTACAGGAGATGCAGATTTCAGGTACCCCAAGCACGCCTGAGCTTCTAGCTGTCCCATATGAGTAAATCCTTCCCCTGCACAGTGTGTATGTATGTATCTATCTTTTTGTCAGTAGGTGTTGACCCTTCTTGAATGCTTCTAGACTAAGCAGTGACCTGCCACGTGCTGTCGCTTCCCTCGGGCACACGTAACCTCTCCTCCTTGTGTTTGGATTCTTTCCAGAAAGGTAGCTAGCAGGCAGATACTAAAGCAAGAGGAAAGCAGCTGGGATGGAACAGAAGTCAGGAAGCAGGCTGAAATGGTATGATCTCTTGACCCAAAACAATAGCTAGTGCTGGTAGGACTTGCTTGCACTGCAGCAGCAGCTGCACAGCTCTCACTCCTTTCACTGGATTGAGAATGATTCATATTTCTTCCTGTCCCCCCCGCCTTTCCCCCGATGCCACATGTAACATGATCTCCCTGTGCCCAAGCTGGCAGATGGAAACCCAAAACACTCTTCTGGTTGCAGTAATGGTTCTTCATAGGCTCAACTGGCCTGTGAAGCTGCAGTGTTCAAGCTTGTGAGCTTTGGCAGAACAGCCTTTCCATCCCTCTGACCCTGCTGTGTGTGTGCCTGCACAGACCCACATCCATGTCTTCATCTCCCTGCTGCTTCCAGGAGAGACTCTCACTCTTGGCTAGGTTTCCTTTGTTGCTTGTGGATATCACCAAGCTTAGCATGCTTCATGGAGGTGCTTTGACCTTTGCTCCATCTTACCCACTCCTTCAAAATCCCCCCTCTCGTATCTGGCAGTTTTGAAATTTTATTAGTTAGGTTTTAGGTGGCAATACAGGAGTGTGTCATGGAGGTGGCTGGAGCACAGGCAGCTCATCTCACCTGCAATAATATTTTAAGCCTTTTGTGTCCTTGGGTGAGTTACTTTGTTTCTCTGCAAATTACTTTGGTAATTCATAATTTGGTAATTACTTGGGTGAATTACTTTTCCTGTTTCCCAGTTGAAAAGTGGAACTCTTTATGAGGTGGTACCACTGTGAATCATAAAGAGCACAAATTATCATTTCAAAATGTACCATGTCCTAGAGACCTGGTTATTAACAGCCAGATTCCAAGTCTCTGCCCTTATATTTTTGGATCTCTCTGAGAGGGATTGATGATCCAGCCCAGATTTCTCAGGAATTCTTTTGTTCTTTCTTTGGCGGGACATGGAGCAGGGAAAGAAATCCTCACGTGTTTTCTCACATGAGATGCTGCTCCAGGACACTCACATTTTTTGCCTGAAATTACCCACATTGGTATTATGTGACGAGGAACATCAAAAAAGAAGGGGGCAGAACAGTCTCAAGTTGAGGCACAGATGTGATCCTCATGCTTCCTATAGCAACCCTTTAAAAGCCAGTTTGTGTGTTTGACTTCCCTGATGTGTTGAAAAGGCAGAATAGGGTCAAATCCTAGATTTAAATGGGGTTTCTTTCCATTGTGTTTGTTTTAGCAGAGAGTGTCCTGCCTTCTACTGCGTTTCTATGACCTCTCATTTTAGCTTATGTGTTAGTGGAGTCTATTTATGAGCAAGCAAAACATGTGCTCCAGACACTGAATTAGCTTTTAAATGGTTGTTCGTAACAAATATGAAGTGAAATACTATGATTTAAGGCCTTGCACTATCCCTTTTAAGCTGAGTCATTGTGTCTTTTGCTTTGCATTGAGAAAACAGCTTTGGCACATGTTCATGCAGGGGTGACTGATAGACCTAGGAGGAAAACAGAGACATTACCCACCCAATAAGGATGGCAGGGCATCCAGTTTTCAGCTCTGCCAGTGAGGTTGAAGTAGTAAGATGTGCCCTTTTTAAATGCTTTGTTTTCCCCAGCTGTGCAAAGGGAGGAGGTGGATGAATAATGATATGGAGAGTACTGTTTGAAATTCACCAAAAGGCTGGGGGAAACACTGTTTGTTTTTTTTCAAACAAAATATTTAATTTGATTTGAGCTGAACCATCTGGGCACTCTGAATAGGAATATAAATGACAATTTTTAAGGAAACATTTTGAAAATGGCAATATCCAGTGTTTTGGCCTTTTAGAATCTGAAGAAACTTCTAAACAATCAATGTTCAAATCTAAGGCAAATTCTCAGGAAAGTCTTCGCATGATTGAAATATCAGGAAATCTCTTTGCCTAGAAAAGTTTTTGATTTTTGAAAATATTTATCCTTGCTTTGTAAGTGGGAGAAAAGCCTTGAAAATAACACTGCTGATAAATAATATCATGCATATAAACTGCATCTTGGCTCACCCTTCGAGCAGTGTTACACTTGCATCTCTTGGGCTGCTGCTTGTAATTATCCTGATGCTTTATCCTGTTGGCCGTTTCCATGTCAGTGGTTCAGTTTTGCTACAGCACCCTTTGATGGGGGCAGTCTGACCTTTGGTGGCTGCTGTTTGATTTGCTCTGGGTTCATGAGAATTTGTTGGCTGGGAGCAGAGGAGGTGCCCGATGGTGGAGGGATTATACAGGGACAGAGGACGGTAGCACTGTCTGCTCGAGGCAGCTTTTCTACTCCCGGATTAGAGTTCATGCTGTTTTACTTGTCTGTTTCTCTAAGGCCTTGTCACGTCCATGTGGGAAGCTGTTCTGTCTGCACTATTTCACTTTGTGCTGCTCAGCTCTCTCCCTGCCTCATTTCTCCTCCCTCTTTCCCCTTCCATTCAAGCGGCATCTTTCAGTCTTCCCCATTCAAGGTCTGTCTTTGCTCCCTGCCCTGTGTAAAACTTCCATGCCCTCCCTACCATTCATCACCTCTTGCTCATTCACCTCCCTGCTTTCCTTTCTCCATTCATCGGGGCTTCCCCTCAGCCAGTCTGGGCTGCCCTCTCCTCCTGCCCCTTCCACAGTCCTTTTGTGTCTTTGCACTCCCTTCTCTGTGACTATCCAAAGCTCAGCAGTCTGCAGTGTGCTCTGTGAGGATGCTCTGCTAGAAGTTGGCCCCAGCTGATGAGCTAATTAATCCTCAATGAAAGCCTGGTAGGACTGTTTTGGGTGGATTTGTCTCTCTAGCTACCCTGCAGGTGAGATTTCTTTTCCCCCCACTTCCTGGAGATGCAGCATGATGCATGAACAGGAAGAGTACTGCAATTTCCTAACATTTCTGTTCAGTCTGATCTTTCTGTCTCTCCCTCCTGGCTTGTTTCCCCTTTGTTTGCAGCAGTTGAAGCTCTCAGGTGACTCTTTGGGAGGTTGTTTGGATTTCCTCATTCTCGAGGAACATAACATGAATTCTCTTGATTATGCTGGCTCTGTAATTATGGTTGTTGCCTGTGTCTTCTCTGCTTTCTTCTTTTAAACAATCTACTAGGAGGCTGTATTAGTTTTGTCAACCCATCTCTGCACTCGAATGTGTGTTTGAAGTGTTCCCCAGGAAACAGAGCTTATGAATTGCATTAGTCAGGACTTGTTTCTGGGTCTCAATGCAGCCACAACCCTGTGCTTGTGATGCAGACACAGGAAATATGGACCACAGTCTCTGCCAAAGATTTCCCAGCTTGTTGAGCACCTGGTCCCCAGCAGCTCCCACAGTGCCAGCAGTGTGCAGACATCACCCCATGCTATCAAAGGAGCAGGTCTCTGTTGCAGTGCGGTGGGAAAACAAAGTGGGAGGTCTGCTGGCCCGTGGGTGCCCATGGGGGGCTTCAGCTTTGAATGGTTAAACTGTATTCAAGCCAATCTGGTCAAGTGAAAGGAGAGTATTAGAGCTTGGGAAGAGTGGACAGGCTTGTCAGAGGAGGCAGGTGCTCTGAAAGCTTGTGTGAGCCCTGTGCAGACGGGAAATCTGATCAGCACAGTAAGGGAGGCAGAAATGAGGTGGAGACAGGCAAGGGAGGAGTTCTATGAGTGTGTGCAGGTTTGACTGACAGGACAAGCTCTCTGTTGTATGGGAGGCTGTGAAAGGACCATCCACTTCTGTCTTATGAGGGTAAAAGGAGCCCCTGATACAGCCTGGCAAGGCCAGGCTCTGGGAGGACTTTTCAGTTCTCTGAGAAGGACCCTTTCCCCTGCTAACTGTATCAAAGTGGGATTTCAAACCATGCTGTGGTTTGTTGTCAGGCTGATGAGTGTGTCAAAGGGATTCCCCATTCATTGTGCTTTTGCCCCACACAGACACTGAACCTGGCAGGGCACATCTAGCCCCAGGCCAGTCCTGCATCTTGTCACCTGCAGGCAGAACTTTGTGCTCCAGCAAGACATGGACTGGGAACCCTGCATGAACAGCACTTCTTCCTATGAAATTAGTTGCATTCCTGTTGCGGAGTTTATTTAGTCATGATTTGCTTTAAAATGTCAGACACATTTTCTTTCTGTTTGAAAACCTGTGGCAGAGAGAACTCTGGGAACACCGTCCTTTGTCCCCAGTAAGAGCATATAGGAATCCAAAATGCAGCTTAATTTTTCTGATCTGTGGTTTCGCAACTTTGGCACTTGGACAGATCTCTTCTACCCTTAAACCAAAACATATTTGACATAGCAGACACTGGTAAAGTCCAAACACTGCAGAAATTACTCTTGCAGTTCAATGCAGGGAACCTGCAGTCTGGGTGTCATCCAGGAACGATTTGGGTAGATCACCTAAGAAACAATGCAAACCACTACAGCTTCCAGCAGTCTGGCTCCTTCCTGCAGCTGTAACTCCTGTGATCACCCTGGAAGGATGCAAGCCAGGATTTCTTGCTCTCAAGTGTTTAAATGGTAGAAGTTAGAATGCTCCCAGCTCCAGGTTGCATTTGGAACCAGCCTGTCTGTAGTACTTTTGAGATGGTTATGTCATTGCAGTGCAATGCCAGTGCTTACAAGGCATTGCAGGGAATCATGTGGTACCTCTGTCTCCTCTTCACAAGGCTGACTAAACTTCTGTTCCAGTTTAGCTTGGAAAGCAGAGGAGTGTCTTTTGTAGTTTCTAGTCCCCATGACTGAGCAAAGCCAGTTGTAGGACCAGTATGAGTTAAATACATTTCCCAGTCTGTTTAGCAGGAGTTTTGCTAAGGTTGTTGCCCTAACCAGAAGCATGGTTTGAATTCCAGTATAAATGAGTCATTTTGGCTACACTGGTGCTATTGGCACTTGTTAGCTGGAGCTTTTCTGAACCCTAATAGCTTGCTCTCAGGTCAGAAGAGAACTGCTGGGATCATCTACTCTCTCCCAATGTAGGCAAGAAGGTTTTCTGAGTGATCTTCTGCTTGACCTCAACCATACCTCATCTCCTAGGAGAACTTGCCATTCAGTTGTAAAACTTCTGGTGAAGTTAGTGAGATGTTTCACTTGTTAATAGTAAAAATAATCAACTTACTCTAATCTAAAGCTGGCCAGTTTTACTTCTATCCCCTAGATGTGATTATACCTTTTTCTTGGTGGAGAATCCTGTACTGCCAAATTTCTATTCCTCTGGACAGCGATCAAGTCATTGCTTAACCTTCCCTTCCATAAGATAATGAACTGAATCTGTGTCAGTGCAGTCAGACTGTACCAATAAAAACCGCTAAAGAGGTGTAATGTCACCTCATTTACAAACCTGCAGGTCCCATTTCCTTTTTTGCAGGCAGTGTTACCTTGAGAGCACTCAACTATAACAAGCAAGGGCTTTTTTTCCCCTGCCAGGAGTGGTGGCTGCTGAAGATGGCATTTCCCATCCTGTACACTGGCTGGCATTCTTGGCTCCTGTCCAGATGTCTTTCTATTTATTTTTAATATAATATGTATTATTTGCAAGTACCCAGATATACCAAAAGACCCAGGTCATGCTTAGTAAGTTGCTGCTTTAACTCACCTGCGAGCACAATGCAGACTTTTCCTGAGTTTGCTCCAAAGTCACTAATGAGAATTCTGTAGGAGGAAGAATGAATTCTCATGGGACCCCATTAGTGGCATTGCCATGTGATGGTGGCTCTGTGACTTAGATTTATTTCTGAGGCCTGTCAAATAGCCAGATTTCAGCATGTTGAATGTGTGACGGGCTGACTTTGTGTCACAGTAAATCCTCAGACTCAGGGATGTCTGGTGATGTCAGATACCCTGCAGAAATCAGTCCTACCCAGCAATCTTATGTTCTGCACCAAGTTTGCATTTTCATCCAGAGAATATCAACTGGACATAATCAGTTTTCTATGGCCTATTCGGACTGATATTAGACAAGTCCTCCTTCAAGTATGCCTTACTCAATAGCAGTCATCTATTCCTTTGCTGTGGGTTGCTGTTAGACCAACAAGACAGGCTGTATCCCATTAAATTCCTGCTGGGCAGTTTAGGGAGAAGGGTGGGTGCCTGTCACTGTGATTGCACAAGAGTTTTGGAGCCATGGAAGGGCTACATTGCTGATTCAAAACTGGAAGAAAGGTAGCAAGCAGATCTTGATGTTCTTCCAGTGTTCCCAGATGTGCAGAAAATCAGTACTTGCAATGACTTTTTAAAATGTTTTGGATGAAAGTTATCTTGACCTGCTGATTCAAAACTAACTTCAGCAGCTGCTGTGTAACATTCTCCAGAGTTACTGCTGGGACAGAAAGTGCATCATTGTCATTGTGTGATAGAGATCATTCATTGGGCTTTTGTCCACATACAGAACAGAAATATTTCACCTCCCCTGACTCTTTCACACTGATACCACCTGTGCAACTTTTTCCAGATAATATCAGACCAAAAACCTGTTTTGAATTAGAAGATTCATCTGTACTAGCATAGATGCAGTTGTGACAGGAGACATTATCCATAGCAGTGAATTTTACAGAAATTTATGTATGATTAGCTGACCTGGGGGAAAGCAGGGATCTGACTGCAGGAACTTGGCCTGAAATAGAGCCCCCACTGAACAGCTCTTCTCGCTGTTGTGTGTCAGTTTCTGGTTTGCTTTGGGTTTTATTATTGCTTCCTTTGTAGCAATAGTGATTAGAGCCTGTCTGTCTCCCAGTTGTGAGATTGACTGTGCGTGCTTATGTCTTGTGTTGAGTTATGTAATCCAAATCAGTGCAGCATCTCACCCAGAGTGTGTTGCATGTTGGATCTGAATGAAGTAACTTACATATTATGTCCCCTCATGATGTAGAAGCCCTGAAAGATGTTTTAAATGTCTGCATTTAATACAGAATTTTGAGATTATCCATGTGTCAGACATGCCTAAAACCACATAAACAACAATTATGTGGTGGTAAATGAGAATATCATGTGTCATATGATACTATGGATATTTCTATTTTCAGCTTTTGATATTTAATGCCTTACACCATCCAGATGAAAAGTGGGGTTTCTTTTATCTAGACTGCAGAACTCATTGCTTCAAGAAATTGTGGAGGTCTAAAAACCAGAGGAATTCTAAAAGGAGAGCAAGAGATTGGGCATTTGTACATTAAGGATGTTGGGGCCAGAAATGAGAGCTGGGCTGGTGCTGTGGGATACATCATTCACCAGTCTGGGTTGTAGCCTGCCCAGCCTGTTACTGTGGCTGAGGATAACGACCCATGCAGGAATGTGCAACGTGGCTAGTACTGGATCAAGAGTAAAAATAATACTTTCACCTAAAAAAACCCACCTCTGATTTTTTAGAGTGCCTCAGCCTCTTTCCATTAGTCTTAATGCACTGACATAAATAATAAAACAGGAAGAAGCAGAGTTGGAGAAGGTTCAGTCTATAAACATGTCTCTTTGCATTAAGCCTTGTGGCATAATGGAGGGCATCTCCTGCCACCTATGCTGTCTCGTTAATCATGTTCTTATCTCCCTCACTTTCAGTGCTCCATCTCCTTCCCTGTCAGTGCTGCTGGTAATGGAGCTTCTATTTACCCTGGCTTCTTTCTGGGGAGCAGCTTTGGTTTCAAAGCCAGCACAGTGGTATATTTTGAATAATTTAGTTCTGGGTAGCTTGAACACTGTGTGCAATTCCCCAGCTGAGACTAGAGGCTGATTTCTGGAAGTATTCTGCCAGGAGGCTGATTTAGAGAGAGGCAGTGGGATCTCTCAGAGTGGTGGGATGTGGAGATGCCTAAGGACGGAAAGCCCACCCGGTGGGTCCTGTGAGTGCCTCTCAGCTCTGTCGTCTCTCAGTGTCTTAGCAAGGACTTGCAGCAAGAAATCCACAGGCAGAGGAAGGATAAGAAAGAGAGTTGTATTAAAAATGAGCATGGAGACAGAAACATGAATTTGGATACCTGGCTGAGCATGATAGGCTTCCCCTGCAAGCTGTGGGTCAGGAATTACTGGGATCTCCAAGTTTAGGATTTGCTTGGCCTATGGTAGTTATGGACCAGGGGTGTGACCTCTGTAGAGTCAAGGAGTTCAATGTGGTGTCCAGCTGGCTTTGGAAACTTTGATAGGTTCTGTACCTGAAACCTCAGAAGGCCACCTCTGTTCAGAGTGTCCCTGTGCTGCTTGGCCCAGTGGCTTGGCAATTGCCCTTTGCCATTGCAGCCATCATCCAGACACACTCTTAGTGCTGCACAGCCCTCACTGTGCTGGATCACACAAACAGAGGTGTGGTACTTGTGCCCTGTAAATTGGGAGGTCACATCACTGCACAAGTCTCTCGGCTCACTTCAGGACTCTTGGCAATAACAAGAATCAAATCTAGTCCCAAGCCCTCTTTCGTGTCTACCTCAGAACTGAGTGGTGGCACACTCCTGAATCTTTTGATTCTCTCATTCTTGTTGAATCTGTACTTCCACTGTCTGCTTAGATGAAGTGCTTCTGCAGAAGGTAACAACAGATGGTAGTAATGTAGGTCCCTTCCCTGTCTTTATGCCTAAGACAGTAGGAGAAATAAATTAGAAGAGAAATGCCTCTATAGATTGGCCAACCAGCTCATGAACCTGGTCTTTCAGGCTACTCTGCTCTTCAGGGGAAAGGGAATCTTATACCAGCTCCCTCCATCTCCCCTTTGCCATGTGTTGCATGCAGACACACACCCAAATCCAGGTGACAGGCCCTCTTCTCTGGAATGCCTCCTGGCCTAGGTGAGTGCTGAGCTGGGCAGCTCTGTGCTCTCACTACAGCTTTCCTGGGAGCAGGTCTGTCTGGGAGCACTGCTTGGTGAGGGAATATCCTCTGTGCTTAAAAGCAATCTGGCTTTTGAGAGCTGGGTGATGTTTCCAGCTCTCGGGTTCACCTCAGGTCAAAGCAATCTAACATGCCCTGAAAGTACTGCTAGACAGCCCTTAATCACTTTATATTGTCTGAGCAGTGGTGAGTTGTTCTATAAAGTTAAAACCTTATAAAATGAAGGCCTTGTTGCCTTTGTAAAATCATGGCTTAGGCCTGTTACTTTGGCTAAGTAGAAAAGGACTGTGGGAAAGAGACACAGCTGAATTAGGGGTAGAAAAACATGCTGCATGACTGGCGTGTGCTCACATCATGGTGTATGGTAGTTGTGAACATACACACATAGTAGTGAATTATGTTTGTAATGCCTTGAACTGATAATAGGCTAACTGCTTAAAAAGGCTGAGTTTTTGCAATAAAGTGGCTCTCCTTTGCACCTGTCTGGAGAATCTGCATTGCTTCTTATCACAACAGTGAGTAAATTCATTATTTACAGGGGAGGCGAGTGTGCGTCACTGGAGTCAGCACTAATGTTTTACCGTATGTGTTCAGGCAACTCAAATGAAGTAATTTCAAATGCTAGGAAGCTGGATTTCAAGGTGGAGGGATATATATTTACCTCTGACTGGCCCTCCTCTCTGCTGGATCAGGGTTTCTCCTCTCAGGGTTTCACCTATCACCTTTGGAAGAGAGAGCAGGATCATTAAGCATCCTTAGATTGCAGAGGCTATGCTACCTAACAGTCTGAGTTCCATCCAGCAAAGCTCAGAGTGGTTTCTGAAATCCTTGGAGATGAAAAGATGTTGCATGCAATTGACTCCCCCTTTCCAGTGGAAAAGGGCCCACATGTAAATAAGAAACAGGCCAACTATTGAGAGCTCCTTTCTGATGGGAAATGAATCAGGAGTTGTCATTTCTATGTAATAGGGAGGAAAAGCTAAAGCTCAGGGCAATTTCTTTGCAGAATCCTAGTCTGGAGCAGAGCTGGGGTCAGTGCTGGGAGGCCTGACACTACCAGGCCAGTCTCTCCAGCACTGGACCTTAGAATGATTTAGATTTTAAGGAACTGGTCCAACTCAAGGCCAGTTTCCAAATTAGATGAAGTTGCTTGGAGCCTTGCCCACTGGAAAGAAAACTTGTGGCTTGGGTGATGTTGAGACAAAGCCCTTCAATGAGGAAACTATCAGTGGTAGCAAACTCTGTTCCTGCAATCCTAAAGCTAGCCAAGGATCCTCCTGTTGTGCCTAGTTCAGCTGTTGACTCTCCAGCTGCTCTGATGCCCCCGAGGGCTGTTTGCTGTGGGGAGAGGAGCAGCTGGCTGCTCTCTGTGAAATGTCTGAGTTATCCCAAGATACCCATTGTCTGTCTGCAGCACCAGCCTCCACCCTACTTGCTCACTCAGCCGTGGCTGATGTGTCTTTAATTAAAGAGGAGGAACAATTTGAGATTTCATTTTCTTTCCTCAAGCGAATTTCTATTTTCATCACAGTTTATGAGGCCCCCTCACCTTATTTTATCTTGTAGTTTTGCTGTGGGACCTTTAGTTTGTGGTGTGTCCCCTCCAATATAAGGAAGAAACAGGAGAAAACCAGCTTGTTTTGGGCCAGGGAATTAAGATCCTGGGTCAGATGGCTGCTACGGTCATTAACATATTTACATTTTTGCTTAAGAGCCTGATTGAGGATCAAGGGAGTTAAGGGCGATTGTCATTGAAATGCGGAGGAAACCTTGCATGAAATTGCCGTTAGTGTCCTGTTGTCTGGGGGGACGAGGAGGGGCAAACGGCTTCCTCATCCCTGATCACTTGTCTGCCCAAGTGCGTGGACAGGCAGAAGGAACTGTGCTGAGGGAAGGCACCGTGGTGCCTGTGCTGTGGGAGCTTTGCTCCCAGTGGGGCTGGAGTCAGGCTCAGCACAGCCCTGCTGCTGCCTCCAGGCCCTGTCTGTCCTCAGGTGAGACCCTGGTGCTCGACTGGGCTTGTAGGACAATTGGCCCTGAAGGAGATCGTCATGGATAAATGCATGAAGCAGCTAGCAAAGGTCAGTTGCCTCTTTTATAATTGATGGACCCGAGTGTTTTGAGTCTGCTGTCACATGTTTTGGCACTGGTGCAGTGTCACCTGGAATGCTGTGTACAGTTTTGGGCATTATAAAAAAGACATGAAGCTATTAGAGAGTGTCCAAAGGAGGCCACAAGCATGGTGCAGGGCCTTGAGGGGAGTGGTTGAGGTCACTTGGTTTGTTTGACTTGGAGAAGAGGAGAATGAGGAGAGACCTCACTGTGGTCTTCAACATCCTCATGAGGGGCAGTGAAGGGGTAGGTACTGCTCTTGTGACCAGTGACAGGACTCAAGGAAACAGCTAGGGCTGAGTCAGGGCAGATTTAGTTGGATATCAAGGGGTGGTTGTGCACTGAAGCAGGCTCCCCAGGGCAGTGGTCGTGGCACCGAGCCTGTCTGAGTTCAAGTGGCATTTGGACAACACTCTCAGATGATGGGATTCTTGGGCTATCCTGCATAGGGCCAGGAGCCAGACTTGCTGATCCAGATGAGTCCATTCTTACGCAGCACATTCTGTGATTCTATGTTTTGCCATGTGTAGGACACAGGATATGCAGGACCTGCTCAACCACTTGATTTCTGTGGATAGCAGAAACAGTGTTTGAAGTATGTGTGGATTTTGAGGGGTGACAGATGAGATTTTTATATGCTATTTATACAGATTTGTTATACAATTTAAAAATAGTCTAAACATAATTAAGAGGACTTCCTGACAGCTGGGGTTGACAGTAAAACATTCTGCTCCAGGTAGTGGAAGCTGTGCTCTGACCCTGCTCTGAGGTATTTTAGTTCAGATGTCAGTTGTTCACTGTTTATCTCTTGCTCTCATGTTGTTCAGATCCATTGTTTTACTTCAAACTTATTTCTAATTAGTATCATTAACATAGTGCTAAAAAATAATTATATGTAATAACATGGAAGAGAAGCGATTCCATAGCCCAATTACTCTACAGAAAACACCAGCTACCTTCTGCCACTGCTTTGATTTTTGTGGAGCAAGCAGCAAGACTGTGAGCTGAAGGAGGAATGCTGGTGCCTATTGATGGGAGAAGGATCCTTGGAGTGGATTCCCTTTTAACCACCAGACAGCTACAGCTGTGCCTTTGGAAGCCAGCAGCCAGTAACAGCAACATCCTGAGTGACAGAATGTATCAGCTCTAGCACTAGTGAGTCTGAAATCATTAGTGTGTCTTTGTGGGCTGGTCTGAAGCTCTGAAGCCGTTGTGTAATTCCTGTTCTTGGTTATAAAATGCTTGTTTTTGGAAGGCTTTAACGTAGAACAAAGTCTGGGAAAAGTGGATTGTGATCTCAGCAGCTCTTCTGTGCTCTGGGGGCCTGTGTGCTTCAGCTCTGTATCTCATCTGCCCTTTGAACGAATAGTCATGTCCCCTGTGGCTGCAGCCCTTAGTCTTTCCTACAGAGTCACACTGAGCACACAGCATGGGGACAGTCCCACACTTTGGGTTCTGACCCTGGCCCTCAAAGTAGGGAGGTACTTAAGCCATCAAGGAGCAAATGGTTTTGTCTTAGACAAGCTATGTTCTGACATTTTAAATATGAAGACACAGTTAAAGTGGTGTAGTTAAGTATGATGTTGTTTAGGTCAAATGTTTTTGGGAAACAGGGATGAACAGAGCAGTATCTATGGTGTTGCAGGTCTTAGATCCATTCACTGAATGACTCATCTCCCAGCTCCTACAAATTCCCCTTGAGCAAGGTCATCTCAGGTATTGTGCTAATAATACTTAGTTTCCTGGGTATGTGTCTGAGACTGGGCACTGCAAACAGGCTGGTCTGAGAGTCACAGCAAGAGCCAAAACTTATCAGAGCTGAGGGCAGAAGACCTGACTTTTGGGGTTGGTTTTAGAGTTTAATCTGTTACCTCAGAGCATCAGAGTGGGCCAGAGTAGTGGAGCTAAGCTTCTCCAGGGATTAATATTAAGCCTTTGTTTAACACTAAACATCTGATGAAATCCACCTTTGGCTCTGAGTGCCAGCTGTCAGGGAGGTACATCCAGGCCACCTCACAAGGGCAGGACAACCTTTGGCAGAGAACAGGAGAGAGTGCCCATCTCTGACTGTCCACAGGTCCCTTGGTTTCTCTTGCTTTGTGTAATCCACTTGACCCAGCAGCTTCCTCACAGAGGGGCTGCTGCTTTGACAAAAGGGAGACAGCCCTACTCCAGCAAGGAGCTGTGTTCTCCCCTCCTCAGATTAGACAGCTTCTCCTCAGCCAAGTACCTGGGGAGGTCAGAGCAGTGGTGCAAAGGTGCTTGGGCCAGAAGGAGATGGAGCCAGATCCTCGCACATGGGCACTGAAGCCTCTAAACAAGCTGCCCATGCCTGAGGCTGGTCTGTTTAATAGCTGTTCTACTCACTACAGAGCCATGCCAGCCCTGCTGCTGGCAGGCTGCATCCTCTGCCACATCCTCCTTCCCACCTCTTCCCTTGCCAAGGCAGCCTTTACTCCACCATGTCTGATAGAAGGCCAGCGCCTGTTAAACTTTTGTTCTCCATTAGGAGAGAGTGAGGATTGTCAGGACCTTTTTGGCTCTGCCAAGGCCCTTTTATGTCCCAAATGTTTCCATGAAAAGGCTCCCTCCTGACCATCCTGCCCCCTGACAGCCATTCAATCTGGCCAACAAGCTTGATATCATTATCTACAAAAGGAGACCAGTGAGGACCAGGGTTCTCACAGCCAAGTTTGGAAAATCAAAGACAAAATCTCCCAGCAACAGAGAACTGCTAGAGATCAGACTGCACCAAGGCTAGTGCAGGCTGGTCTGGCAGCTTGCAGCCACTATTTTTCCAAGCACATAAGAAATATGCTCGGCGTGGTGCCAGCACTGGCTTTGTCAGGGCTGGGGCTGTGCCCTGTGAGCTGGCAGCCCCTCACAGAGTGCCCTAAGGGCTACTGCATCAGTCATAAGTTTGGACAGCCTCATAAAGGTGTCTCTTTTCATCAGTGGCATTTTTAGGAGATTAGCCACTTAGGCTGAGGGAAAACAGTGATGTTATTGGTCAGAGTGGGATTCACTCCAGGTGTCACCTGGGACTTTTCTTCTAATTACTCTGGTTTACTTTCTCAAAATGGCATGTGGCTGCCTTGTCACTTTTAGTTTGACATGGTGTTCATCTGCTTTTCTTCCTGTCCAAAGATTTTCTTTCCCAACTGTCTTAAAATAGCTCTTCAGCAGTGAAAACATTTACCATAGTGAAGGCATCTGTAGAGGTGGTCTGGAAAGGTGGCTGACAGAAACACTGAGCACAGAAAGGGCTTGAGGAGGGATGGCATATTCCTGTGATGCAATTGTGTTAGGAAATAGAGGAGTAAAACTGTTTTCAGTGCATTTTATCTCACAAACTGCATTGCTGGTTTGCTTGATATTCCAGATAGAAAGAGACATAAAAAATAGACAAGGGAAATGATGATTCAGAGGGAAGGAAGGTGAAGGGAGCTGACATAGCTGATGCTTGGGTGGAGATGGGATGGTGGTGTGGAAGATGGTGCCTGGACTGACCCCACTCTGCAGCAGGGTGCTTTCCAGTCCCTGGGTGATTGCAGGGCAGTGTCACCAAAGCCTAGAGCAGCCCCTGGGTCCCTATGGGTGTGCAGCAGGTGATGAATGCATAGGAGGACAGAGTTGTGTGTAACATGGAATTGTTAATTGTGGCACTTTCTCCTCCTGTCCCAGTTTGATCCTGACAACACTGGCTACATCAGCACTGAGAAGTTTCGCTCCCTTCTCCAGAGACATGGCTCGGAGCTGGATCCCCACAAACTAGAGGTCCTGCTAGCCCTGGCAGACAGCAACTCTGAGGGGAGAATCTGCTACCAGGATTTTGTCAACCTGGTGAGTGCTCTGGCTGGCAGGGCTTGTCAGTCCTTGGCTCTGCTTATAACATGGGCTGTTGAGGTACAGTGTCTCTCTCACTCTTTCCCTCCCTCAATTAACACCAGTGTTTGCAGCATCACATTCTCCATGGACTTCAGCAAGAGTCAAATTGCTTCTGATTTTTCCAGGGAAACAAATTTGCATGGGAAGGAACTGTGAGAGCTGTAAAAAGATCATGAAGCAATGGCTGCTGCTAGTTTAGATGCTTTTGCTCTCAATATCGGTGGCTAGCTGCTATAATGAGCCATTTGTTTGCAAGCAGAGGTATGTCAGTCTGGATGTCTCCTGTTTTATCCAGAGATTTCATCACTTCCAGACAAGAATATATAGATAACATTGTGTTGACCTGCTGGGTGGAGTCGTATTGCACTGCTGTAGGCATCAACAGCAACAGGGATAAAGTGTTTCTAGGTCATGTTCATTTTATCCCAAGTGAGGTGTCTCAGAGTGCATGAGTCATGATCTGGATGCCTCTCTGCTGGTGAGTCCATTAGTGAAGGGATCACTCAGTTTCTTGTCAAGGCAGTTTGTTGAGTCAGTACAATTGTAGATGTGTTGTCAGATACTCAGGATAGCTTAGAAATGTTTCTTGCAAGATATCTTGGACACTGGCCATTCAGGGGCTTTGCCTTGTTCTTGCTCTGTTATTGAACGCCTGAATCCCAGCAGATTAGTGCAATATTAAGATAAGCCTGGGTGACAAAGAGCAATGGAAGTTGGTGACATCTCTGAGGTTTCTCTGAGAGCTGGATGTGTCCTTGATGCAGAGTGTAGTAATTTGCATCTCTGTGTGTTCTGCAGATAACATGAGGATTTGATCCCTTCATTTGTTATGGTCACTCATGCATGTGTTCTTGTTTTAGAAAGAAAGTATCTTCCACATGTTCTGTTTTCACATTAATCAGAAAAGTACAATAACATGGCCCAACTGTCAAGGACCCTGATGGTGACCTCTATCAGGCTGTGGCAGTGTCAAGGTGAAGTTACTTTGATGGAATGACAGAAATCTGCTCTGTCTAACCAGGCTGTCTTGTTAGCCCCTTGCCTATGTCTAGGTACACAGTAAAATAAATGCAGCAACTCTTAAACAGACTACACAGTGTGAGGTTTTCCTCAGCTCCAGCATAACAGTGTGGTCCTCAGTGCTCAGCAGAGTATTTATAGTAACAGCTGCTGGTTCCACAGTTGGGGATATTCAAAGTACCACGCAAGCATTCACTAATTGGGCTGCACAACACTTAGGCAGCAGGAAGAGGTATCATCGAATTTCTTTTATGGAAATGATGGCCTGGGGCCAGCCAACACATTGACAACAGGCTTAGGAATTGAACTGGGCTTTTTCTTCTCTCCTCACTCCACAGGCCTCGGGAATAGCACAAGCTAATGAGAGGTAGGTGGGAGGTGAAATGCTTGGACATTGTCCTCCTTTGGGAATAGGAGATCGTGCCAGCTCACTCCCAGCTGGTGTGATTTCTGCAGAACAGCAAATTTCTTCACTACTATGGAATGAGTCCTATAAAGAAGCCATTGATTTTCCTGTTATCAGCCCCTCTATCCTTGTCTGCATTTTTTGCACTTCGTAATCAATAGGCAATGCAAATGCCAGAACATTAAACTACTTAAAAATGACATCTCTCTTCTCACTTCTCCTCTAATTTCTATTGATTTCCAACATCCAAACTTTTTTCAGGGCTCCTTCTCTTTTCACTGCCTTTTGAACTTCTTTTGAACTTCCTGATGGAAAGAAACAGCACAGTTGACACAGAATCACTGTGAAATTATGAAGTTCCTTCACTTCATAGCTGTCATTCCTCTGTGTGGTGGTGTTTAAGTGCATGTTTGTGCTTGATAATCATTAGCCCTCTCTGCTTTAAGCTCAGGTTAATTTGTCTGTTTCAGTAGCTTAGCAAGAATTGACCAGCTGCCAAAAATGATGGTGCTGGGTGTCGAGATGGAAAGGCTGACTTTTCACTAAACCAGAGGCTCTTCCACTAAGCCAGTATGGCTCTCTGTATGTATGGTTTTCCTTTTCTCCAGCATCGTTATGTGCCCCAAGAACTCTGCCTGCTCTCTCAAACACTGTGATCCCCAGCTATAGGACTGCTATTGAGCAAAGCTATGTTATCCTCTGCTGTCCAAAATGTATTGTAAACTTCTAGATTCATCAAAAATATAATTAGAGGGCTTCTCACCTTAATAATGAGATCCATACATATGCCTGTTCTCAACTCAGCAAAGCAACTTAAATTTATGAAGTTGAAAGTTTTAAAATACGAGAACAGACCCCAGAAATCACTCAAGAAGTAAATTGAGAAATGAATAAATTCAGGGAAGATGAAAACTCCTGGTGTGATCTGCAAACAAAAGAGACAGAAAAAATCAGATAGGCAACTCATTGGGAATTGCTTCTCTTCTGTGTGTAAGAAATTCAGCTCATGTAGTTGTAAAACACAATGCTGCAATCATATCCATTTCTGTTTCTGCACTGTGGTTTGTAATAACAACAGAAAGCTGTTTCAGATGGGGTTTCTTATGCTGTGTCTGAGACAGTACAGATTAACAAAAGTGTTTCCTGTACAAGTGGAGACATCTTATGCATCTCTGCTGTCTGGTTGCTTTGCAGCATTGTGAAAAGATATGCAAAGTGAAAATTCTGGCTATGAACAGCATGGGCCACAGGAGGGGATAATGAACCAAGATGTTTAACTAACTTTGCTACTTTTAGAGAAGAGACAAGCCAGGAGGTAATTACACTTGAGATGTTATTTGTTGGAATTCTTGCTTGAACAGCAGTTGCTGTTGGCAGTCCTGGATTACTTCACATAATATCCTGTGAACTGTAATAGAGCTTGCAGTAGGTAGTAAGCTCTAAGACAGAGTTCATGTGACTTGGGAAAACAAAACACTGCTGCTTCCAACAGAAATGTTTAGCTGTAGCTTTGTAGTAGCTTGAAGCTGATGTAGCATCTCAGTAATGAGCACATATATCAGCTAATTAAATGTACATCCTTTGTTTTCCAGATCAAGAATCACCACCTGCTTTTACTCTCCCTGGCCTTGCTGGCTTCTAGGAACAGGCTAATTCTATGTCATTTTCAACAAAAACCACATATTTTTGGAGCACTATGTGACAATAATCTGGTCACCCTAATCCAAACATTTCTAGTGCCAGCACACTTTACCCTTCAGAGAAGGATTTCCTTTAATTTTTGTGATTCCCTCTCTGACTTGCCAGTCTGCAAATCCTACCTCTTCAAGTAAAGAAATAAAACTGCAGAGGCCAGCTGAAAAATCTGCAGCCTCTGCTCTTCCTCCTCGGGAGTGCCAGATACACAATTCTGTTGGCCACCAGAGAAGGTGAGAGGAAGATCTTTGCAGGAGTTTCTTACTTCATGCAAGAGGCTGGAACGTGATTAAGTGCTAGTGGGAGGTGTCTTGTGCTATGTGCTGTTGAGCAGGATGTTCAAAGGAGCAGTCACTGTGTCAAAATATTGCTGGAGTGTTAAAAAGGAGATAAAATGTGGGGGGTGAAGGAGATGAAGTGCCTTCCCAAAGTCTTACAGTGTATCTGTGCCACTGGATGCTGTAGATAGCAAAGGTTAAGATTTAGATGCCAGCTCTTCTGTCCTGGGCAGGGGATCTCATTGGTGTTGGAAGAGAGAGCAGGACTGGGTGAAGAGATAAAATACTTTGGGATCGTGTTACAGTCCACAAACAAAACGTCCATAATGGATCGTGGAATGTTTTAAGTGGGAAATGAGCTGGTTCAGTGGAGGGTTTGATTTGCATTTTACAGCTTCATCAGTCTACAGGAACTTACTGTATGTCTCATGCTAAAGAAAAAATGTAGAAAAACAATGTATCTCAATCTAGTTTTAACACTTGCCTAGGCTTGTAGGACTTTGTAATGCAATATAGAAAGATACATTAAGATCTGCTCTATTCCAGGGTAATTAAACCTAAATCTATTCGATGTTGGTTGCAAGTAGCAGCAGAAGAGAGAACTTTCTTCCAAATGAACTAGTCTGGCAAATAATCATTATGCAAATTAAAGTGGAACTTAGCATAGAAATTGCCATCCCTGACTTGAACAGTTTTCCATCACAGACAGTTGAAACTTGAGGAGTTCAATATCAGTTTAAACAGTTGTGTACATATCTAAAATGCACACATAAGTAAGAAAGATTTTTTTTTAATTTTTTTTTTTTAATTGTTTCACAAAATTGGATCTGGATTCATTTCATTGGTGGAATCCTTCCCAGCGTCAATGGAAAATGGAACAGGTTTAGAGGGTTTGCAGTTTCCAACTGATTGTGTTTTGACACAATATTATTTGAACTGCAATGTTAGTCTTGTCCTGCAAGCGATGTTATTTTAAGTAACCTTGAAATTTGAAAAGTGATTTACCTTTTCTGTTGGAAGTTCTGGAAGACCTAAGCCTGGCACATTTAATAGGAATCAGGCAAAACCTTGAGCAGGGATAATTTACTTTGTCTCTCCTGCCTCTTTCTTTGAATCCCCAGAGTAAACCACTGTTTGGTCAGACCAAATCAGAATGTTGGTATTTGGGGTTTTTTTCCCTTTGATACCGTTCAGGAAAGTGCTACCTGGTTGGCTCAGAGAATGAGAGCATCTGTGACAGATGAACTTGATGCTGAGATATGCATTTTTGGAAAAGCTGTCTCTACCCACATTAGCATTTTGTAGAAGTGTGGGCAGAGGGAAGGAAATAAATGGGAATCTTGAAAGCAAAATTGATTGAAGAGGTTGCATTTGTAAGTAAAGTGAGTTATGAAACTGGAGCTGGCAGAGGCTTTTAAAAATCTTGTACTAACTTCTGATTTAGTGTTCTGTGTCTTGGAGGATCAGAACTGGGGAGCTAAATGCATTGCCTGTCACAGAGCTGTATGTGTTTAAAAATAGCTCAAGACCAGTCCCAAAGATGCCAGTACATAATGGGCAGAAATCCATGTTTTTCAAAACCTTCTGAGTGAGGCTGAATAAAATCATAAAAAGGCTACTGTGCCCTATACAAGCCCTGAAATTGGAGATGGGGGAAATATGACATGATTTGGCTATTGATTATCTGAGATGGTTACAGTAGTACAGATATCCAAGGAACGCAGAGGAATTGGTCTGCCAGTGGGAATGGACAACTTCCTTTGCAAGTTGCAGCTTATCCTAGAGTAATTTTAGAGTGCCATGTGTGCTAAACAAAAGCAGGGCTTTGTACTTCATCAGTTTCTCACTGTCCTACACTAGCCAGTAAAGACTCATCCTGAATGTTGACATTTTCAGTGTTGAAGATAGGTTCAGATTTAAATAGGAAAATATTTTCCTTTTGCACAGAGATATCAAACCCAGCCTTTTAGAAGAGCTGTAACACTAAGCTTTGGTTTGTTTTGGTATGGTAATACCAAAGGGCGCAGGTGGCAGCACCTGGGTACCAGTCAGCTCAGGTTGGCTGTTTTGCAAGGGAAATTTCTTTCTCTTTGCATAATAACATTTTGCAGGCATGAAGGACTAAGGGAATGTGTTGTTCCCCACTGCTGCCTTCTCTCTCCACATACTGTTTGCTGTACCCATCTGCTTGCAGCTTTAATATCACACTCATTAAAGAAGTCCCAGATCAATTGCATGAAGAGAAGTGAGATGGGTTGCCCTGGGCTTCTGGAGCCATAATAATGTGCAAGCCAACATTGGACCTAGTGTTCTTTCAGCTGATGATTAAATACTTGGCTCATAAATACCAATATTATGTAATTCCAAAATCAAGTCAGCAAATTCTGACCATATGCGAGACTCTGTTTGGGAAGATTTGAGTCTTCCAAAGTCAGTCTGAGGAACAAAATAGACTTCTCATCAAGAATTGGTGAGAGCAGCAATAGTGACTTAGTGCTCTGTCTCTCCTCATGCCCATCTCCTCCTAGCTTGATTCAAAGGCCCGTGGGGTTATGTAATTAGGACTAGGGCTTCTGTGTTTGCTTGAGCCCTGGCAGACAGCTGTGCTGTCTCTTGGGAGGTCATCACCTCCTTGGTGCCATGTGCAGTGAGTACAGGTGGGGACCAGCAGGATGTCTCCTTCCTGAGAGGCCTGATTTTAACAAGGGCTCAGTACATCCACTCATGCACATCTTGTTGGATTGTGGGGGCTTTCCAGCACGTCTGGTACACTCCTGACACTGTGTCCCTGTTTCATTGGGATGTAAAACCACACCAAGACTGTGGCATGTAGAGGGAACCTGGACTTTCTTTCCATATCCTTTGCTCTAAAGAAGGTCTGGCGAATATTTTCATGTCCTCTCCATGTTGGCTTCTGTGTAGGGTGTGAAAGGTCCTGTGATTTATTTTCTTCTCTGGAAGAAGGAAGGCAGAGCTTTCTGCTGAACAGAAGTCCAGTTTCCCACCTCCTCAGGAGAGCCAGTGGAGGCTTTAGTCATCTGAGGTGTGACTTACAGTGATCCTGCAATATTTTGCTCTTAAATCTAAGGAGACCTTTCCCTTTTTGTTTTGTTTTTAGTATGTTGAGGAACACCCTCAGAAACATCATGGTGATGAATTTGCAGTGCCCTGGCTGTTGTCCGGGTTCCACGGGCAGCACAAGCATTATTGCAGAGAGGACACTGCTGGGGCTGTGCTGAGTTCAGGTAATTGAACTGAGCCAGTCCCTTGTGTCACACTCAACAGTAACAGACAAGTTCAGGGGTGCCTCCCTTAGGATCCTCTGCTCAACGTGATGCAAGGAAATCTTTGTTATGAGCCTAACCCTGGACATCAGCAGCCTTTGGAGTTTCCTGCCCATCTCCCTCAGCAGTCTCTGCAATGATGAGATGATCATCTCCTGAGGGTAGTCAGCACTTCTTGATGCTGAACTGCAATGATGATTTTCCTTGACTCTGGAAATTATTATATTTTCCACTGAAGTGCTGCAGCAGGGAAAGGCACTGACTGTTTTGTGGTAGGCAGGAAATCCCATATATCAATGTAATTGTAATAACAGCAGATCAGCAGCTCCAGTCAACTGTCTGGTATCTTCAGGCAAGTTTATAGATTCAGTGTGAAATTATTCTTGTCCAAAAGAGGGGCAAAGCCAGAGAGAACAGAATGAACTTTGTGAGGGAGCACATGCAGAACATCTCCAAAAGGCTGCTCTGAACTAACCTGAAGTGAAGCTTTCTTCTGTGGGCACAGTGAGGTCATTGGGTAGCTAAAAGTATCTTTGAAACAGAGGTGCATCTCTTACCTACCAAAAGGCATTTCACACATGCTGAGGAAAGCCTTGTACCTGTTGGATGTTTCTCTATGAAAATAATGTCTTTCAATATGAGCAGGCTTTCTTAATGCAACAGAGGACCACCAACAATTTTTTCCCCTCATCTTCTCTAGTTTTAGATACAGGCTTTTGGATGATAGACTTGAGAAGACTGAGAGAGAGACTTGGTGGACATTTTTTTTTCTTATTTGTCTTTTCTGCTATTTTTTCCAGAAATGTTCTTTTACAAGTGTTTTCTGGATGAACGAAGGAAAGAGTGAGCAAAGGAGAAATACCAAAATGGAGAGAGTTGTTAGGGTAAAACATCTTCTCACTAAAAGAACTCACAGAGAACAACAACAACAAATTTTTCCTCACTGTAAAAAAAATATGAGAACATCGAATGCCTGTCAGTGCTCCTCTGTGTTGGAGGGACAGGCTGCCAATGAACGCTAAGAAAGGATGGGCAGAGTGGGTTGCAGTGCCATCACCTCAGATGGCCCCTTGCCCTCCTCCAGTGATTAACAGGAGGTGGGTCCCTGCGGTGATTACTGTGTTTAAGCAGCTTGGTCCAGCTTGCAGCAATTCCCTGACTGCCTGGGCAGTGAGAGCACAAGCTCTGGGCTTTGCTGGCTTTGGGATGTCAGCTGAAACCAGCATGATCCAAGACAACTGGAAGCCAACACTGCTGAGTGTCATCTCTTGTTCGATTATGGAAGTACTGGTGGTTTGAGAGCAGTTAGTAGTTCTCTCAGAAGAAGGACCAGGCTGTCATGTTTGCTTTGCTGCCTGTTACAGTAGAAGGTCCCCCTGCAGCAGCCTGTGTACACAGTGAGCCTTTGGAGCTTCCTGCCAAAGATTCAGCCAGTACAGACAGTGGCTCTAATGCTGCAGGTTTGTTTGACATTGGGGCTAATTAGCAATTATCCAAACCTTGGAGCAAGCTCTTTCAGACCTGGTTTGTTCCACCGCCCCCAGCAGGCTGAGCATAAAATTCCATCTGCCTAATTTGCAAACACAATTGCTTTAATTATGCATCCAAACTGGGAAAGCGTATGCTCAAAAAGACAGCTAAATCTATGTATGTACAGTGATAATGCATATTGAAATTAGTGGTAAGTCTGTTCCATCTCAGAACCTCCCCCTGCTGAGGATAACTTATAAGAAGTCGTCTTGTAAAGACTTGCAAGCTTACAGGAGCTAAGACAGTCTGTAAAGCTGATTAATTTGTTGTTGCTGTTGTTCAGGCAGTTTTGTTTTACACAAAGTGACAATTTTCTTTGCCCAGAGCTGGCTCCTGCCACAAGGGTTAGAAGTGCTGGGAAAGTTCCTGCTGCTACATTTGAGAAATTTTCTGCCCCAAGAGTACAGGGAAGTGTGGTGGAGGAGAGGGAAGGAGGACACAGCAATATGGGTTGTGATAACCAATGGTGAAGACAGTGCATGTACGGCTGGAGAATGGGCCATAGAGCTCAGCCAGGTGCATCAGCAGCCTCTGCTCTGCCTTGCCAGAGTTCTGCCCTGGCCTCATTTATTGGCATTATAGTGGCAGACCCTGTTACTGGTTTTCCTTGCACTCCAAGTGGGTCACCCTGTGATTGTCCTGAGACTTTGTTCCTAAAGCTCTGCCTGGTGATGTCTCTCCTGCCTGCCTGGATCTGGTGCTGCCAAGCTGGCACTATTCTCCCCGATGATTGTGCCAGACCTTGCTTTGTACTCATGGTTTCTTCCTTTCCCTTTTACCCAGATGAGCAACAAAAGGTCGAACAGTTTCCGCCAAGCCATCCTCCAGGGGAACAGGAGGCTGTGCAGCAAGGCCCTGCTGGAGGAGACAGGACTGAGCCTCTCCCAGAGGCTGATCCGGCACGTGGCGTATGAGACCCTGCCGCGGGAGATCGACCGCAAGTGGTACTACGACAGCTACACCTGCTGCCCCCCACCCTGGTTCATGATCACCATTACTATTGTAGAGGCAAGTACCCTCATGATCTCCCTAGGAACCTCCCCACACTGCCAAAGGCTCTGCTGGGACACAGTCAAGGGTTAGAGGGACTCATTCAGACCTGCACAAAAACAGACGTGAACCTGGTGGCCATTTTGGTTGCCTGTTGAGGTGTGTTCAAGTGGAGACTGTGATCCTGTCATAGGAACAATTTGTATATGAGACTACACAATTTGGGAAACTAGAGAAAAACTTTTGGAGGAGTGAAAACAGGACAATTCTAGAGAAACTGATAAGTCAATGGAATTAGAAGAGAAATTTCTCTACAGCTATCTCTGTTTTGTGAGTGGAGAGAAAAAGGATGTGAGAGAATCTCTGGGTTAAGTATTCTGACCTGCTCATGTATTGCCCAAAGGAGATCTTTGCACATTTGCTGAGTAATGTGCTCTAGTAAGTACAGAGGAGGATATAATGTGACGGATAGCAGTCAAGGTGCTGACTGGGAGCAGGTTCCTCTGACTCAGGGGCTGGTGTGTTACAGAAGGCCACATCTACAGTTATATCAGTGTGTTACAGGTGCCTCAAAACAGGTGCCTCAAAACTTCATGCTGTGTGAAGCTGTCAAGTGGGAGAAAAGTTTTTGTATATATGACATTTTTCTCCATTATTTTGAGCTAAAAGGTACTTTTTGATGAGGAAAGGCATTTGCTAACCAATGAATCTCTGTGCTCTTCTAGGTTGCCTTTTTTCTTTACAATGGAGTGGTCTTAGACAGATTTGTGCTGCAAGTCAGCCACCCCTTGTACTTGAAGAATGCATTACTGTACCATCCCCAGCTTCGGGCCCAGGCTTGGAGGTACCTAACCTACATATTCATGCATGCAGGGTGAGTACTTACAAACTGGAGATTCCCCACAGCTCAGGTTTCCCACAGAGAAAGAGGAAATGACAGAATCAGCTCCGAATTAAAGTTTTAAAACTCAGTTATAAATTGTGTGTAAAAATCTCAAGATGTTGTGGAGTGTTGGGCAATGAGGCACAAACCTTTGCAGCTCTCTGAAGGGACAAGGCAACGTAAGGAACTTAACAGATGCTGCTCTTCTCCCCAGCAGTGTTGAGACCACACTTTCCTCTTACTGTGCACTTTCTAAAACCAGGTCAAAGCCCAGTGCTCCACTAAAGGAGCTGTGCAGGTGCTAGAGCAAGTCTGCAAAGATGCTGGACTGGTATTTAAAAACTACAGTTTGAGCTAGACTTCCTAGCTGAGGTTGGAAAAGTCAGTTAAATTCCCTGTGCCTGTGATGTTGTCCCTTCTGTAGGGACTGAGATAATGCCTAAAATCCTGAGTCAAGCTTGAACTCCCATTTTGTACACACTGTGCAAACACCAGTGTTCCTGAAGAGCTGACAATCTCGATTGACCAGCTAGACAGAGAATGGTCCATCTCATGCAAAATGAAGGTGCACACTAAAATGAATCCTCCTTCATCCCATGGGAGGTATGTAGCAGACTTGGGAAGAATATACAAGGCATGAGGATTCTAACTCTGGTCTTCTCAGCTCTGCTAGTCCTCACAAAATTCAAATAGACTTAATTGCATGATGTTTGTGATGCCATGGTGATGAATAAATGACACTGGAAAGTTCATCCCTGTACAAAGCACTCTACCCCCTCTGAGCAGTTTCTCAGATCATTATCTTCACACATTCCTGGCAGATAATTGCAATTTTCTTTAATTCTGTCATTGAAAAATGTCAGCAACAAGACTTTTAGCAGTAGTGTAGATTTTGAAACTGCATAAGGATCCTTTGTTCTTAAATAGAAAGCCTGTATTTCCATCAGTCAATGTTCTTCTATGAAAGGCCAGAAAGATCAAGCTGACCTTTTCCTTTTGCCATGTCTCTGATGGAAGACATGCAGATGTCTCTTCCCTGCCATGGAATAACTTTCTTGGTGTGTAATTGCCCTGGAGCCCTGGAGATGTGCCCCACATCTCTGCGTAAAAACAGACTCCACCCAAGGGAAGAGTAGGAAAAAGTTTTTACAAGAAACTTCTGAATGTGGCAACATCTGTATTCTGCATGCTGAATCCCTCCAAAGAGCCCATTTTATATACATTTCATCCTGCAAGCGGGAACTACTGGCTTAGACATAAGGCTGGTTACATAAAATGAGAAGTGGAAATTTCCATCACTGAGGATATGAGGAAAACTGGGCTTGGAAAAGGAAGAAACACTTGATTTTAATTAATGTTAGTTAATTCATAGTTGGGCTTTCTTTTGATGGTGGTGTGATGTTTTACTGTATTGCATCTATAACTACACATTGCTTTAGGATACATTGGAGGAGAAACATCTGCACAAGGACAATTTTCCAGCATTAAATGCCTTTCTGTGGCAGGCTTTCCTAACCTGTGCCAGGTCACCTTTGTAGCATGCAGTTCTCTGGTATTCACACTCACTGGAGGAAAAATCCCTTAGGTTTATTTCACCTCTGGCTGGCTCAGAGTGGAACAATGGAAGGTGGTGAGCAGGGGACTGTCATGATGCATTCCAAGTCCTTTAGCTACACAGCCTTCAAAATAGTGGAGAATCCCACTGGAACAATAAACCTCGTGATTTATCCGCAGTATCTGGAGTTAAGCTAAATGTTCCTTTATTTCTAACTTCTCAGTGTTAAGCTCCTTTCTTGTGAGGAAAACAGATAAATCTTGGAAAGGTAATAACATTTTTTAGTGGACGCCCATCATTCTCCTCTCATTTTCATATGAGAGGATAACACAATGCCATGGGTCTATTGTTATCCTGCTTCCAGCTGAGACTTTTAAATGGTAATGTGGACTGCTCCTTAATTTAGTGCACTCAGTCTTTTTTTGAAGAGCAAGTGGCAGCCACAAGGTATTTGAGAAGGCAGCAGTTGCTAAGGCTTGGCTGGCTGTGCCTCTAGAAAGATTCCAAAAATGTACAGGCTGTGTGTTGGTCCTGATGGAGGGAGCTTTGTGGCTGAAAAGGCAAAGTTGTAAATTCTGCCCTTCTGTTTTCATGGAAAGCAGACATTGATATCTGAAGCCCACACATTTGTATCACTACTATAACTAATGGCTTGCATTGATGCTCATTCCCATTTGTTTCATCCCAGGGAAGGAGAAAGCCTTTAATAAATCAATGAAATTGTCATTTCAAGAATGACACATTCAGCACTGACAAAGGGTAATTATATTTTATGGGTCGTTATTGACTGTGGTGCCTTCCATGGTGGGGAAGAGAAGTGAATGGGATTGCTCCTGGGAAGTCTTTTAAGAACTGCTGTGAGTCAGAGCAGTCACTTCAGAGTCCAGGATAAACTTTGCTGAGCTCTTACAAAAGCTTCCTTTGAAAAATAAGACCAGTTCTTTGTGTGGAAATGTCAGGTGCCACCTCATGATGTTGACTGCATGCCAGCCAAACTTCTTCCCTCCCCTCTGTGAAAGGGCATTTGGATGTTTTGACTCGTCTCTGTGATCTCAATTTGACCTTTGCTGGTTGTCCCTAATTTAATTCCCTACGTTCTGTGAGCATGTGGTATCAGAATGAGTGCTGACCATGCCCAGTGGCTTCAAAAGGCTTGAGGAAGGTAATACCTCAATTGCATGCAGCAGTTTCCTATGATGAAAAATTGCAGTGCTGAGTGTATTGTGCAGGAGGGAAATTTATCTTTGGAGAAAAATTCAATGGAAACAAACTTATTAAGATATCAGGAGAGGATTGTTTCCTGCAGTATCATTTCTCACACTTTTTTTCAGTCCAACTTTAAATTCTCATGTATAAGACTGTTCTGTCATTACTGCATTTCACCATCAGTGTTTTTCTCTGCTGTATATGGGAAATTGCTATGGTAACATGAAAAAGATCAAAACAGTGGAAATGTGTAGAACTTAAACCAAAGTTTGCTAGTGCCTGCCTGTGAGCAAGCATTTTCTTGTGTAAAATGGGATGTATATTTTCAATGCATTAGGTACTTTGCTCTCGTTTCCCCAAAATGAGAGCAAAGCGTTCTGTGTTAGGGGTACACTGTGTCATTTAGATACATCTGTTTTGTAAGCAGGCTCAGACACTCTTCATACAAAAATCAGGATACCCTTGGCTCCAGTGGGATGTCACCATTCAGTGAGGTCGTAGCCCTGCGAGTCCAGGGTAAATCTCAGATACTAGAAGAGTGTTGAGGATGCTGTTCAGGGCTTGGTGCTGTTGTTACCTCACTGGAAGATCCTGCAAATGGCAAAGACACTGATAAATATCTGTATAGAGCTTTGAAAAGTAGTAGGACAGTTTTCTTAAGTAGCGTTGATTAAAGCAACAGAGAACTTGCCTTGAAACTATTGATTCAGCTCAGGGGAAATCTGCTACACTGGGGTCTTTACCCAATATGCATATCTGAGCTGCCACACTCTGCCTGCAGAATGCAAGTGGTCCTGCACGGTGTGACAGTGGGGCTTTCTGCGAGAGTTCTCTCTGCCCAGCTTTTTTCTTTGTGTTCAACAGGAGTTTTGCTATTGACTGCAATAGGAACAAGGGTGAGTGAAGAGAGAGCATCAGTGAGTACACCTGGGCACCTGAGCAGAGATGAAAATGCCCTCTGCTTCCCATTCTGGCCATTGATGTAGGCACAGCCAAAAAGGGTGAGGGTCAGACAGCCCATAGTGTAAAGCAGCATTATGGCACCAGGAAATGGCAGTTCTCTTGGAACGTCTGTGCTCACCTTGTTCTTGACTCAACAACCACTCCCCATCGTGGCAGTGTGATGTGTGCAGGGAAAGGCTGAATCATTAGGAGAGGTGAAGAGAGGAGCAGGTCAAATTTCTGGCTTCTGTTCCAGGCTCTGCTGCCATCTTGCTGCTTGGTTTTGACACGTCATTTAACTTCTTGAAACAAAAAAATGTCTGACTAAGAACCAAACATTTTATGAGGCCTTTGACTGAAAGGATCTAGGTGGATATGAAAAAGATAAAAGCAGCAAGGAGGGAAGGTACATTGCAGCTCTGGGTCTGATTTTTCCTGGAATCACTATTTTTCCCAGTGTTAGTGTGTTTATGTGAAGCAGATGCTGTCTGATTTTCTTTCCAAGATATCTGTGTCTCAGTGGTAGAGAAAGGAGATGAAGAGTTGGAAAAGAGGACAACTGTTGTTTTTCCTTGCTGCAGGATAGAACACCTTGGGCTCAATGTTGTCCTTCAGCTCTTGGTTGGGATTCCTCTGGAAATGGTGCATGGAGCTGCGAGGATCAGTTTTGTGTATGTTGCAGGAGTTGTGGCAGGTAGGTGACACCTCTGCATGCCCCAGATGGAGAAGCAGTGAAAATAGTCTGTGCTGGCTTTTGAGTAGGAGAAATGTTTTGCGATATTTGGGATTAGGAGAAGAGCATTCACTGATCTGTGCATTGAAATCCTTTGGTGGGCTGGATATAGAAAATATGGTACAACTTGACATCTATTTCTATGTAGCCATAGACTCTGTGTTTAGAAGACCTGCTAAAAATGCACCAACTACCTGTTATTTTAAAATAGCCTTGCTTTAGATGATCTTCCTGGATGTGGAGTCATGCTGGTCCTGTGCCAGTTCTTCCTCCATTTGTCCTATCTGTCTCCTTTCTACAGCCTAAGTAAGCAAGAAGTGTTTGGTCGTGGATTGTGAGCAGTGCACAGAAATCTGGAAAATTCACTTAATCATTAAGCCATGGGGTCTGATTGATTTTTAGTTTGTGCAGAATTGCTGTTATTTATGTTTGGAATTTCCATCAGTGTGGAGGTGATGGAAATTAGCTGACAATAGAGCAACATCTGATTAAAACAGGAGGAGTGTGTGAAAACAACCAAGAGTTTTACAATGGAACTCAGACAGCAACTGACCACCTTAGTTCAAGATTTATAGTGTTTGTTTAGTTTTTTCCAGCCACATAATTTTTCTTTCTCCATAATAAGCAGATAAACCCTTTGTAGAATGGGCTGCATTGGGTACTAATAAATCCTGCATTCCAGGAGAGAGCCTGTGGAAAGAATAATTGGACTAAGACACAGGACTAGGCATGGTACAAACACTAACACTTTTTAATGCAGAGAAAGGAAAAGAGCAGCTCCACTGTCCCCTGACTGTTATAACAAGCACTGACAAAAGTGGTGCCCAATTTGCAACTTTCCAGACATAACTTTTCTACATAGATACACCAATCAAACACCAGGGCTTCACTGTATGTTAGCCAGTTATGAAATATTCTTTATTCTTTGTCATGTACCAGGAGAGAGGGAAATGGATATATTCATGCTGAGGCAATATAAAGGTAACTCAGCTCCTAAATAATCAGGAATAGACAGTAAAATGTAGTTAGGCCACAACTTTTATGGTTCTTTCTCATTTGTCTGGCTTTACTAAGAAGACACATTGAGACTGGAAATTGCAGCACTCAGTGCAGTGTCTGAGGACTTAACTGCAAGATCTTATTAACTCCTTCCTTTATTTCTCATTAACTTTTTCCTTAATGGCAGTGTTTAAGAGCTGAGAAGTCTCAGGGCCATACAAGGAAGGAGGGAGCTATCATCAGAGTTGGCTGGTGGAATCTCAGCACTTTCTTGACCTGGAATTGGTTGGGCAATTAGCAAAGAAGTTCATTAGATTCTATACTACTGAGGACTCTCTCAAGATTTGCCAATGTGTCTTTCTCCCATTCCCACTCATCATAAAGATCTTCATTATCCCTTCCTTGTGACACAAAATCTGCCTCTCCCTTTATTGCTTAAATTATTCTTAAAGTCAGCAATGAAAGGAGCTTTAAGCAGATCCAAGCCTCCAACTGGGATAAGAAGCCATGTCTATGTTTGGCTGTATTGTTATGAGTGGTGCCTTTATGTACTTGACCTGTCATTTTGCTGTCATGTGCCTACTGCCTCCATCCAGGTTATTTTTAACTAGTTTTACTCTGAAGTTTTACAAGTAATAGGCTGTGCTTTGATCAGAGGCCTGTGCTAAGTTACTAGTCCCCACTTCCTTCTCCCTGTACAAATATTTTTCTTGCCAACTTCTATTTTATCTTCAGGTGAGAAACAAAACACAGACATTTGTTTATCTCCTGCTTCCTTGTTCTTTCAGTCAGGGAACAAATGCCTTTTTGCAGCACGGGTTTAAAGACACATTGCTGCCTTGCTTGGCATCTTTTAAAGTAGGTACAGAACAATCAATCAGTCACTGCCTTGACAGGACTGAGTTGACTTCATGAGTCAATCGATTTCCCCCTCCTTCTCTTTTTGTATTCCTGACCTGCATCAACTTGCACAAACAGGCACTAGCAGGGATGTAGGGTAGGGGAGAGTGTGTTTATTTGGCTGGCAATTGTCACAAAGCCTTGTTGTTTCCCCCAGGGTCCCTGGCAGTGTCAGTGGCTGACATGAGGGCACCAGTGGTGGGCTCCTCTGGAGGTGTGTATGCTCTTGTCTCCGCTCACCTAGCCAATATTGTGATGGTGAGTACCAGAGTGACTGTCTGACCTCTCAGAGTGAGCCAGGTCTGGTGGCCCAAAGGGGCTGGAAATAAGGCCTGACCCAGCTGTTGGTCATTCAGAGCTTTCCCCAGCTAAGAGTCTTGTCTCAGTGGTGTGGTCCTGGAACAGACCACCTGCACTTGGTAGCTTGGTACCCTGATGACTGGCAGCTTGCCAGGACAAGCTAAAGATGTTGGTAATCCAAAATTTATCAGTGTTCTCCAGGCTATCAGGTCTCCACACAATGGCTGACAAATGTTTGAAAAGCAGACTGACTCTGAAGAAGTGTAGATCTGTTTCTATCTGCATGTGCCACTAATTTTAGTGGGTATCTAAGGAAATTTAGCATTCAGTGGATTCATGTGCAGAATATTCCTTATCTCCATTTGTAAAACCCAGACTGAAGCTGAACCCTGGGTGATCTAGTGATGCATCTTTTTGCTGTTTCACCTAATGAAATACTTTACAAAGGTGAGTAAATGCCAGCATTGCCATTCCTCTGAGGCTGGAAACAGGAGCTCATCCCCAGCCCTCATCTAGGTGGTGGCAAAGCCCAGCATAGCTACCCGGGGGACTCTTCAGCTGACTCCGGGGAAAGGCTTTGCTGATAGAAGACTCATATGTGGTGGTCTGTCTGTCCTGTACCAGCAATATCAGAGCAGAATTACCATAATCATGAGGGTAATGCTCCTCCCCTGGGTCTGAGTGGGAAGATAATGGGGATTGGCTGCAATAGAAACAGATCTGTTACATGGGTGCTGGAATACATGTGTGGGTGGTGGTGGTGGAGTCAAGCCTAAAAGAAAACCTTGTACTTGCTGCTTGTCTGTAGTGAAGTCAGCAGGCTCCAGCTGCGACCCACAGTGGTGCTGCTCCAGACAGCTTTGTAACAGCTGGGAGCTGGGAAGTGAGAGATTTCCTGAGCAGAATTGGTCTCCTTCATCCTCTTCAAGCTTTCCAGAGCATGAATGAGCTGAGGCTGATGTCCAAATTAGACAGTTGAGTGACTGGCAGAGAGGTAGGGAGTGGAGGAGAGGGGCTACCCCTATACCACAGGGTTTCTGCTGGGGAATTGCATCCTTATATATAGTTATTTTCAGTGTCATTTGTGTTCCCTACCACTGTGCCAAGAGAAGCAGGAGGGAGCTTCCTCTGTCTCTCAGGATGGTAATGCAGACATAGGTTTTTTTTAACATCACAATTCACAGGATTAGAGGGGGACATTGGAGGACATTTTGGTGTGCTTTAGAGGAAGAGGCTCTGCCAGAGCTGCATGGAGAGTCTTCAGCAGTTACCTTCCCAGACTTCTTAAAACTTCACAGAGGGGTCTGTCATTTCACTACTCATTGGCCTCCTCCAAATCTATTTAGCAGTTGCTACCTTAGCATCTTTATTTCTCCATCATCCACTGCCTCTCTTCTCATCTGAAATTATTTTTGCTGCCTTTCCAGTTCTGGTGGAGGAGTTTCTTTGCTCCCCCCCCCCCCCCCCGTTGTCTCTCTGTGCTCAGTTGTTACCTGGGTGTGATGCTCCCGCACGCTGAAAGACGCACTGGCTGTTTGATGGCAAAGCTCAGTCTGGCACAGCTGGGGAGAGCACAGGGACTGTGGCAAAGAGGGTCTCTGGAATCTTCTGTTCCCTTGTGCCTCCTGGTAACCAAAGGAAATGGAAATATTCCTGCTTGGAAAAATAAATATTGTTGGAATTAAATATATAAAATAACCAACGGGGGAAGCAATAAAGTGGGTCATCCCAAGGAAAAGAGTGAGGGGAGGGATTCAAAGCAGCTACATGGACATGAAAAGTGAAGAAAGCAGCACAGTATTAATGAGCATGACCTCAGAGCTTTCTGACTGGGTGAGGTCTCTGTGGAGAGAGAAAATGAGCTACTTATTTTGTGAAAGTTGTATTTTTGCCACCCCAAGTGCTATTAGAGATAGTCTGAGGAGTTTACAAGCATTCTTTTTGTTTCTTCAGTGTGACAAATAGGGAGCTTTTCACAAGAAACCTGATTATCTTGGTATCTCAGACTGCCTTCAATAGGCAAGTTTTCATTTAGTCACATAACAATAACAATATCAATATCACTAATAATAATAATAATAGTAATAATGTTGTCATACATCTGAATTTCTCAGAACATGATCTCTTTTCCTGCTTTAAAATTTTGTGCAAGTGGAAAAGGAGGAATTTTAATATTTCTCCCATGACTTCCGATGATCATTCAGAGATTTTTATTCCACTCTATTGATTAACAACTAAGCCTGAAGACAGAGGAGGCCAAGTCCAGGCTTTCTTATGGCACTGTTCCCTTGATATGCTTTTATTGAAGTCTTTATTGTTTCTCTATGCTTTGCCAGAGATCTGAGCTGCAGAATTTCAGGGAGCCTGAAACACAGAAAGTAGCATTGAAAAAGCGCAGTAGGGCTTGAATGCACTGAGAAGTTGTCTGACAAGTGACAGATCTAAATGTAATAGCCTTTCAGGTTTGTGTGCAGGATTACTTTGTTTTCCTTGTCTCTTTTCCAGAACTGGTCAGGAATGAAGTGCCAATTCAAACTGCTGCGCATGGCTGTTGCCTTGATCTGTAGTAAGTACCATACAATGCTTGGTACATGTGCAGCCAGTCCTGTTTTGTTTGTCCTTGTCATAGTAGTTCAAGCTGACTCAGAGGGTTTTGACTTTGCAGCAGTTTTGGTAGGAACTTGCATCTGGACCTTCTGGCAGCAGGAACCACATTGCTCTCCACTGCAGATTTTGGCCTTCAACACAAGTATTTGGAAATGAGGATTTGTCATTAGCCAGCATCTATAGCTTGTGGTGTGTGTGAAAGAATTGGACTTAAGCATCTTCTCTTTGCAGTCTGAAACATGCAGTGCTTTCATAATGATAATACTTGGGTTTCCTAGAGCACATCCTATCTGGGATGGCAGCAGCATTATACACACACTGATTAATTCATCTAGCCATATCACCAGGGGAGCACAATAAGGGAAACCAAACCATGTGTTCATCACATTTGTCTTCAAATTCTAACTAATTTTTGTTATAATTTTAGTATAAATTTCAGAAGGTGAATATTCCCCAACCTATCTACACTCCCACAAACCCAGACCACTCTCCAGCCACTGGAGAGACCTCATGTCTGTGTGCCACAGCCCTAAGACAGCCACAGCTTCCCTGTGCTCACCATGCAAGGCAACTTCTCCCTCTCCATCTCCTCAGGGATGCAGTGCTGTCTGCAACATGGACTTAAGAAGGGATAACCTAGACAATTAATTTATTTTTTATTCTTTGTTCCAGTGAGCTTTGAATTTGGAAGAGCCGTGTGGCTGCGATTCCACCCCTCTGCGTACCCGCCGTGCCCCCACCCCAGCTTCATGGCTCACCTGGGAGGGGTGATGGTTGGAATCACCCTTGGTGTCATCATCCTGAGGAACTATGAGCAGAGACTCCAAGATCAGACTTTATGGTGGATCTTCCTTTCTATTTACATCATTTTTGTCTTGTTTGCCATCTTCTGGAATATTTTTGCCTACAGTCTATTGGATCTAAAGCTACCTCCCCCTCCTTGAAAACACAGGACAGAAAACTAGAGAGCAGGAGTCATCTGTCAGCTGTGTTAAATGAATGAAGATGAAGGATCTATTTTTGTATTTAACTTAGGGGAGGATTATTCTTCTGAACACACGAGTATGCTGAAGAAAGTGCTTAAGGATCTCATGAAAGAATGGGCTGATCAGTTTGTTCACAAATTCAACAGGTTCTGTAACTCCAGCTGGCCATGCCCTGCAGTTTCTGCCCTGCACCTGGGCACTGACTGCTTGGGTTGTTAGCACACATCAATATTTTCTATGAGATATTTGTATTTTCCAGGTCTGTGCTAGAATTAGGGCCAATTGCTGAGTGAATTTCCTCAATGTTACTGAACGCTAAAAGGGAAAAAGAGCAGCCATTTACTAATTAGAGACACACATGGTACTCACAAGGCAGCTTGAGTCTGGTTGCTTTGGACACATCTGACTGTTCAGCCATACCAGTGCCACTGTCTAATTACTTGAATGGTTCCTAAGATATTTTAGCCTATAGTGAAACTTGTCTTGCACAACTTTAGAAGAAATCAGCAGAACTTGATCAGACAAAGTGATGAAGACTGGTCTTCAACTGCAGGTCAAATGAAATTGCACTATAAACATTGGGAATCTTAGTGTTGTGGACACCCAGCCAGAGGTGACTTTTACTGTGCATGTTTCACTTGATTTTAATTAGTTATTCCCCCCCTCCCCAGCCTGCTGTGGCTAGAGGATGTGGCTGGGTTGGTTTGGTTTTTGGGTTTTTTTTGAGGGATGAAGAAAAGGAGGGCAAATGTTCATTTGCGGTTTTATCAGATGACAATCAGGTACTGTTTTCTTCTCACTTTTTTTCTGGCCACATTATCCTAACACCTGGCCTGCAGTGAGCTCCTAGCAAGGATCTCAACTCTTCCAGCAGGTTCTTACTAGGAAAGTGGGACCATGATCACCTCCAGCAGCCCAGGGTGAGAACTATCCAGTCTTTACAGCCATATAGTCCATTTGGGGTCAAGTCCACTGAAGGCAGTGGAGTTAAATCAGTTTGTATGTAGCACTGGTTTCCCACGGAAGTGGAAAGGGTGTTATTTGCAAGTGATCATTGTGAAATGGTTAAAACTGATTTTAAGATGATTACTATATTTTGAGGGTGCCTCTTCCTGAGGCAGTGGATGTTCAGGAGCTCCAAACAACAGTTAGTTGCAATGATGCCCTTTTCTTTAATGCTGGTCAAGCCCAGATTCAGGCAATCTGTAACTGGTCTATGGCACAGTCCATACAGTTGCCTGCACGGACCTGGGGACCATATGGGGACATGTAGCACAAGCAGTGCTTATAGGTACTCTTCTCTGTAAGGTGCTTATTTTGCTTGTCACTTTAAAGAGCTGCCAAATTACAGTCCAGGAATGTGGGTGCCCTCCTTTTCACTCCCCTTTACCCACCTATTCGATGGTGTGGATAAAGCAGTCATAAGACTCTCTCCAGACAAGCTCCTCCCTTCCTTTTTTCTATTTCCTGTTGGTGCCCAGGCACCAGCCACCAGAGCCTTTCACAGCACATCCCACGGGTACCATAGTAGTTGTGTTTGCTATGTAGAAAAATGTCTCTGTCTTGTGGGCTTTATTCTCTCAGCTGTGCTATCCATGCTGCCAGATGATACCACAAGCTAGTAGTAGCCTATTCTTCTAGACAGGACATCCACAAGTGCTTATCAGCTGCCTCCTTCTTTGCCTCTTATGGAAAAATAACTCCAGGTTGAGGGGTAAAGTTCACTCCCACAGGATGCACTAGTAAAACTCCTCTTGCCTCAGAAGGAGGGGGGAGAAAATAAGTGTTTCTACAGCCTGGAATAAGCCTTACCTGCAAAAGAAACAATTTTTGCCACCTTTGTGCACAGAAATGGGATTTCTGAAGGTAACTGCACTTTTGTTGTTCTGCATGGCCAGTACATTGCTCATGGGCCCTCATCGAGGACCAAGAGGAAGATATAAGGGCCAGAGCTCTGTTCATTTTGAAGAAGGGACTGGTTCCCTGTGCCATTATACCTCTGCAGTTTGGGTCCAGATCACAGCAGTCAAAAGAGTTCCCTCAGATTTTTGCAGGTGCTGGCCCAGTTGGTGTTGTAGCTGTGGATCCCCCTGGGAGCAGCAGGAAGGAGAGTGGAAGCTAGGAGAGTTCTGACACAGTTAACGAGTAAGGAGGACATTCCTTCCCTCACCTATTGCTAAGCCTTTCTCATTACAGATGCCTTGAAAACAGAGGTGACCAGGAATGAGAGTTCCCCTTAAGTTCTGGGAAAGCTTTTAAAACTTTGATAGAAAATCTCAATTGCAGAAAAACCCCTGACTATTTTGCCTATAATTTACCAGAGTGCAATATGCACCACTGGCTTTTCTTTTTGGCTTCTCAGCTGAAAGCTACTTAGTGCCCATGAGTTTCTCTCCAGCAGAGGTTTCTGTGCCTGCCAGTGTGTGCTCTGAGGTGAAGCAGCAAGGTACAAGTTGAAGAGCCACCAGTTTATTGATCAGCTTGATCATGGCCAACACATCTTTGCTCAGCTCAGGAGCAGGAAGGAGTTGAACAGAGTAATCCAGTCAGCCTTCCTTGGTCCTTTTTCCATAGATGAACGTAGTTTACATGAACTGGTTGAAAACAGCTCTGAAGTTGATCTTATGACTTGTTCTTTTAAACTGTTGTCCATCTTTCTGACTTCCATTCTGTGTCCCCATACCCTGCCTGAGCAAGTCTACAAACAACCCTGGGGATCAGAAAGGCCAGACTTTAAGGCAGTATTAGATTTATTGTAGGCGAAGGAATGAAACCCTCTCACATTCCTGCTCATCAGAGCTGAACTCTTGCCCCATGCATGGAGCAGTTTGTGCACAGAGCCTGTTGTCTGCTAAGAATCAATCAACTCATGGAGCTAGAAGCAGCACGAAGTGCTTAAGCTTTTGAATATTTTTTAATCATTAAAATTACAGTGTGAAACTTTGCTATGTTTTTAGAGTATCGTGAATTCCAGTAATGTTATTTTCTAACACACCCATGAGTGCCACAGTGCTGCAGCACCACAGACGTAACAGCAACCAGGCTTTTCTGTTACCTCCAGATGTCCTTGAAGCTGCTGGCTCATGTTGGAGATGTAATATTCTCCATCCTTCTCATTCACGTTTCCAGCCTGTCACAGTCAGTAGTGTGTTCCTGAAAGAGCATCTACCGAGGGACTGGTTTCAGTGATTAGTTGTGGTTTTATTTCAGCTACTGCCAGGATTTTCCATCAGTCGGATAAAACATGAATCTATTGAACCTTATGACTGTGCAGTGCTAGAGCAGAAGGCAAGGACTGTCACCAGTGTACAGGTTTGAACAGTGCACCTCGGAGCAAGTTATTTTATGCTGTGTCCTTGAGTGAGGACACAACACCTGGGGGAGAAAAAAAAGCAGCCATTTGTGTGGTGGATTTGCCTTGCAGTGAGTTCACTGCAGCAGTGGTCCAGGAGGATTAGAGGCAGTGCGGCAGGCGGGCAGCCGGCGGTGCTGCATGCGGAGCTGCCAGGGACACCTGCCGGCGGCGGGCAGCAGCACCGGCCCGGCTCCGGCCGCCTCTCGGGGACGGGCGGGACAAGTGGCTCCGACAGCCGGGAGGAGGAGGAGGAAAGAGGAGAACCAGACAGATCCAAGTCCACGGAAACTGCAAATGGCACCTTTTATTCCTAGATGCTTGGAGACAGGTAAAGATTACTTTTACACACAGTGCTGATAACATGGGAGGGAGGAGGGAGAGAGTTCTCATGCAGTCATGGGAGAGGAGGTTACCAGAAACAATCTCTGAGTGAGGTGTAGCAGTCATATAAATGCTGATGAATTTACTTTTGCTGAGTTTTTAAGACAACATCTTGTGTTACTGTTTCCCTGTCAGTTGAGGAGGAATCTTAGCACTTACGTGGCGTATTGTGGTTTTTCACTACTTGCTCCTTTGGCAGTGGGAAGTATGTTATCAACAGGGAAGGGGGAAGCTAGAGAAACTCTTATAGAAATAAAGCTCAGGGATTCTGTATCCCAACACCTTGCTTCTTCTGATGGATTATACTGCCCATGTGTTTTAGATCAGATTGGGCCCTTTGAGAGTGAAGGGGGCTATGAAGGATGGAATCTGACATGTTCAGAGCTGGTACTAACATGACAGCTGACTGCTGATCTCACAAGGCAGCTGCTGTTCTGTGCCAATATTTAGTCTCACAGGATCGTGGGTAGGACTTTCACACATTCTTCATTGAGTAAAGAGCTCAATGTCTGTTTGCATAGATTCAAGCTCAGCCCAGTTGCTTTGGAGCACCCATCCACTGGCTTCGCCTGAAGTGGAACTGCAGAATGTGAACATGGCAGTTCAACACTAGCCACCTCTGGGGGCAAGCTGGGACTAGAGAACCCAGACCAGCACCTCTGAATATTGCTGCTCCCCTGCTCCTCTTACAGTGGTGGCTGCTCTGCTGTGCTTTTTGTGGTAGAACTCAAAGATTCCTTCTCTAATCACAGATGCCAAGAGCTGGTTATAAAGGACAGCAGTGCATTTTTCCGCTCTGTAAAAAAGAATCACACTTAAGACAGAAACCAAGCTTATTTAAAGGTAAATGTATTTTAATCACTGGCTTTTAGTTGGAAAAGCTTTCTAATGAAGTATTTCTGAAATGCCAGTAGGAGTACAGAAAATTTATGTTTCGGGGTACTTTACAGCACAGAGCACAAAATACTCCCTATAATTTAAGTACCTAAAGTACCTTATTTTTAGTGAGCTTGATAGACACGTTGTCACTGACTCTCTCTTGACTCCCCCAGTGTCTGTTCAGTTTGCAAATAAAGCCAGATTTATGCAGCTTTTCTTTTGCTTACACTACTGATGTTAACAACACTTCCAAGTGTTAAACACAAAGCACTAAACTATGTAATTTTCTGCCTTAAAATACTGAACAAATGGTACTTTCCCTGTGAAGGGCTAGTGAAACAAAATGATATTTGCAAGGTAAGATGCTATTGTATGTTTCCAAATATTTTTGTATTGTGTACATTCTGTATATTTTTGTTGTGACAATTATTTGAGTGCAGAATTCATTAAAATTTTTTTTGGTGGTGGTTTGTTGTTGTTGTTTTCTGTTTAATTTTTCTTTTCTTTTTTTTTTTTGTAATAAAATTGAGTTGTTCTATATCACATACCAAAAAAACAGCCAAGAAAGAACTTTCAAGGATAGTTTTGTAAGTTTGTGTACAGTAAATACAGTATTTAACAAAAGAGCCCTTGTTTTGGAGATCTGCTGTTGTAATCTCCTAATAATGATGTTGGTAATTCATTTTTATGTCTGTCTAACAGGTAAAGAGGAGAGTGAAGTGCAGCTTCATTTCCCCATGAGATCCAGAGGATGCAGAAATAGCTTGAAACTTGCACGGAAATTCAGGTGTTGTCCCACCTTTTGGCACCTGTTGTCCCTTCAGTGCAGTTGTGACCTCAGAGCTGCAGGGAAGTTGACAAACAAGTACATTTGAGTAAATTTTTTACCGGGGAGGAGGGTTGTGCTCTTTTAATGTCAGGCTCTACTGAATGAAGATGGATGTAGGAGCAGTTCCTGGCAGATGTGCTATTCCTAAGGGAGGCAGATCACTGCTACCATGTGTAGGACTCAACACTTGCCTGAATCAGTTCTCTGCACTGAACTGAGCTTTCTGAGACACTCAAATCTATTAATTAGCTGAGGACTTTCAGCAAGAAGGAAAGGTGGGTTTTGTCCATTTTGGTCAATTAATACAAAAAGTGTTACTGCCTACTAGTACCCTACATTTTTCTTGCTACCTGTTCTTCACATCCAACTGATTTAAGCATTGAGCTCTTGTGTCCTGAACAGCCAAAAAATGGAACAGTCAGTGCTCCAACTTTGCTAGAAATGTACAGAAACAACAAAGGGTGACATGTTTTATTGAGTGGTGCTGCTGTCTCTCATGAAAGAAAACACTTGTTCCTTCTCAGAGCTCCTGCAAATGACTGAATGAGGGGTTGGTTTTCTTTCACACTACTTTTCTTTTCTTGTTTGACCTGCCCAACTACATTTTATGTCACCTTGGCTGCTACTACCACACTAGCAACTCCTCTGCATTGAGGGATAAAGGGTTTTAAACAGGAGACATCAAGGACCACACTCATCGACAATTTATAGGCACACTTGAGATTTTGAATGTGTTTTACTGTCATTACAGATTCAACATGATGGTGTCACAGAAAAGCAGCAACTTCTGCCATCACAGTACAGAGCATCATCACAAGTCACACTGAACATGTCACCGTTTTAGGGGGAGTTGTTAAAACACCTTCTGCTGCAAAGGGAACCAACAGGGAATTTTGCTTGTAGCAGGTTTGCAGAAATGACCCTCTTTCTGAGTTACTCAGAGACTTCCTGAGTTTTTATTCCAGCTGTAGATAAAGATTTCCTTCAGGTATTCTGCTGTGTCCCATGATGTGGGTAAGAATTCATTGCCAAAATACAGAGAAATGTTTTAAAGTATGAATAATTAAGCCGGGAAGTTAATTTACTTCAAATTCTGAAGAGGTCTTACTATTAAATGTGGAAACTTTTTAGTTTCTTCGTGACTGAAAAACATACAGTCAATTTACAGTTATGCAAAACCGTAATAGAAGAACATACAAAGAATGTCTTGATCACACTTGAGACTAAGAAGGGGATACCTCAAATAGCCTGGGAGTTTCAGACAGCTTTGTGTGTATGTACGTGCACATACAGGCACATACAAACTGATCACTGCAACGGCTCACTCTTAAGGCAGCTCTGTTTCATACCAATTAACAACTTGTTTATCCAGTGGCAGCAAAACAAACCACTAGTTTGAAAGCAGAAATCAGCAACAGACTTGTTACCTCGGTTCTCTTATCTCAACTAATATGATTAATTCATTTATTATCTAGATCTATCCAGGTGTTTGTGCTTCTTTAGTAAAAAAAAGTAGCCAGATCAAAATTATTTTAAAAATACTTAAAATATTTAAAACACTGAGCTTGCCAGGAAAGGGATTGGGGTTTGGTTTTGCAATAACTGTAAAAATTAAATGTCATGATTTCCTCAGAACAGGAGCAAGTCAGCTGGAGAATCTGAAAACTCTGCAGGAGTTTATATTATCTGATATTTACACATTAAAAAAGCTCATACTGCTTTGTCTAAAAACAAGAAAAGGCAGATGAAACTGCAGCTAAGGTTTGAGTTGGGCAATACTTTAAAATATAAATTAAAAATCCTGCAATAGCTGCACGGAAGAAATTATTTATACGTAACGTAATTTCAAGCCACTGATGTTTCCCTCATGAATTCCTCCAGCACAGTCACTACATTCCTGGCTTCTGGCATTTCTGCATGTTCTACTTTCACAATCTTCAGCAGGATGTCTCCACTGCCACAGTTCTTCAGGAACAGGTAGCACTTGAACAAGGCATAGTGGTTCATTTCAGCCTGGCGGATAAACCTCTTCAGGTTGTTAATGTCCTGGATGGCCTGGGGAAAGAGTAACAGCATTTTCTTACCCTCCTGCATGGAACAAAAACACACTGTTGTGCAAAATAAAGGACAAATAGCAGGAGAAACAAAAGCATTTCCAATAAAAATTTTGTATTACCGCTTAAGAGTAATGTAAGGACTGAATATTGTCTTGGATGCATATTACAGCTTCTACTGTAATGATGCAAAATATGTGGACACAACCTGATGTGTCCAACTTGTAGCAAGAATTCTCATGTTATGACAGCTCATTTAATAAGTGCTAACTACTGAACCCACGGCACCAATTACATGAGATTGTAGATGCAAGGCTCAGATTAACAATATTTTAAGAAAACAAACAACAACAATAAAAAAGGTGGATCTTACTTTAAATTTGAGAAAACACCTTTGGAGCATTCACTGAAGAAACTTTCACACCACTTTAGAGCTGTTTTTGTCAACTACAGTAAGCAAGCCCTCAAATTAGGCTTCAGAGTTAATCAGTTCATGTAGACATCATAATAACCTAAAACTTTTATTCACTGCAAAATAATATTTTGCATATAGTATTTGCTCCCTCAGTAACCTTAAAATCTTCTTTAAGTCTTTACTATATATGAACAGGTACCTTCAATTTAAAGTTTTCCAAAATCTGCCGGAAGAGAAATGGATTTCCACCTTCAGTACCATTCACAAAAGCCTGCATCCATTCTTCACAGAATCTGTTGCTTCCTGTTGAATGTTCAGGAACACAGAAAAGAGATGAGAAAAAGCAAACGAGCTCAACATAAATATACAGCTGCATTCACCTGGTTTATTCACTCTCACATAATAACTCATACCAATATACCTGGGCCAGGAAATAAGTCTTATGGAAAAACAATACATGTGGGAAAGAAAGGCAAACACAGCTACAGCAGTAAAACAAGACTGGGCTCCGATTGTTGAATCCTTTTTCCCAACATTTGTCAAAAAACACAACAGGAAAAAAAGTTTCGCAGATTCCCTGAAATGTACAAGTCATGCTTTTGGGGTCACAAACTAAATGTACTGTGGATTTTATTACCAAGCATTTTCCACCCAGGGTTTCAGTGTGTCTGGTGTAACAAACTACTGTGGTACCTCACAGGAAAACAGGTGTTCTTGTTTCCAGCCAGAACCCAATCTTTCTGGGCAGGAGCCTATAAGCTTCTGAATATCCTCAACTGCCTCTAATATCACAGCTCTCAGCAGCTGATGGATGCAAGGGAGCAACATGAAGCTGTAATCTCACCTGCATTATGCAGTTGGGGCTGAGGTCCACTACAATCTATAACCATGGACTTGTGCTGTTCCTCTGTCATGGCAATACACAGAGAGGTCATTGTGCCTTCCTGAACAAGTCCTTGGAGGCTGGCAGCTGCCAGGAACCTGACAAAGAAAGCTCTTGTCAACTGCTTGCTCTTTTACAACTCCTGGACACCAAGGTGATTATCATACACAGAAGCCAAGTTACTCAGAGGTTCCTTGGTCTCAAAATATTTTTACCTGCTGATGTCGTTTTCAGTTCTTTGATCTGCATTTTTGACTTCTACAGGAGTGTAACTCAGAGCCTTAAATAAAAAAAAGAAACAAGAAGGGGAAAAAAGAAGGAAATATTCTGGAGCACTGATGCAACTTCAGTATTAGTTTTGCTGCTATACTGCAGTTCCAAGCAATAAATACATAATTATGGTAATTTAAAAATTGTTCTTGTCAAGGCAGTACTCCATATTGTAGTCATTGTAGCTGGTTTCACACTCAGAAAACATTCAGCAGTTACACTCTGTTAGCTATTCTATCCAGAGCCTTCCCAAACTTGGAGACTAGAGCTAGGATTAATCTCTTTTCTGTTTCCAGTGAATTACACAAAGCACATACATAATATAACAGCCCTTTTCATTCATGCTCATGCTGTTTCTAATTTTCTTATTCTAATTTCAGCATGGACACCATTAGGTAATTGGTTTATTTTAAATTGACAGAAAAAATTGTTATGCACTTCCTTAGCAATAAGCAGAGGAAAAGTACTTGCTCTGAATTAAAAAACAAAACAAAGAAACAAAAAAAACACAATCAAAAAAAAGGAAGAATGAGTTTTTTTCATTTACTCTTGTTGGGAAAGCAAATGCAAAAAAACATTTTAACCATGCTAGAGTCACTGAGATGCCTTCTAGAGGTTTTTTAGCTACCCAGTTTTAAATACACTTACAGCATGTAGCAGAGAGGTGAGTTTGTCCTGGAAGAGCTGCACGACCCTCTGAATAGGGCAGATGGCATCCTCAAACCACCTCCTCAGGTAGGGGCTGACACAGGTCTCCAAGCTTTTTTGCTGTAACAAGTTGAAACATTAAAAACTGTAACTACAAATTAGATTTCTATGCAAATAGAAGCTTATTAATAATCTACTCAACATAAGATATTTGGATGTGGGAGCCTTTTAAATCTCAAACCACGGTGAACTAAAATAATGAGTTTGACATTTAAAGACTCACTTCATCGGCAATGAAAGGCTTTGCATTTTAAGAAACAGCCAGAACTGTAATATTATGGTATATATTAAGTGAAGGCCATGCAACAGCAGATGGGATGACAAAGAGACTTAAAATGCAGAAGTTCCACTAGAAAAATGTTACAAGAAACCAACCAAATGTCCTTTTTTAACTTAAATTCAGAACTGGTAGGAATCGAGGTGGACATTGATAACTTCCTTGCAGACCACTACCTTTTATTAGTTACTCTTCTCTCCAAATTTAACTGTAAGTGATCTTTAAGAGATTTATGACTAACACAAAAAAGTCCCCCCTTTCTTCTTTTCCTTTTGACTTGTGTGGCTGATGGCACCTTAGACATTCATTGTACTACAGTGAGTCAAGTACCTCTCCCAGTGTTTCATACTGGTACTTGAAACACCTATTTTGTCTTTATAGATTAGATCTTCCAGATTGATTTAGCAATAAATCTGCATAAATATTAATTTTTACAACTTAAAAAAAAAAAAAAAAAAGTTAGGTTTTACCTCCAAATCAAGGTTTATCTTCAGATTTTGAATGTATTTGTCCAGCTCAAGTCTGAAAGTATCTTCTTAAGGAAAATAAGATGCCTCAGTTAAGACCTGCATTTTTTCCTTTCAGTATATGGCTGTTACTGACATTTTCAGTTACTGGAAGGTGTGCACAAACGAGCTGATTTCAAGTAGAAACAGACAAAATGACAAGATAATTTTTACATCATCTCCCTCTCCATACAGATTAAGAAAGTTAAAGGTAAGGATATAGTTCCAGACCTTTCTCTGAGCCACCTAAGAAACAAACCACATATTCTGGAGCACTGATGTCTGATTCCAATGTTGCCATTTCCAGAAGACTTTCTTGTTGGAAACTACAGTAGTAACAACCAACTCTACCTTCTGGTATGCTACAAAAAAAGAACAAAAAAGAAAATAATTACTTTTTTCCAGATACATCACAATAAGTAAGTGCAAAAAGCAGACACAGATAATTTCTGAAGTAATTTTAACCACTAGCGTTGGTGGCTCCTATGGCCATATGTAGAGCTCTTAGACCTTCTCTTTTTTCTGCTGTCTGATCAGAGGAGTTTAAAAGGAAATAATCATAAACATACGATTTTTAAGTATTCAAACAGTAAATTATTTAAAACAGTATTTTTCTCAAAGCTACCTAAAAAAGGAAAGTGCCATTGTATAAGGCTGTTATTAACAGCAGCAATAGATTGAGAACATTGGATCAGGATTAAACCTAAGTGCAGTAGCAGGCAGGCAAGACATGCAGTGCTGCCAGTGTTCCTTACAGCTCTCATTCACCAATTATTTCAAAAATTTACCTCAGCCCCACTGATGCTACATTCCCCATTCCTTCAAACAGGGCTCCTTTAGTAAGACGCTTAGCGATGAAATTGCGCAGCTCCGTCTCTGCTTCAGCTGGTAAGTTGGTGTCCAGCAAGGAGAGGCTTTAAAAACCAGAAGAAATTATTACCAAAATGTAAATGTTATTGTTTTGTCTCTCAAGATGTGCAAAACCTGCCTCCAGCGGGGGGGGGGGTGTCCTGCTTATCTCTCTCTCTCTCTGGTGACAGTTAAGGCAGCTCTGTGACTTTTGGCCCATCATGAGCAGGAATCGGGAGTTGTGATGTCAGCTCAGGCTGACCTTCCCAGCAGCTACGGACAAGATACTGCCCGCTTTGTTCCTATGTTTCCCAAAGTGTAATACAGAGCGTAAGGAAAGATGTCCATTGAAAATTAATGTTTCTTATATGTTACCTACATGAAGAACTAAGTCAATACAGCAATATCAAGTACAAGTAGCAAAGAAAAGAGAGTTCAACTCAAGGACGATAGTTTCTGTTGAATGCGTTATTTAAGCTCTATATACGCGTCCATTCCCCAGGTATTCCAGAAGAAGTGCCACGGAGATTCCAGAATGCTTTCACGTGTTTTGAAAGGACTGCAGAGGACTTAACAATGATCTGACAACAGTACGGTAAAGACTTCAAACTGGGGTGTTCCCGTGATTGTGCTGTTCTGCCGGTCGGCTTTACCTGAAGTCTTCGGTGGAGGGTGTGTGTGCCGCGGCGCTGCCGGCACTGCCATCCCCGCCGGCGGCTCCGTGCTGCGCGGACCTGGAACCCAAGGGATTCCCGGGAGTGAGTTTATAGCCGTGACACGCAACAGGGAAGGGACTGCAGCAGGGAAAAGGCACGGCCCGAGGGCGATTAAAAGCAGGAGAGGGGAATCGGTGCATTATGGGAGGAAGAGAATCTCACTGCGAGGAGAGAGAGGGGTGGGAAAATAATGGGAATTCAGGGAGCTGGGAATGGCCGAGGCCCGGGCACGGCCTCCCCGCGGGGGAACCCGGCGCCTCACCTGCGGTAGCCATATAGGCCGTGGTAGGTACAGCCGTGCCGCTCCGGCCGCCGCTCCTCGCCCGTGCCGCCGCCCTCCTCGCTGCTCTCCAGCTCCCGCTCATCGCCGTCCGGCAGCGCCGGCAGCATCGCGACCCCCGCCCCGCCTGCGCAGCGGGGACTCACCGGGCTGCGCGGCCGCCCCGCCCCGCCGGGCGCGCCGTGAGCCCGCCCCGGGGCCCGGCGCTGGGAGGAGTCTGCGGAGCGTACGGGCCGTGTCCTCACCCCACCGAGAGCAGCGGGGGACGTGCAGAAGCGGCTCTGGCTGTTGCAGCTCCTCCGTTTGTGTAATGCACAGAAAAGTGCAGCACAGGCGCCGCAGTGCCTCTGTCGGTACAAGTAATGCTTCAAAAGCCGGTCACTCACTTAACGGCAGGACCTGCTCAAATCACATCTCGGAATCATAGAATGGTTTGGATTGGACGGGTATTTGGCAGGATTAGCCATGCTGTCAGTTTTTTAAAAAGTTCTGCTTCTGAAATACTTTGTTAAAACAGCACATTTGTTAGCTCGGCCTTGTAGCTACCAGGTAGTTCCAGAATCACAATCACAGAATCCTTGGGGTTGGAAGGGACCTCTGGAGATCACCCAGTCCAACCCCTCTGCCAAAGTACGGTCACCTGGAGCAGGTGGCACAGGAACACATTCAGGTGGTTTTGAAATGTCTCCAGAGAGGGAGACTCCACAATCTCTCTTCTGTTGCAGATGTTATGAATATATTGTGATGTTGGCTTTTCGCATGTTAGAAAACTTTTCCTAGATTTTATAATGTACTGTATGATATGGGATGTCTTGTGTTTATGTAGTCAATTTAGAAATGATAGGCAGAACAAAAAGTCTTCACATTCCTGGATTATTTTATCAGAGAAGAAGAAAACCAGAGACCAGAAAGAAGGATTTATGGAGGAAGCAGACACTTAATGGAACAGAGAAGGATTAACAGGTGGAAAAGGAGGCTACACCAAAACTCCAAACAATTTATGAATCATACATAATTGTAATGAATATGCAATAAGGGATATACTTTTAAAGGAGATCCCTTAGATGTAGAGGTGTGCTTTTGGCTCTCTGCAGGGACACCTGGCCATATTTAAACTTTTTTCTTTGTCTCTCAATTCTCCCATTTTATTTTATTGAACTTTACTTAAAATTTATAAGAAGTGAACCTCGTTTTTCACACATACAAGCCCCATGGGGAGCAGCTGTGACCCCCAAATGCAGCAGAGCCATTGCAACGGGTTGGATGTGGCTGATGGTTGGACTTGATGATCTTAGAAGTCTTTTCCAACCTTAATGATTCTGTGATTCTCTTCTAAGCAGCTGGTGGACCTGTGGTGAGCTTGAGAGCCGCTAGAATAACACAGACACACACCCCAATGGATTGTCACTGTAACAGAGACCAGCCCCCCGCCCCATGCGGGTAGCTGAGGATAGTGATGGCTCAACACAATTCAGTCGGTTTTATTGTGTTCTTGGGGTGTTGGGCTCCCCCACATGCCATGGCCTCACTGTCAACACCCAGCAACACACCACTGTGCATGGCGGCTGGTCTCAGCAACACTGGTTTCTTGCCCAGTAACATTTAGTGGGGAAAACAGAGTTTCTCTGTGACATTACATACGAAGACGAGCAACAGTTTAGATCAGGAGGAAGCTCTCTGCTCTGAGAGTGCTGAGGCCCTGGCACAGGTTGTCCAGAGAAGCTGTGGCTGCCCCATCCCTGAAGTGTTCAAGATCAGGTCGGACAGGACTTGGAGCAACCTAGTCTAGTGGACAGTGTCTCTGCCCGTGACAGAGGGTTGAAACAAGATGAGCTTTAAGGTCCCTCCCACCCCAAATCACTCCGTGACTCTCTAACTGTGACACACACAGACCCTTCAGACGAAGCACCTCCATCCCTACACCACACAAAATGGCAGCGGCGCCCTGAGCTGCCACAGCGCAGCCCGGCGGGCACGGCCGCGAGCGCATCACGTGGGCACCCCCAGCCCTGCTGGCGCGGTGCACTCTGGGAGTTCGGAGGCGGCAGCGGCGCCTGAGGGAGCGCAGCCGCCATTTTGTGCCTCTCACTTTGGTGCTCGGCAGCCGCGCGGGCTCTGCGGTTCTGAGGGAGCGCTCGGCTCTCCTGCTCTGTAGGTCGGGGCGACGCCGCTATGGGCCGTAAGAAGAAGAAGCAGCTGAAGCCTTGGTGCTGGTATCCTTCTGTGTGGGACGCGGCGGGTGCGGAGAGCTCTGGGGGGAGGGGAGCGGCCTGGCGCTCTTGGGGCTCGGTCCCTGCGCGGTCTCGTCCCGTCCCATCCCGTCCCGAGATGGGGCTCAGCCCTTCTTCCCCCGCCTGTTACGGTTTGTCTCGGTGCTTGACCCTGTTCCGTCCCTGTGCTCCTCGGGATGGGGCCCGGTCCGTGCCCTTCCTGTGCTCCCCACCCCCCGCGCGGCCTCAGGCCCGCTCCCGTCTTCCTCGCCGACGCCGCGGCCTCCCGCCCGATCCCTAAAGCCGGGACAGCGGAAAATGGAGAATGGTCTTTATCCCCCGTGAACGGAGGATGTTAAAGGGAGAAAATCCTGCTACTAATAAATACATTTATTCACGGAGGGAGGACGGATGTGGTTAAAATAGAATATTTGATTTTTTTTTTTTCCTTTGTGACGGGGGGAGCTTTCAGTTTGTAACTGCTGCATCATGATCAGGTTTAATTTTTCAGTATCCAGAAATACTGGTGGATTTTCATTTGATCGCTCCTTCAGAAGGTGCTCGCTGTTGTGGAGTGATTACAAATTTACCTTTTATCTCTGTAATGTTTCTGTCCTCTAGAATTTTCTAATAAATTTAGAAGGAGCTCCGAAGTATTTTACCATTTTGTCTTGAAAGGCATCTGTGCTTGTTTTATATGTTAATATATTTTACGTTTTGGTGGAAGCAGGGGATATATTGTGTTAGTAATGTTAACATTTTGTTAATAATAAGTAGCAACTATGCATTTGTCTCAGCTAGGAAGATGTGTATAGAGTGTTTGCTGAAATACCAGTGCTGACCCACAGAAAGGAAATGCAGTTTGCCTTTTCTGTTGCCTAGATGTCCATACAGTTCTTTGCTTAAAATATTTCTTCTTAAAAGCAGGGAATTCTTCATTGACTGCAGCAAATTATGCCATGTCAGAAAAATTGATAGCAGGATAACTGAAAGAGGAAGAGAATTTTAAACCAAAACCTTTGTTCTCTTTTTTGGTTGGTAGTTTCTGGTAATTGATTAAAGAGGCACTTCCGAGTCATTTGCATAATTTCCCTTTTGCTGATTTCAAGTCTGTTTCTCCTTTAATGCTTTAGCAGCATTCACACCCTTGAAGAGAGAAATAGGTAGAACTTGAAAACCATGAGTCAAACAATATGGAATCAAATTATGATTCTGATTGCATACAGACACCCTCCCAGTTTTGTACCTGTGTAAAGAGGGATGTGCTGGATTGTGGGAGGGTATTTGGTTTTAGACATCCATGAAATATTTATCACACTTTGAACAAACAGAGATGCCTCATGCATTTCTGTTGCTTCAGGAAAAATCACACTTGTGCTAATTATCTTAGTTCTGTCTAGAAAGTCCCTTCTAGGATTAAATGTTTCCTTAACAGTCTTCAATAGGTATTGTAATAGGGATTTCGATGATGAAAAGATCCTTATACAGCATCAAAAAGCAAAGCACTTTAAATGCCATATATGTCATAAGAAACTGTATACAGGACCTGGTTTAGCTATACACTGCATGCAGGTAAGGAGTTTTAGATTTACATTAACTTTTCTTTGCAGTATGTAACATTTAAATGAATAGTGACCTTGAAAAGGTGGGGATTGGGGGCTTCCAGAGTCTTTAGAACTGGTGAGAAAAAGACAGCAATGCCCTGTTTGCAGCACAGCAGTCCTGCTGTGTCAGCAGTCAGATGGTCACTGTGCAGCGGAGATCTTTGCTGAGAGCTTTATAGGAGTGAAGGAATTGTGCTGTCTTGGTTTATATAAGCTGGTTTTAGGGGTAATAGTAGTTACTAGAGATTAGGAAGCAGAGATCAAGAAAATGCTTGACCAGGGAGATTATATATTAAGGATGTTCTTTTTCTGTTTTGAAACTGCCTGAAGAACACAGAAAATTTACCCTGAATTGTGGTCAGCAGGATTTGTTTGGGTTTTTTTTCTTTAGGTACATAAAGAGACAATAGATGCTGTTCCAAATGCTATTCCTGGAAGAACAGACATTGAACTGGAAATTTATGGGATGGAAGGCATTCCAGAAAAAGATATGGAGGAACGGAGGAGGTTACTTGAACAAAAAACTCAGGGTAAGGTGTAATGTGACCGGTTGTTGTCTGTTCCTTACTCAGCTGTGGCATTCAGTGAGAGTGGGATTTAATGCGTTCTCTGAGGGCAGCTCCAGGCATGTGGGAGGCTGGGAGGGATTTTTCCTTTTCAGAAGTATCTTCGGGCCAGAGCAGTTATAACAATTACCTAATGAATATGGGCATTTATTTGTGAGGGTAAGAGGAGGAAAGGCCAGAGGTAAAACTATGCTGATGATTCCCAAATGCTTAGGTTTTGTTGCTGTTCAAGTATACCTTTGTTTAAACTGCTTTGGTGTATGCTGGACAGCATGGCATTGACACGAGGGCAGATCCCTCTGTGTGTTCAGGGTCATGGCAGTGTGAGTCATGTTCCATCCCTTTATTTGTAGCTTATAGGTAGGTTCACACAGCATTCTTTCTTTGTATTTCTGTGACTTTGTGAACACTGATAATATTTGAATTTTGCTATTCCTGTTCCACCCAGAATATGCCAGGTTAAGTTAATTTCATAGAATATAATTTGTGTTTATATGCATTGTACTGTCTGCAGAGAGCCAGAAAAAGAAACAACAGGATGATTCTGATGAGTATGAAGATGATGAATCTGCAGCTTCAACTTCGTTTCAACCCCAGCAAGTTCAGCCACAGCAGGGGTACATTCCCCCAATGGCACAGCCAGGTTTGCCTCCTGTGCCAGGTGCACCAGGGATGCCTCCAGGTGAGAGGGCGCTAGGAAGTTACTGAAAACCTCAGTAGAGACATGAAATGCTGCTTGTATACTGAGTAATAATCTGCCCTTTTAACACTGAGGTCACAGAATGGGGAGGTGCAGATAAGCAGTTTCTTCATTTTTTTTCCCCTGTTCTGTGCGTGAGCACATCTTCCTTGGTGGATTACATGCAGATACCTAATGCTGGCATGTAGATTGAAGACATGGTAGTTAAGACAGATAAGTGCTTCAAACAGAAGTCTACCAGTGGTGTTTGTGGTATTTGTAACAGGATTTTGGAAACAGGGTAGAATGGCTGCTGTGTATCTAGAGATTACTAACACAGAACATACACAGGCCATAGATACAGTGAGGAAAGAATTTTGATCAGTGAGTGAAAAATGGTCTCTTCTTGTGATAAGATGTCTTCTTTAGAGACCACTAAGAAGATTAACAATCTTGCAGGGATGAGAACAATCAAAGTCAGATTTGCAGATAGTATTTATGTTGCATTGTTTGTAAGCACTATTGTTTCAAAACCCAATCTTTTAGATGTTCCTGTAAAGCATTTATCCAGTCTAAACTTACTAGATGACAATTGGTAGTAACTGTATGTTATCAGAGTTGTTGAAAATTTATTTTTCTTTTAAGGTATACCACCATTAATGGCAGGTGTTCCACCTATGATGCCTGGAATGCCTCCAGTTATGCCTGGAATGCCACCTGGGTGAGTAGCAAAAAAGATTTAATATTATGTGTTCATACTGTGTATTTTAAACTGTCACAAAAAAAGTAAAGCTAATTAAAAAAATGTACATAGGGAATGGTGAACTCTGTAACCTAAATGTTAAGAGTAACCAAAGAACTGGATGGCTGTAAACCAACATGTAAAATATGACAAAACTGAGTTTATGTATAAAGTATGTTGCCTTTCTCCTGACTTAATAATTATTAAGTAGTAGTACATTAAAAAAAATTTTGTTGTGTTGGTTTAGAGCCTTCTGTGAGCCACTGTTCCCTTGTTTGGTGCACATATGTTGTGCATCTGGTTATCAGTCATCAACCTAACAGGAAAAAAAGTACTGGATAGTTTCTATTTTTCTTGTATTTTGGGCAAGAGATGTTGGTTTTCATGCTTGTTTGGGGTTGACACCATACCCTATCACAATGTGTTTGGAAATTCACAGTTAGATTTTTGATTTTGTCATAAATTTTCACAGATTACATCAACAGAGAAAATACATGCAGTCATTTTGTGGTGGAAACATGTAAGCATCTCATTAATGTAATTCTAGGTACATTCATTATTCCGTTTTATGTCATGTTTTTGATAAGCTGGAAATTGTTTTACTGAAAATCTTTGAATTTTGACTAAGAATTTGGGGAAGGTGTCTAGCTAGGTTTTGTTGCTGTATAATATGTGAAGTTTTTATACTTTTATCTAAATGAATATTACAAAACTGTATGTGGAATGCATTCTACAAAATATTCACCAAATAGACCCTTAGAGACTTAAAGCCTCTCTTGAACCAGAGCTTGAACAGCTCCAAGTGCTTGATCCTTTATACTGCAGGGCATACTGCAGGAACTCAGTTTAGTCTAAACTTTAAAGTTCACTGAGGTGGAAGGTTCTTTTCTGAGATTTAAATATTGAGTTAACAATCTTTGAATTTAAAAATTATATCGTAGTTGAACATGTGGATGCTCATCAGGACTTCAGCTTTTCTGGGTGGAAACTCAACAGAATTTAATCAGGTTGTCTGGTGCTTAATCCTCATTAAATTCCTTGTTAACTTCAGGTGAATGTTATGTCACCTGTAAAAACACAGATGAATTTGCCTTTCATTCACTGCAATTCCATTTAGGAGGAGGGGGTGGTGGTGTATTATGCTTTTTGTCTATTTTAATCTAAAATTTTGCTTACTTAACCTGATTAACTTTTGTTGAAAAATGACCAAAGAATTGGGAGACAGGAAGCAACTTTGGTTTTAGTGTGACACCAGTTGTAGCACTGTCTGCAGTTTCTCAGGCAATCATTCTGGGGCAGCAAGCAGTGAGCATCCAGCAATTGTTTTCGTGTCTGCTGGGTGGGAAGACTGACTTTGTCTTTTCCAACCAAAAAAGGGGTTGATGGGTCTGTGTTTGCAGTCATTGCTGCTTCTGCAGTGGTTGTTCCCTGTGTAGCAGTGATAGATGAGGTGAGAGCAGAAATCAGACTTTCCAGAATGAATGCTCACCTTTTCATGTGGGCCTGCCCATCAGTAGTGAAGGTGTCTTGACTCCATCATACAAACAGAAACTGCTTCTTAGTGGGGTTTTGGTTTGTATGTGAGTGCTGCAGATCAACTTACATTGCTCACTAAAGTAATATGAATTCCTGTATTTTGTTTCCCTAATCAGTTTTTGAATGGCTGCAAAAAATTAAGCAAACTTAAGCTACACTTGTTTGTTCCCTGTAAAGGGCTCATACATATTCATCTAGGAAAATAAACCAAACCTATTATTAATACGGAGAAAAAAAGTATGTTGCAATGAGGATTTCTCATATTAAAAAATCATTGGCTTTGGGTTATCTGCCAGTCAGTCACTGTCAGAGAGGAGTAATAACAGATGAACAGTGACTGTATAGTGTGACTGGATCTAGCTGGTTTTCCTATGTTCAGACTTTGTGAGATCAGATTCTTGGAACACTCTGCTGCAGCTAGTAGTCTCGTGAGAGGTTTCAAGAGACACCAGTTCTGGAAATCTCATAATAGAGGAAGTGAGATTTTGAGAAATTAAAGTTCAAATAAAAAGTGTTTGGGGTTTTGGGTGTTGGGTTATGTTTTGGTTTTATTCTTGTGGAGTCAATTGGTTTGGAATTGCCTCTGTTGAGAGCTTCTTGAAATTATTTACCACTAATTTTTATCTAATACAGGCATGTGCCAATTGTCTTAACAGTTTATCTTGAGTGTTCATACCAGTGCTCATTTTCTGTTTAATAGGATGATGCCAATGGGTGGAATGATGCCTCCTGGGCCAGGAATCCCACCTCTTATGCCTGGTATGCCACCAGGTAGGTCAGGGTTGTCGAACTCGTACTATGGTGAGAGTTAAATTATATTTTTTTATTTCCATTTAACATTTAGGATTTATATAAAGAACATACATACTTATGCCACCAGGCACCTCCTTGATGTGGTTGGATTGCCACAGAAGCCACTCTTGTGCAGACTGGTTGGTTTATGGCTTCTGATTTTAAATAATTTATACTATTGTTAAAAAAATAGAGTATAGTTTTTAATTTTTACTGCACTTTCTCTCACTGTTGTGTTGCTTGGTCTCTCTTCATCCCTTTTTTAATGTCTGTGGCTGCAGCTACAAAATAGTAATGATTGAAAATGTGGAATAATATTGGTAGTTTACCCAACTAATGAGCCTGCAGTGTGAAGGAACTTAACTGAAATTTTGGTCTCTTACCATAGCTGGAAAAGACATTTTTTGAGCTTGTGCAGCTCTTAAGCAGCCCTAAGTTCCCTGGGTGTTCTACCTGACCAGCAGCTGTGTGGTAATGAACTGAGATTTGCTGGTTTGCTTGATGGAACCCATGGGAGCTGTTAACTTCCCACCTGACCCTCTCCTAGAGATCCACGCACACAAAGTGCAGGTGTTGTGGTGACAACACACAATGTCCCAACCCACTTCACTGGTGACCCCAGCAAAGCTGGCAGTGTTTTGATCACAGTTCTGGTACTGTTCAGAAACAGTTCAGAGTCTCTTTGGTTTTGTAACTGTGTTGTCCATGCTCTTGGCAGTGTAGGTGTGGTGTGTCAGAAACACTTACTGCATTAATTGTATTGGTTTATTGAAAGCATAAACTTCATTGTTGAAGATTTAATAGAAAACTACTTAATCCAGCATTGCTCTGAAGTGTTGGAGGTAACTGCCTCTGCATGGACATTGACTGGTGATTGCTGACATTACCCTTTGTCGTGTTTTATTTTACTGTTACCTTAAAAATGTATAATTCTGGTGGGAAACTTTGTTCTAAGGAACACTGGAAAGAGGATTGTTGTAAGGAATATTTGTGCTTCCTGGAGCCTGATCCGTCGCCCATTGTTTGTGGTTTGTAGGGATGCCCCCGCCTGTTGGGCCTCGGCCTGGCATGCCTCCAATGACACAAGCACAGCCTGTTACAGCTCCAGGCATTCTGAACAGGCCTCCAGCTCCTGCTGCAACAGCACCGACCCCACAACCTCCAGTTACTAAACCACTCTTCCCAAGCGCAGGGCAGGTAAGGTATCCCAGAGCCTGGAATTTCTCGTTACATTCTTCAAATTGTCACCATGTCAGTAGTGCCTATTTATTATTGAGGAGGCCCAAGAAATGACCGGTTAAGTTTTTTGCTTGGGTGATGTTTAATTCAGTATAGTGTGTGAATGAATTTTAAAAGATTCTTTTATTTGTCTTAAAACAGCTGTGAAACCAGACAGAAGTTCTGTAAGACTAGGGAAGAAAGGAGTGGGCAAAACACTCTTTAATGCCTTTTGTTTGTAGTTTATAAGGGAACTTTGGGTGAATAAAGAGGTGTGTTAGCTACAGGAATCTGATTGCATAGAACTCTGTCTAAAATTACCAAATTAAAAATCTTGATGTGACTTGTTCTCAGCTGTTCTCATAGTGGGCTCTCTACTGATAAGTGGATGAATTTATTCTTTAGCCTTGTTAAACTGGTTGAACATTGCCTGAGTTAGGAGGTTTTTTACTTCAAAAAGTTTAGGAGTAAGTCAGTGTAGTGAAAAGTTCTTTTCAGTGTTTTGGGGAGGGAAGTGGGGAATTGATAATGGCTTTTGACCTCTTCCCTTTGAATGCACTTGTGTGTACGTCCTGGAGTTTTTACTTGTTGCAGAAGCCTTTGTAGTGTACTATTTGTGTTTTGGGCTTCTGCTGGGAAGATACATGTTTACAAAAATACAGTCCTTTCATAAGAAAGGGCTTAGTATAAGAAATCCTTTCATCTGGATACTTTCCACCCATTTGTTTGGAGACTTTTCACTGTTTCCTTTCTTTTATGCTACAGATGGGGACACCTGTCACAAGCTCAAGTGCAGCTTCCTCCAATTCAGAAAGTCTGTCAGCATCTTCTAACGCTCTGTTTCCTAGCACAGCACAAGTACGCAGGAAGTCACAGTTTAAAACAAATTGCTTTTCAACTTAACCCTTTGGACCGTTCTGTAAAATCTAAAATTGACTAAACATCTTCAGATAATTTCTGTTACGTTCCTGATTATTAGATGGTAAAACTGCAGAGTCCTTGATTATGAGTTGGATCTTGCCAGAAACAAGCATGTCAAAGTGCCCAATTTTTCTTAGTGTGAAAGAATGAAATGTTTTATCTTGGTACTAAAGGGTTAAAAGAGCATGAAAGCAGTTAAATGCATTTTAGTGGGCAGTGGTTAGCTTGATGCATGGTGAAGGCTTTTTAGTTTCTGTTGTTTAATATGGCACATCGTAATGTAGGGAATTTTTAATTTGCATTATGTGCAAAATGTTAACATTTTTTGTTTTGATGGAGAAGTTCAGATAATTGTAAATATGCAGTGACTAGAAACAAAAGCATTCTCTCATAACTAAGGTTTGCTTTGGAGATTGCTGTGTCTTTAGAGACAGCTTTGTAAAACAGACTTCTACAGGGGTTTTGTGACAGGAGACTAGGAGAGATGAAGTGTTGGAATCTGTAGTTCCATTGATTCTTCATTCACAAATAAGATTAGACATAGCAGATAGACATAGTACTTTGTGAAAATACTGCAGTAAGTTTATAGAGATAACGCTTAAAGCCCTGACACAATAGAGCTTTCTTAAATACTTACTTAAAATTTCTTAAATACGTAATTTTAATGTATACTAGCACTTTGAGCTGTACTCTAAGGGTTGCTAAAGTATGTTAATTTAGTGAAACGATAATAAATTTATACTTGGAGGCTCCTAAAAAACAGTGGTTCGGGAAAGATTTACACATTTGCCTAATTCAGTATTTAAGATTAAAATAATGGGGTGGTTTTTTCTTTGTTGTTCGATTGCTGTGGTGGCTTTTGACCTGCAAATTTTAGACTTTCCTGTGTGTGTGTGTATGTGTGTACATACTCGGAATTATTTTGCCTTGTTTTCAGTTGCTCTAGTATGCAATAAGGCTGAACTTTATTTTTGTCAAGCTTGTTATAGTTATGTATTTCACTGGAAGGTTTCAGGGATCTAACAGACATCATTTAAGCTTTCTTAGGCTTTGAGACATAAATACTGACCTGCCTCTGTGTTTCACAGGCTGCAGCAGCTGTGCCAGGGCCAGTTGGTACCGATTTCAAACCTTTGAATTCTACACCTGCAACAACAACGGAGCCCCCCAAACCGACATTCCCTGCTTACACACAGTCTACAGCCTCAACCACTAGCACGACAAACAGTACTGCAGCTAAACCAGCTACATCTATCACAAGTAAGCCTGCTACCCTCACAACAACCAGTGCAACCAGTAAGTTGATCCATCCAGATGAGGATATATCACTGGTAAGTTAAAACGTTTTCATTGTCTTACTGAAAAATGCGATTTGTGCTCATATAGCAGATTAGATGGAATTTCACCTGTGCTCTACATTATGTGTATTATAATAATGGTGAGAGTGCAAACTGTGCAGAACTAATGTAACTAAGATTTTGATTATGATGGTTGGCATATTGAAATTATCTTGATCCAGTCTAAGCCTTAGTTTTGGTGGTGGTGGGAAATAACTCAAAATACAATTTGGACTTTTACTTCATGTGACTTAATCTTGAAGTTAACTAGGTCTGGGTAATGAGTGTAGAGCAAAAGACTGAATAGTTTGAAGTTGTTTTGATGTTCTTACAGCAGTTAGAAATACGGAATTTATGGATAAAGCAAATGAACCTTAGTTACAGTTCAGAAATATTTAGATTTGTGTTCAGCTTTGTCTTAGCTTTTTAAGAGAAAAGGGCTTTATTCAGCTGGGGGAAGGGGAGAATTTGAGTTCCATGTGGAATGCTTGATTGGCATGTATTAAGGCAGAAAGCCTGCAGAAAGGGGGGAAAATCCAAGTGCTTCTATGTAATGTTACTAGTAGTCTTTGAATTAGTAAGGTAGATAAAATAGTTTAGTACCAAATCTGCTTTGTTGCACCTCTGTTTACTTTGCTTTTGGTGGGTTTTAACACAATGCGCTGTGGTTGTCTCTTCTGGTTTTAGGAAGAGAGAAGGGCACAGTTGCCTAAATACCAGCGCAATCTTCCTCGACCGGGACAGGCTTCCCTGGGTAATCCACCAGTTGGACCAATTGGAGGTATGATGCCACCACAGCCAGGAATTCCTCCACAACAACAAGGAATGAGACCTCCCATGCCACCTCATGGTAATCATAAGTTTCCCAGCATTCTGTTTTTGAAAAGATTTGTGAAGTTGCCTATGCTGGCAGGGAGGGGTGAAGCTTTTCACAAAATGCACTTTCACTATTTAAAAAAAAATCTATATAAAAATTATTCTTTGCATCTTAACTGTTCTGTTTATAGGTCAGTATGGTGCTCATCACCAGGGCATGCCAGGATATCTTCCTGGAGCAATGCCTCCATATGGTCAGGGACCTCCGATGGTGCCCCCATACCAGAGTGGACCTCCTCGCCCTCCGATGGGAATGAGACCGCCTGTAATGTCGCAAGGTGGCCGCTACTGATGCTCCTACTCACGCTCTAATAGGTTTGGAGATTAAACCTTTTCTCATCTTGTGCTGTTAATATAGCCGAGCTTCCGTCAGTTAAGGCTTCATTGTGACTTTAAAAAAATAAGTATCTTCCCACATGCAAGGAGCTATTGGACATTCTTATTTTACATGGGAAAAATTATTTGGAATAATAACAGGAACTTTTCCTGATGTTGCAATTTATACTGTATGGCTTCTTTTTCATGTTTCATCTAGGTTTTTAGAAGTGAAGTATAGTAAATATGGTTCGTTAAATTGTGAAGGCGCTGGAATTACATGAACATACCACCTTAAAGGCAAGTTCTGTAATGTTATGTTGCTATTTGTGAAATTATGCCTTCACAGCACTTCAAGTGCTGTTGGACTTCATGTCCCCAACATAGTTTGGTGAGGGCTGTAACTGTTCTGAACTACTTGTACATTAAAGTCTGAACTTGTAACAATATTTAATGTATTTAGAGTTCCTCCTGTTCCAGGGTTTAAGTAAACTGACCCACTAAGGTCATGTGACTTTTCTGTACTGTTATAAACTTCATTGTAATAAAAGAGCAGAAAAATTTATATGCCTTTTTATTCGTGACCAGCTGTGGACAACTGCCTGAAAGGTTTGTACAGATGCATGCCGTGGTAGCCATTGGTGTAATGAACACAATTATTGGTGCTGTTTTGATAAAGTCTGAATTCCATGTTCTAAAAAGTCACTCCTTAGCTGTACGTCTGAGTAGACAAAGACCTGTACACTTATTAACTGAATCCTCAAAACTGAAGCTGCAGGAGGCACATCCTAACTCCTGGTTGTAACTTCTCTTGATGCATATGTTTCTTTATTTGTGCTTTCTTGTCCTCAATAAATTTTAAATGATTTCTAGTCCTGGCACTTGCTTGTAGGATGTGAAAGTGCTGTAAGATGCATCCTAGTGCCAGGTGTGTCCCATTAGTTCACTCTGCAACTGACCCTTTCTAATGTGCAAATGGAGATGAGTTTTAGGAGCCTTTTAGGTGAAGATTTCTAGAAGCTTAGGTGCATAGCACATGGGTGAGTGACTTCCAGTTGATGTATTGAAGTTGACCTGCAAAAGAGAAATAGTAGCTTAACCCTCTTAATGCATAGATGAGGCAAAGCCCTAAGAGTAATATGTTATATGCTGTGTTTTTACTTTAAATGTTCAGAATTTCATCTTTTGGCAGTCTCTAAAAGGTGAACCATCTGTAACCATCTGTTGTGTGCTATGATTAGATGTTGTCTGAGTTTTCTTGAGCCATTCAATGAAAGTTTCTGGAGTAAGAGACCTTTTTATCAAAGAGAGGTCTTCCCTCTATGAATTAGTAATTTCTCTGTTTGTAAGAGTAGAGTGATATGTTCCTGTTAAGGTTGTAATTCTCTTAATGTCTGACACCGTGTGTTCCTGTGTTACACCTTTGATGAGAATGTAGAGGGAGACTTTTTGGAGGGGAGGGAAGTGAGAGCTTCTCTGGCCTCTTCTCAAGGGGGGAAAAAAAGTGGTGAATTTTTTCATTTGCAGGTCAACTTTAAATACATCTTCCAGCCTCAAGCCTTATCTGCAATTTAATTAATGTGGATAGCTCTTCTTTAGGGTAGAGTAGAAAGATCATCAGCATTTTCTTCTCATAATGTTCATAGATGTTTTTGTAGATGGTGGAAGTTTTTCACTTAATTATATAATACTGAGCATTATAGTAATGTCTTGGGGATTTTTAGCTGTGCTAAAGTAGTTCATGTGTCTTTATTTCTGTGCTGTCTCTTGAAAGTGCAAAAAACACAGTACAGCCAAAATACTACATTGTCTCAGCTTCTGACCTGGGGTCATGCAATGTCTCAAAAGCACTGGAGTATCCAGTGTACATCTAGTTACGGCTGAATGGCCTTAGTTTAACCATTAAGATTTGCCAGGCACTTTTTTTTCTGTAGTGTTGAGCAGTTTTAAGACCATAACTCCAAGCCTCTGTTGAGAAGCAGTTCTCCCTGATCACCTGTCAGATGTGCAGTATTTGGCTTGCAAATGTGCTGAGTGGGCCTTGATGTCAATTCTTTGTTAGCTCTTCATCTTGCTTTAGATGTAAGTCTAACAGATAAAACTTGTTTTGCTACGGCAGTGCTTTTATATTTTGGTTTTCTTCTGTTTTCCTAATCAGGATAATTACAAAACGCTGAAGAGATTTTTACAATGTCTTATCTTTGTCCTTTTTGTAATATTACACATAAAATTCATACATTATAAAGTGATCTTAACTACTGCTTGTAAAACTACAGAACTTCTTGCTTTTTCTGAAGATCATATTGCTGCTCTAAGGATGCTTTGCCCTCCTGCCCAGTCAAGTGAATTCCTTCTCCTTTTGGTGTCTTTCTGTAACTTTCTGTATGTTGTTTTCAGACCCCTACTTCTGGGATAAAACCTTATTGCATGTACTCTTAACTCAGCCTATTCTGCAAGTTGTCTTAATTAAGTTTCACTTTTTTAAATAGTGAATGTCTCATTCTGATAATGATACCATTTTGTAGCTAATACTGCATAGACTTCAAGCCTGAATGCATTTTGAGATTGGTCTTCCCTTAGTAGTAATGTTATGAAAATCCCTTAAGTACTGCCACATATATGCATACAAGCAGGTGAAAAATTTTCCTGTGATTTTCACATGAGTACTTACTTTCCTGCTCCTATCATTCTTGTGCAATAAGAGCTGTGATGTGGCTGCCCTTAGTCTTCAGTTACTCTTGTCTCTTGTGTGAATTTTCTGTAAACAGGCAGGTGGTGTCTGTTGGTCCCTGCCTTCATTTCTTTGGATACTGCTTCTTAATATTCAGAGAGTTGGATTTATGGTGCATTTACCCAAAACCATAAAACTACTTTGAATGTAATACTTGCTTGTACAAAAACTTGGTTTACAGTACCAAGTGTAATCAACATTGCTGTGACAGCAAAATCCCTGATGTAATGCAGCCATGAAAAAAGGCTTTTCTTTAGTTAATCTCTCCCTTGAAAGAGATTGCAGAAACCTTTATGATACAGAAAGGCTTATCTATCATAGCTGTTGCAGGACTAGTGATGTAATTACATTGGCAGAAGCTTTGTTTTCTGCTGTTGCCTAAATTTGCCATGGCAGATCTTGCAGTAAAACTAGCACTTGCAAGTGCATTTTGGCCAGTCTCAAAATTTGCAATGTAATGCAAATGTTGAATACAAAAGATTAGGCTACAAGAAAATTTCAGACACAGGTGGGACAACATGTGTAACAAAAAACATGCCAGAATTTATAGCATCCAGGACTTGTGTAGAAGGTTCAAAATTACTTTATATGCATGGTCTCAAATATCATAATAAGTGGCTGATCTTTAGGGCAAAATGGATGAGACCAGTATGAAAGAACCTTGACAAAGCCTGGGTTAGTTTTTTAGAAGTCTTAATATGACTCTTTCATACTGCCTTTAGAGCTTTTTGCCTTTGGCAAAGTTGCTGCAAATAAAATACTACTTAGCTGGCATATGTGGACTGAAAATTTCTTCTGAAACTTTTGGATTACATTTTTTTCTTCCACAGATGAGATTTTAGGTGCTGATAATAAATTTGAGGCTGGGCTGTATATCTCATAACAGTGGATAACTATTCCTCGCTCTGTGCATGCATGGGAGAATATAAACAAGCTTCTAGAAACACATTTCAGGTGCATCTGCTTTCTGTGGTTTCTGCCAGTATTTTAGTCCATGGAGCACTTGAGCAGTCCTTACACAAAACTGGATAACTTACTCTGTTAAAATGTGGATAAAATTGAATGGGACAGATAACCTGCAGTTACTTTATAGGAATCAAAGAATTCTGCATCCAAGATAAAAAATAAAATACTGAGATTACTTCGGTTTTATGAACAGCAAGAAGGGCATTATGACCTTCAGTTAAATTAAGACTCTTGATATACCAGTCCATGAGCTTGGGCCACAATTCGAAATGGTAACTGATGACACTTCTTGATAAATGTCTTAATAATTGTACTGGTCTAATTTCTACAAACACTAAGACAAGGGTGAACATTTTCAGTGGCTGATGGAATCTTTAACTCAACTTTTCCTGAACTAGTACAACCAATACTATCAGTTATGGGAAAAATGCCCCAAGACGACTGACGTTCCATTGATCAAGATACAAAGCAAAACAAACTGTCCAATTCAGAAATAGCTACCAACTACAAAAAATACTGTTTGGGCTTAATAAAAGAGGTGCTATAGCGGTCATTTTCTTTTGTTTGCTTGATCACTGGAATTTTATTAATTTTGAATGCATGTCTTTCACTTAATTGGGTCATGTTTTTTCTAAAATTTAAATTTTTCTTCTTCCTATAGCCCTGCCATAGGACAGGCTGAGGCAGAGTCTCAGTGTTGCCCTGTTCAGTCTGAGGCAAGTGGGATTTATTTTATTCATTCTGGGGGCTTTCACAGCTTTATAGCTGTTGGATATTTATGTCCCCAAACTTGCAGCAAGTTTGGTGAAGGCCCCTAAATTTATTTTAATTTAGGTTTTTTTATTCTCTTTTGGTAGATGGGCTCTATATTAATATTTATCTTTTTATTATCACTGTATTTTTAAGAGTCTTAAGGGGAGGGAACATGTTTTAAGATGTGTGGGTACCTTTTCTCTTAATGGAACACATTTCCTTCGAGGCTGCTCAGGTAGTCCTTAAGCCACACTGCCCCTCCCCATCTTTCCCTGCATTGCTTTTGTGCTGTATTTGTTTTTGGATTTGGTAGTGTTGACTTTGTGTAGTCTCTGAATTAGTGGCATGTAAATATCAATTATTAATGTTTTTTCTTCTGGGGAGATGTATCTATTGAAGAGCTTAAAGTAGGTTTTAACTAGTAAGAAAATTGCTACAAAATTGTGTAGCCCAAATTACAGAATACAGTTTCTTTGAAGAAAGTTGAGATGTTAACACTGCTGTGTGTGTGAGCTGCACCTCAACAAATATTAATGTAGAGCCCTGGGAAGAAATAGAGATCAGATCCAAGTTGGTAACAGAGAACAGAAGTGTGAGAAATCAAAACTGCAGATTTTTCAATTTGCTAGTTTCAGGGAGAACCTTTTCCTTCAAAATACTCGAGAATATTTTGACTATTGCAACAGTAGTAAAAGTTGAAAAACTTTTTTTTGAAACCTTGTAAAATTCTGTTGCATATTCAAAATTTGCTTTGGTATGTTTATTTTAAGTTCCTTCTTTCACACAGTGACTAGCAAAAATTTCTACTTTTTGTGAAGAAAAAGCTGCTCACTCTGTTGCAGATCCATTGGTCTTGAGGTTGTGACATTGCTTGAGGTTGCTTAGACAACTTCAGCTTCAGAACAGCAGGTTTTGCAGCGTATCAGCAGTGAAATAGTGAATAAACACATGTGGGGATCTGGTTTGACTTTTTTAATTTTTGAGGTATTTTTAAAGATTGTGGTGGGTTTTTTTAATGAACATAGACTCTGTTTCATTTCTTCAAGATTTTGCTGAATAATGACCCTTAAATGGGCTTTAAAGTAACTTTAATTCGAGGATAGAGTTGTAATTAACTTAGAAGAGTGGATTGCACATTCTTGTTGTACCCTTCGTTTGTACTCTGCCCTTTACATTTTTCCTGTAGAAGACCTCCCTCCCCCCCCAAATCCCTGTCTGACTGGAAAATTGACATATCCATGTTAACCATTTCAGAATGGTTATTGAGCATGGTCTTTGCTTATTCTCATTGTGGTGTTCCCCCTGATAACAGTGAAGATGAGAACAACGCTTCAAGATAGACCACTGCAACTAGTATTTCTTTCACATGCTTAATGTATAGGAGCATTTGGCTTAGTTCCTACTTCCCTAGAGTGTCTGAGGAAACTAAATAATACATGGTGGGGCTTGTACTTCTGGCTTTAAGTATCTGAATCTCTTACAGACTTAAAAATAGGTAAATTTCAAATGCCTATTTATTTTGAGGGACAAAGCGTGTTCTTAGTTACATTCCAGTATTGCAGCTCTCATTGCAGCAGTTTGTGTATCACAAAGTTATACATCTTGCTGTTAGGGAAGTTTCTTTACTAAAGATGACAGTATTTCAGTGACATGGCTTTCATAGATACCTAAAAAAATTAGGTTTTAAGTTTAAGTAGAGGCACATGACTTTTTTTTTTTTTTTTAAGGAGCAGGAGTTACTGATACACTGCTAAATTGGGTAAATTTGCACCTACTATATTAAACTAGAAAAGTAATGTGGAGATGTGGTAAATAAAGTACATACCACACATGAAGAACTTTTAAAAAATCTGTATGCTTGCAATTGAAATAATCAGACCAGGGAAACATTGGCAGTGACTGGGTTCTGTAAGAATGCAGCTGCCAGTGACTGCTGTTTTGTCTGTGATGGCTGGGCTAGGTTGGAAGTAGTTTAGAGTAAATAAAGTTTTGGGACAGCCATTTAAGGGATCAAGATGAATCAAAGTGTTTGTAATGTATATAAGGTTTTTTGAAGTTCTGAAAACACTTGGTAAGAGGTTTCTGGCACATTGTAAGCAGCAGCTTAGTGCGGTCTTGATTGTCAGAGCACAGATTGCCAGTAAGGCTCTGTTAAAAGAAACTCGATTTTACTGCAGCCTTGGGAAGGTGGGGCTGAGGGGGCTGAGCACGGGAGCCTGCAGCTTTGGCAGGCAGCCATATCCTGTCCTGAACCACAGGATCCAGGCTGTTATCCTCAAGCTATTTGTTCCTGGCATCCTGGTGAGTCAGTGTTGATTGTCCCTGGTATGAATTTGTGAGGCGTGGTATTTTTATACCTGGACACTGTTGTGAGTAGTGAGGGCCTTGCACATCTGAACAAGTTTACAATTACCTCTTAAATTCTTACGGACTCTCTTGCAGTTCGATACAGTCAGCAACACTGCTGTTTTAATGGCAGTGAATTTAACTTCTCCTTAAATACTGTCTGGAACTTACTTACCTTAAGGTTCTTCTTTCTTGAGGATATAAAGAAGTGAAAAAGTTTGGAGACAATAGTAGAATTTTTATGCCAATATCATCTTAACTAAAAGCAAAGAAGCACACGACATTGAGAGCTTGAAAGCTTCCTTCTGAATCCTTGTTAGCAGTTAAAGCGTCTCTCTCTGATAGCTAACTGCCTTATTCAAGGTTCAAGCTTCTGACATCTCAAACTTTTTTACCTTAAATTCTGTCTAAATCTTTACCATATTCCCAGGTATGATATTCAGAAAGGGGACATGGGTTGTAGAATTTCAGCTTCTGCTGCTCTTAGTAGCCAGTATCTATAACTGGATTTTGCTAAAAGCAGTTTTAAATACCAGAAATGAATGCAATACAACCAAAGGAAGCTATTTCACCATCTCCCAACTTTAGTAAATTATGTAATTCTTTGAGAGAAAGATGTCAGGCAGAGCTTTTTTATTTTCTTTTTTTTTTTTCCTTGAGTTACTTGCACTGAATTCTTGAGCTGCTTTCTTGTAAATTTAATTGGAAAAAATACATTTTGCTCTTTCACTTGTAAAGTCCAGAATAAGAAAACACACTTTAAGACTTTAATGAAGGAACCTGGCAATGTAAGTATTGTAATTTCCTTTATGTTTGTAGTAGGCAACAGGTGACCTTGTTAAACTTGCGGGTTACATATGAAAACTCAGAAGGGCAAATTGAAAGTAGTTTTATAGTTGCCTTTACTTCATATGCTTTTCTTAAGCAACAAACTGCAGTAATTGAAGTTTGGCAGCTTTTTTTTTTTTTTTTAATAATAAAAAACTATGGGTTAAACACCTTGGTTTAATACAATTTGTGTTTCTGTTAACTAGCAGCAGAATTTCAGCATTTGCTACTTACTGGTAGAGAAGAAAAATTCCACAGAACTGCCAGTACAGGTTAGTTTAATCTGTAAGTACCTGATGTTCCTATTTGAAATAATTTGTTCAAATGATACCACTTAAATACCTGAGGGGAATTTTGGTCTCTGAAATGTGATTGTTATCTACTACTGATTCCAGTAGTCAGTGGACAGACTAGACTTTTTTGGAAGATCTGTAATGGATTTAACTATGCTTGTGGACAGGTAATAAATATCTGCAAGCACCTTAAAGGAAAATTTAATACCGAATCTTGTCAAGCAGCCTTTGTTGCTACTGAAAAGTGTGAAAATCTAAAGTCAAAATCACTTCAGTAACATGCCAGTTGTTAATGAGGCTGGTTTTTATCAGCAAACCAGCAGGATCCTGTGTTTGTTGTGTTGGGGATTAAGCTTCTCTGTTTGTAAGAATCCATAGCAGTTTGTAATCTTTCCATTTTCTTTAGCTATTGCTAATCACCATTTCTTACCAACAGATTTTTACTTCAGTTGGTAAGCCAGGAGCTTGTTTTTCTATGCTTTTTTAATTATTACTTTTGTTAGTTCATTTCAGCACTTCAGAGGCTACCTACAAATGTGGTTTTGTCCAGCTGTTTTATCTTACTCCAGAGTTACTCCTCTGCCTTGATTTTAATTCTGCCTTATTCCATATTCTCAGAAAGTCTGGTATTTTATTTCTATTGTACAGAATATTTTACTCCTTAAAATAGGAAAGATTCTTCATGAATAGATAAAAGATGCAGCTTTCTCTGGAATGGCTGCATATACTTATTTCTATTTAGACTTTGAGTATATCATCTCTACATATCAGGAGAAGAGAGGAAAACTTCTGTGCTGTAGCACAAAGCAGAGATCCACAGCTGGATGGGTTGTAAGGATGGGATGTACTTTAATTTACTTTTTAAGGCCATGTTGTCCTGCTCTGAACTTGAGGGGCTTTTGATGTCATTGGTGGATAATTATTTAGTACGTACTGGAAAGGTCATAGTTAATGTGGTAGCTGAACAGACACTTCAGCTCATCTGAAGGGTCTAGAGTGGGTTTATGAGTGACTCGCCACGTGACTTGCCACTTCCAGCAGAATTGCTTATTTTAGGATTCTGAAATTTTACACTGTGCTGCAGAATTCATCATACAAACATACACAGTCTCAAGGCAATTGTATTTTCCCAGGTTTTGGAATAGTTACACTTGCAGCCCATTGCCTGCCATCTTCTCTACATCAGTTCTTGGTAATTCACACAAAATTGCTTTGTCTGCAAAATGAGCTACAGGCAAATTTCTGACTGACATTGCATAGGTTTTTCTTCTTAGAAGGGGAAAAAAAGGAAAGTCATACAGTAATATTTATAATTTAGCTTTTTCTCTGTTTGCTTAATTGCAGGTATGCAAGAATAAAAGGGATACCTTGTTGTAAGGCCATTACTCTGTTCACCAAATGTATTCATATTTCTTACACCCTTCTGTGATTGACCATAGCTGATACTTAATGCAGTGCTCAGTACTAAGTTGGAGGGAGTAACTGATTGCTTTGGGCTGTTCAATTACCTTATCAAGTCCTGGTTTTGACAGTGGTTGGATGCAGACCTGCACTACTTGTACACTGACCTGGCAGTCAGTGGAGATAACTAAAGGGCAGAGTGTGTTCAATAATGTCTTTACCAAAAAAAAGTGTGTTTATCCAGGATAGATCATAGTGGAAATCTGGTAGAACAACATCTCTTTGTGAAACTTTGAATGGCAATTAATTATGGTACTTTTTGGTAGAATAGAGTTTATTTTCTTTTGAGATAGGACCAAAACAATACTAGAAATCTGAACTTTGATTAACCAGGTGAGCAGTGTTAAATTGTAGCTCTTCTGACACACCATTGGGGCAGCTGTCCAATGTAACATGGTTCAGCAGTCTTCCCTCCCAGTTCCAGTACTGATTTCCTTGGACTCCTTGCTGACTCCCAATTGCCCTTTTGGAGTTTCTGGTCACTGTGCAGCAAACCCAAACTGAGCAAACTCCAAGCTGGTTTTAGTACCTTCATAAAGGATTTTTAAGCACGAGTGAATAGTGTCCCCTCTTGGTAGCAGTATGGCCACAGAAGTTAGTGTGTTGTGAAGGGTTTTTTTCTGTAACTTGATACTGCTTTTGTGTAAGTGGTATGAAAGGTCTGTGGGATTACTGATCTTTTTCAAAAGACAGGTGGTGGCAAAATACTGATGTTGAATTTAATTCGAGAAAGTGAGAGACTGGTAAGTATGTGCATCACTTTAATGCATGCAAATAATAGTAACAGTAACAAGCTTAATTTTATAGCATTCAGTTTACAAAGAAGATTGAAAGAAAATTCAGAGCTAACATCGTTTGCATCCACTGGGAACCTTTTATTGAACTGTGCTTCAGGAATGGGTCATTGCACATATAGCCATCTGTAATGTGTAATCATTTTGTAACAGTCTCTGATTAAACAGAAGTGAACCACTGTTTCTGTGTATTTTATTTCTCTTCTTGAAAACCTATTTAAATTATTTACTGCAACAAATGTTGGTGCGAATAACTTGCTACTGGCTTTTTGGTTGTAAACTGCAGAGACTCATTTATGTGAGCTCTAACTTTAAGTGGAGACAAATGAACCTTAACTTCTTAACCTGTAACTTCCTTTTGCTGTTGATCCACTGTCCTGCTAAGCAGACTATACAAAGCTATTGAAATTGAAAGAGAATATGGAGGAGGAGTTTCTAACAGTATTTTCATAAAAATTGGTGGCATGGGCATGCTGGGAGGTACTGTGTTCTAAACCCTTTTTGAGCAAAATGCTGGAGAGATGAGGTAGCTTGGAAGATGGGTATCCTTGCACCTCCTGTGTATGGGATGAGAATGGATTTCTGTGCTAGGCTGGTTGGTCTTACTTAGCTACCACTGTTCACTCATAGGTTAATTTCTGAGAGGTGGTAAAGGGAAGATAAATGTGTGTTTTAATGCTATGACGTGGACTAGTTGGAGGCATTTTGAATTGGGTATGTGTGACAAGGAGGTGCAGTAAAGGACCCTTCAGGGAACACTGCTGCTGTGCAGAAGCTCTTTATGGGCATTTGTCCTCTGGCCCTTCCAGCTCCAGGGAAATCTCAGGGGCATTTGAGAACTACTTTGTACTAAGAGCTGGTTAGAGCAAGGGCAGTTGTGTGTTGCCTGGCAGGTTGAAGCCCTTCCAATGTGAACACGACTGGTAGGAAGCAGGAAGGGTGGGTCTGTCCTTGCTGCCCTGTGAGCCTCAGCTGTGGGACCCCAAGACTTAATCTGTAAGTTTACACTTTTTCTCTAAAACTTGTTTTGGTTTTTTTTTCTGTGAGGCTGAGGGAGATGAAGTAAAGAGTTTGAATCTAAACTTTTAATTTCTTAGAGGTATAAGTGGGCATATTTGAGCAGCAAGACCCTTGTTTATGCCTCAAAGACAAGACTCAAGCATATGCAGTAGTGTGGGTTACAGGGCAGCCGCTGTCTACAGAATCTAGTTGGGTGTGTGCAGGAAGAAAACAAGTTTCAAGATAGACCCTCCTGGCCAACATGGCTCTAATTTTTTAGTATGGTAACAGTTTCTTTTAAAAAACTCAAGTCTCTGCTTCTGCCACAGCATTTGAGCAGGTTCTACATCTTAGTGAGCAATGTTTTGCTTTTCGTTCCTGTGCTTTTCAGTAAGTTTGCATATCCTATTTCTGCTCTGTGTTGAAGCCATCCTAATGCCCCAGGCTGGACTTGGGAAAGCTGCCTTTGCCCTTTTCAAATATGGGGAGCAGAGGGCGATTTCTCTGATCCTTCAGCTCTCTTGCTTTGGCAAATATTTCTGCTACCTGAGGCTAGAATGTGAAGGCTTGCACTAGACAATAATCTTTGGTTTCATCCTCCTTCTTCTGAATTCGCTATGGCTTGCAGTTCCTTTTACAGTTTTTGGCTGTGCCCAGATACTGGCTGCAGTTGGAAAAGCAAATCATACCTAGCTACTGCTGGAAATATGTCCTCAGGAAGGATACTAAAGCTCACAGAGAAATGGTAATTCTTCATAAAAGATATTTATTAGATTGAAACAAGTTACATGATAGTTTTTTGGGCAGTTTCAGTCACCATATCTTACATCAAACAATGTGAAACTCCAACAAGAAGCACTTTTGTTACTAGAAGCTGAATGTGACGTCATGGTTGCAAACACAGCAATGAAAAACTCCATTTTTCAAATAATGGATGTATGCTATAGACAGATTTGAGTTCTGTACTCTGTGGCGTTCCTTGGGTGATAATGCAAAATCATTTCACCAAGTGCAGGAATTTTTTGGACTATGATCACATAACAGTGCTTACAAATAATGTTTTATGTCATCCATATCTCTGCCCACAGGTCTCTGCACCCCACCCTAGATACAAATATGTCTACTAAAGTAATGTTTGCACGGAGAAGCAGTGTAGGAGTTATGCAGAATTTGAGACCTCTTTTTTATCAGTTCTGATGCTTGCAAAATCAGCTGTAAAACTGCTTCTATACTGACCCTGGCTTTGCAGTTGGTAGTTGTATTTCATACATGGTACGTGTCAAAGAACAAAGTACATTACAGCCAGAGCAGCGTGTGTGGTGTGAGTTCACTGTTCTGTTGCTGATTCAGGAAGATAAATGTTGTTACAGTGGACAAATTCTTTTACTGATCAAGACTATGCAGAAATTAACTACAAATCCTAATCTGTGAGGCGAGAAGAAAGGGATCGATTGCTGTCTTTGGTTTGAAACCTTGCTTTCTGTGACTCCAAAACTATCAAAGGCTTGGCTTTAAGTACACTTTTACAAATAGTTTCACATTTTTTTAATTATTAGCTCACTATTAGAGTTGCTAACTCTGATTTTCTTGTTGCCTGGTGTTCACCAAGGGCAGTCCGCTTTTAGTTTTAAATGTGAGAGCGGACAGTTCCAGTGCTGTGCCTTGTAAGAGCACAGTGCATATGGTAATGTACTGCATACCTTATGTTCTTCTGATGGCTGGATCATTTTCAACCTCAATATTGAAAGCAACAAGGCCATTAAATGAAAAGCCTAGATAAAAGGTCACATTTTCATTTCCTGCAGGCACTGATTCATGATGGAGTGGCAAGATACGGAGCTCCTTCACGTGACCACGTATAAATAAATTTCTGTCCTTGGTCCAGCCGGAAACTCTTTTGAGATTGTCACGAATTATGGAAATATTCCATACACTTCCATGCAGCCATTTCATTCTCCTCTCATCTAAGGATCCCACCATCAATTTATCAATTTTAGTTTTGTGCACAATCTTACTTAAGCCATAACCTTTTCCCAGAAAAAAATGGGTGTAGATTCTTTTCTTTCTGGTAGGAACATCTTTCATTTTGATGTCATATAAGCGTTTCAGAGTTTGAAGGGCTGAAGTTAAAATTTCATCTTTATCTGGATTAGGCTCTTTGTCTAATGCTTCATCTGGCCAGTACAGCAAGGTGAGCAAGAAAAAGGCACTTGCTGGAAATGGTCGTTTTCCTTTGAAGAATCTTACACTGAGCTCACGAAGAGTTGGCAGTGGAAGGAGTTTGGCTGATCCTGGTGTTAAGCAGGCTAATGTGATGTGGCACAAAATATAATTGATCAGATCGTTGTCCTCTAGCCTGTTCCTTAGTGGGTTTTCTGGATAGAAACTAAGGATCCTTTCTAGCTTTTCAGCTGACCTGTTCTCTTTCTTATCTGTTAAGAATGACAGGATATTGGTGACATTTCCTCCACCGCTCCTATAAATATTCATGCGTCTCATGAGCTGAGTTTCAGGACCATTGTTGCTGTCATCAATAAGTGATGCTGAGATGAAAAATTTAGCGTATACCTCTGACTGTCTTTTCAGCCATTTTCTGGGATTATAAATTTGTTCTTCCTTATCATCATTTTCATCATCTTTCTCTTGGTTTTTATCTGTTTGGAAATAACTTAGTTCTTCTGAAATCCATTCCAGAGCATTGTACAGGTTCTGGCGCAAGCCTTTTAAGCGGGAGTGAAGTCTTCCCCATGTTCTTTTTATGTCTTCAGGAATGTAATCTGTGGTGAGGTATTTCACAAGCTCAGTATATTCCCCTTCTGGACTTCTGTGGAACACAGGGAGTGTGGACAAAAATCGAAGAAGGCGACAACCTACTTCTACTTCTCCGAAATAGCCAGCGTTGTTCATAATTTCACGTTCTTCCTTTGCAGCCTGCTGTGCAGCCCTGAAGCATTTCATAGCTTTAAGAGCAATCTCTATCTTCTCAGTAATCCTTTCAGGGGCGTCCTCCTCTGTCATTTTATCCACAGTGAAGCTAAACCATTTTCTGTAGACTTGACCTTCTGTATCCAAAATATATGAATCGGTTGGCAAATGAGATTTTGCGACCTGTGCCCAGTATTTTGCATCTTCAAATTTTTCGTTGCTGTAATTAAGTCTGGCAAGCTGCTGGGCAAAAAAAGGATCTTTTCCAAGGAGTTCATATGCAGCTTTTAAAACAGCAATAGCTTTTTCACAGTCTTCAGCTTCACACACATGTTCAATGAACGGGGAAAAGAGAGTATCAGTATTGTCACCCCTGCTTCTTTTATCACGTCGAATGAACAGATGTCTGATAAACTTTATGAATTCTTCACGTCCAAATCTGTTTTCAAAGAGTATCTTTTCCTGAAGAAGAGTTGTTGCAAGTTGACTTAGTGATTGATTCCCTGAAAGCTGATGCAGAATTTCTTTTGCAACCAGGCAGTGTATTATCCGGACAGATGAAATGTAAGTAGTACTTTCCCTTAGCTCAATAAAAATCATTCTTGCTTGTTCACTCAAGCGATGTTTGAAATCGTATGCTCTTGCTTTACTCTCTGTGTATGCCCCCAGCCCCAGAAAAGCCTCACAGTGTGACAGTGAAACGTATGAGTTGGGTACATAACAGTTGAGCAGAGCCACGTAACGCATCAGGCAGGTGTCACGAGAGGCAGGGTCGATGCCGTGCAGGATGTGCGCTACCAAGTCTGACACGTACGTCTTATTGAACTCCTCACACATCAGCACAAACGTAAGTATGAATTCTGGCTTGACATCTTTCTGCTTCAGTTTCTCAAGTTTAGTGTTGAACAGATTTTTCTCTGATTCTGTCAGCTTGTGAGTGACAGCAACTGTGTCCAGTGGAGAAGCCTTGCAAAGCCTTTCAGGGTCATTGCATCGTCTACAGCACATGAGGATGAAGTAAGGCCTGGTGGTATTCATTTTCCTGGTTGCTACAGCCTCCATTAACTCATTCTGTAGTTCTTCAAAGTACTCATCATCATAATCTTCAATCAGAAGCAGCACAGGAAAACAGTGAGTGATTTCCCTTTCTTCATAATCTCTAAGTGCAAGCACATGGTTACAAACAGTTGAAGGTGAATATGAGGTCTTGATAACAGCACATCTAAAACGTTTTCTGCTTTTCCATAGAACTTGTCGTGCTATTGTGCTTCCACCACTTCCAGGATGGTGAAATATCTTTAGTTTAGCTACAGAATAATTTTTTCCACTTCCTCGCAAAATGCCATCTAAGAGTTTGCTTGCCTCTGTGCATGCTTCACGTTCAATGATATCCCCACAGAGTTTTTTATCAGCAAGCCACAAGTTTTCCCACATGATTTTTCTCCCACGGTAAAAATTTTGTTCGATTTCTTGTTTTTGTTTTTCAGTCCAAAGATCTAATTTGATATCATCACATTGGTCAGCACAAAGGATTTCTAGGGAATACAGTTTCTCTTCTTCCCGCAAGGGGAGTGTACACACCCCTCCAGTGGAAGCTGGCAGGTGTCTGGGTTGGGCTGTAGAAGGCAGCATTGATTGGATGGTGGCATCTACGTGACTGAGCTTCATACCCACAATACTGCGTTGTTCTAGTGTCTCAATGCTGCAGGATTCCTGAGCTAGATTAGCCCACTTTCTGTAATTTTCTCTGGACTCTGCAATGCAGATGATGTACTCCATGCCATTCATTTCTGTATAGAATTCCTGAAAAGTGTCCACAAGTGGTTTCTGCACTGGTGATAGCAATAGAAAAAGCACAATGAAAGAGCGCTCTGGCAGAATTTCCTCACAGATATAAGTAATTACTTTCTTCAGGTATTTTTTTTTTGTTCTAATCCATGTATTTTCATCACAAGGTTTTTCATCCCCAAGGAAGTCACTGCGCCCATTGCAGAATATCCAGCTGGTCTGATCAAACAGTTTCTGAAAGGAAGAATTATCAGTCTTAATTTCTTCAAAAAAATCCTGTAAAAAATAAGAAGTTGTTTCATGGTGCTCTTTGTACTTGCTGTGCAGTCCTGACACATTAGAATGTTCATCAAAGTCAAAGACGCAGAAAATGTTCAAGTGCATTAAAAAGTTGATATAATTCAGATTGTCCTGTCCACAGCTGTTTGTGACAAGGATGTACCGTAGGGAATCATCCATGTAGCTTTTGCCATCATTTAATAGAATTGATAACTTTCTTCCTAAATCTTGAGGTATTTCTGTAGGTACTTGTTTGCTGGAGAGCTCAGCTCTTTCTCTTTGAGCATCCCTGTCTGGCACAGCCTGAATGAAAGCAGTGAGTTTGTTGCGCTGCACAGGTTCAGACTTTGCTCCTAATCTCTGGTAGAGAGCTGCTTCTTTGGTCAGGATCACCTTCTGGCTGCTTTCATTGTATTTTGGCAAATAAACTTCAAAACATTTGTCCTTAACCAAGCTGAATGTTGGTTCAATGTCAACCTCCACTACAAATCTTTGTTCCTGAGAGTCTTTTGAAATCACTTCAACAAACACAGGTGGGTGAATACATTTCCTTGCAGCTTCTTGTAAATCATTGCAAAAGCACTTGTCTATATAATCCAGTGCATCAACAAAATCTTCTCGGTTTTTGACCTTCATGCCAACGATCTGTCCGTGTTTCCAGCCCTTGTCCTCAACACTGTCCATGACACCGAAATGGATGGTGCCATTTGTTCGAATGTTCATACAGGCTGAAGCAAATCGTATCACTTCAGAGGCAAATTTTGATTGCAGTTGATATTTGTTCAGTTCTGCAGCAATGGCAAAAGATTTGTATTCATGGCAAGGAATGATTAAATCACTGACTCCTGATTCTGGAGCAAGAACTGTGTCTTTCACGTATTTGAAATCAGTATCCTGACTTCTAAATGGTCGACAGTTTCTGAGCTCTAAAACTTCATCAGCACTTTGAAGCTGGGATTTCTTGCTTCTTCTCTGCCTCTTGCCAGAAGTAGGAGCTGTGTTCTCACTGCTGGTTGTACACACAGCACCAGAGCTGCCTCCACTCGCTGTGCCCTGGGCAGGGGCGTTGCTGGCTCTGGCTGGGTCTGTTTGTGCATCTCTTCTGTCAGGTGTTTTGCTGCTGCAGTCCTCAGCTTGCTGTGCATTGTCCTGGAGCTGCAGAAGTTCATCCTTCTTGTGGATTAAGATCTGGATTTGGCCTTTCTTCATTCCTATATCTTTGAGGAAAGACTCATCCAGTTCCATTAGTGCTGGGCCTGTCACTTCTTCTGCATATAGTTTATCTACATACTCCTTCTTGATTCCAGTAGACTCCAGCCAGCATTTGACATGGTTCTCATCCCATTCATTCACAGGTAATGTTTTGTAATCTAGAAGTTAAAATTACATATAACTAATACAAACTAATGCTTGTTTGGCTACACTGAATGTTAGATTATTTTCGTTCTACCAGTCACAGTGAGAGAGCAGGTCATAATTTCTCAAATATGTCAGTTCTGAGGACACAGTATCTTTAACCTTAATCAGAAGCAGTTCTAAACAGTGGTGTAATACTAATAAATCAGCAAAGGAGGAAACTAGGAAGGAGACTTGGAAATGATCCTCAAAGGGAGTCAGGGAAATAATTCACAATGTTTGTTGCAGAGAATGTTGTGATAAGGTTTATGGGAATTGGCAGGGCTGGAATCCATAAACTGTACAGGTTTGGGTAGCTCATTTGAGTCTGATTATTTTCTGCTAAAGGAGGATAGCATCAATACAAACCCTAAGATGATGATAGGAGTACTGATTAGTTCCCCACTAGAGATGAATCCTTCAAATGCAGATATTAAAAAGCAAATTGCTACATACAAAATACAAATTTTATGAAAGCCATACATACCCATTGTCTTTGGTGAGGGAAATCCTGTTGTCAGTAAACAAAACCCTAGAGGGGAAAAAAATAAGTTTTCATATTTACAGTTAATGTTCCTATGTTAGTTCAAGCTGACTTTGGTATTCTGTTTTCTCAACTTCCTCCCCACCTTTTTGGTCTAAGGTCATTTCTGTACCTCTGAAAGCCTGTTCTTGCCAGCTGCGCTGCTTCTGTGTGTCTGTGTGAAGGCAGCTGCTCCTGCCTCTGACACACATATGGATGTGAAAGAAACGGGGTTGCTGGAGAGGCTTGTGCTGACAACTGAGCCCAACAGCTCTTTCAGCAGAAATATATATTGGAGGAAAGGAGGCCCACCACCACTGTATCCCCCAAGTTCCATCTCGTGCTTTTCATTGCTTTCTCTCACTCTCCCTGCCTTTTGTTCCTTCACACTGCCTTTTCTTCCTCTCTTCTTTGGTGGGTACACTCTCCCCTTCTCCTTCTCTTTTCCCACATCTGTTCTGGTGCTTACCAAAATTTCCAAGAAGCAGTTCAACTCACTGCCCAACCCAGCAGAAGGTTTTCTGTTTAATGGGGTGTCCTCGCCTGAGTTGTGACATCCTTCCTGTGCCCAGCCTCCATTTCAGGGATTCAGAGATGGGTGGCAGCAGGGACAGCCAGTTCTGTACTGCAGGAGGAATGGTTTAAATACACTGCTCAGTGTGACAGCAGAGATATGAGACATTCACAGTCAGCAATAACCATCCACAGCCATGGCCCGGTGACCAGAGGTCACAGTAAAAGGTGCACTGTGATGGTGTTTCTTCTCTTACTGTGGTGTGGAGGCTCAACTCTGGTTCAGCCGGTGCAGTAGCTCAGCCAGCTCCACCCCTGCAGCTCGTGGTGCTGAACAGTGCTCTCAGCAAGTATAAAAAGAGCATCCACCAGCTGGTCAAGGTCTCCACACTATCTGCAAGTGTAAAGGTGACTGAGGGAAGGAAACGAGCGCTCACGCCCTGGGACTGTGGCTTGGCCGGAGGTGAGTCTGCAGAAGGTGGTGGTTTGGGGAGATACTGGTTGTGGGAGAATAGGGTATGCTGGAAAAAGCCAACAAATGCACATTAACCTTTTTGCACCTGTGTAAGCCTTGGCTGGCTGAGGCACCAGCATGGCTGTAGCTTTCGTGTGAGCAGGTGGCTCGAAGGGGGAGCCTGTTATGGGAATGCTCTGATGCTCTGATGTGCTGTAGGTGTAAGACATCCTTCAGAGTAAGTGAAAACAGGCTGGTTATGAAAAGGGTGGGAGAGCGATTTCCATTGACACTCGGTGCAGCTTTCCCCGAGAAAGGGGGTTAAAATGGCTCTAAAATACTGGTCTTTTAGATCCTCTGGCCACCTTCCAGGCCTGGGCTTGTACAGTGGGTCGGCTTGTGGTGAATCCCGTCCCGCGCTTGTCTCTGCCCCACCCCGCTGTGACAGCTGACACAGGAATCGTTTCAGAACAGAGCCTTGCCGGGGAATCGAAACTGGAAGGAAGGCTGAGCAGAGCGGGGGCAGGGCTGGGGAAGCGCGGCTGGAGGGAGCCCGGGGGGTCCCTGATCCCTCTTGGTTCTAGCAGCAGTGGGGTGCCAGGCGGGGGCGGCGGGTTTGTGCTCCGGTGGGCTCTGGCTGCTCTGGGCTGCACGGCTGGGCAGCGAGGGGGTGCAGCTGCGGGGCTGAGGGCAGAGCTGTCTGCGCCCCGCTCCCACGTCCCTGAGCTGCTCCGACACCCCCATGTAGTGCTGGGGTGGCTGGGGGGACATCCTCACTTTTCGCTACCAGTAAAGGAACCCGCCAGGCTGAGAACGACCCACGGCCCGCAGCTCCCCGAGGGCTTACCTTGCCGAGTGTCTCCAGTGCTGTCCTGCCCGCAGGGAAAGGGTTTCCATAGGAGGAAGGGAGGGAAGGCGCTCCAACACCTGGGTGCCAGGCACTGCACGGGAAGCAGTATGAGCACTGAGGGTGTTCTGCAGCTCCTGCGGCTCTCTTGAAAATTATTCCGGAAATAAAAAAGGGGAAGCTGCTTTAGACAAACATTTCTGGTGAGCCATCAAGTCTCCACCCCCTTCGCAGCAGTGCTGCTGCTGCGTGGTGCTGCCCTTACAGTCCAGCAGCCTTAACCTCACCAAAACCAGGTAAGTGTCAGGATGGGGTGTGGGATATATTTTTTCTTTTTTTTGTATTTTAAACTTTTAGATCCACCTCACTTACATAGCTCTGTACCTACTCACTCCAGGCCCCCTCACCAAGTAAGTAATGGAGAGGCTGGCAGGGTATTAGAGCATAAAGAGGCTGCTTAGCCCAGCCTTCTCTGCCCCTGGAGCCCAGGAAGGCTGTGCTGCACAGTGCTATCTTAGTGACTTTCTGTTTCCTGTAAAGCACGTGATCTGTTATCAGTTCAGTTTCACCAAAACCATTTGGTTTGATCTTTACACAAATTCCTGCCACTTTATCTCACTTGTGCACTTGCCTCAGCCACCAGGCTGGAGGTGGCTGGTGTCAAGAGTAACAAACGAGGCTCCTGGGCCATCAGGAAGGCTCAGTGCTCCCCACACCTGAACAATTTCTGCATCCTGTGTTGGATCAGCAGGCAGCAGTTTGAGCTGGCTCAAAAACCAGACACATGTGCCTTCCCCAGGGAGGCAGGATTGGGCTGCTGCAGGCCTGGTCTCCTCCCCTGCTTAGTTCTGACAGCTGAGAGCACCACGTCTGCTGGGTTCCCTGGGCACACATTGTCAATAAAAGCTGAGGGGTTTTAATCTGAGTACAAGTCTTTATTTAGTAGATTTATAAAAGAGCTTTACATGAGAAATACAAAAATATGAAATAGGCTTTGAATCTTTTTAGGTAAAATTACCATTATTTTTTCAAGCTTTAGAAACATGTAACCTGCAGAGTTTGGCATCTTAGGTAAATTGCTCTCACACTTTGTAAAAGTAGGAAAAAACATCCTCTAAAGTATCTTCAGAAAAGTAGCTGTACGTACCCCATCATACATATTACTGGGAATAATTTATTTAAGACACAATGGCACAGTCATACACATTCCCACTTTGTAATTTCTCCTTCAATTAATTCCATTGAAAGATGCAGTATCACTTTCCTCTTCGAGTTGTTGTCTGATGATTAAATATAAACACAAAACTGATTAAGACTGATTTGGCATGCTTCATACTTGTACCACTTGGATTTGATACCACTTTGTAGTAAAAATTAAATAAATATAAATACATTAAATAAATATATTGTAAAAGAACACCCCAGTTACATTAGCATTCAGCATTTCTTCATCCTAGCACACATGATGCTTTGTCACAGCTTCAGGGCCAATGTAAAGAAATACTGGATCTTTAACTGCACATGCTCCTGTGGCCCACACACACAGAAAATGGGGTTTTACAGCTCTGTGGCACCCCTTAAACACTGCCCTGATTTCACTGCTCTAAACAGCTCTTGATTCTTGTCCTTTTTCCCAGGACTTTCTCACCCCTGGCCCTGTGGCTGCTGCCTTTTCTTACCCCTTGAGGGACATTTGCAGTGGATGAGTCACAGGCAGCTCCCAGCTGCCACTGGTGTTTGCTGCAGGTACTTGTGCAGATCTGTTCTCATACTGTGGCTTGAGGACTGTTCAAGCTCTTCTGTGAATACTGGTTGATATTAAACAACAAGGCGTATTTTCAGAGTAGGTAAACCTTGAATTGTTGTTTCAAGTCAGTACTTTTTAAAACTTCATTATTTCTGCTCAAGTATGAGGGACTAATTTTCCAGGGTAGTACTGACTAAACAGAAATGGTACTTTCATACCATTCTTTGGATAATTGTGAATGATTCCCTTTACAATCACTGTGCTGTGCCTAATGCCTCATGTGGCAGTACTGCAAGGGCAGGTTCAGATGATTTGCTACAGCCAAAGGGCTCCTTTTGCACATCTCAGTCCCGAGTAATGATATGATTCCAATCATTGAATTAGAATTTTTTTTTGGTAGTAGTAAAACACATCCATTAGAAAATCACATACAGTACAGGGATATTGGGTGATGGTTATATCCAGCTTTTGCTCTTCATTTCCACAGTCTTGAAAACTGCCTTGGAGTCAGTAACTCCATGCCCAGGATTCAAACCTTTACCACTCACGCCCTGGGCTCCACTACCTCCTGATCCAGCACAGGCACAGGTACAAGGCACTTTTTGGAAGCTTGGTTTCTTCAAAGAGAGAGAATTCAGCTCTTTGATCCCACATTCCCTGTTAAGGGTAGGCCTGTGCTTGGAATGTTGGTCCCAGAGAGGAAAGCTCCATCCCTCTCCTCTCAAACCGTGTCTCCTGTAAGGCTCAGCTCTGCAGAGTCCTCAGCATAGTAATGCTGGAAGAGTCTTTCGTGGCAGCAGATGTGCATGGCGTGGTAGGTGTGCAGGAGCAGGCGAGGGAAACGAGCTGTAAAGTAACACACAAAATCATCTGGGATGGAGCCCAGAGTGTCCTGCACTTCGGGAGGCAGCTCCCTGTAATGGTGCTTCTGTGGAGGAAAACAGAAGAGGAAAAGCTCAGTCAGAGGGTTTGTTCAGAAACCTCTTGCAAACAGAGCTGTTGGTGATCCTGGAAACAGTAACCTCCTACTGGTCTCTTGTAAAGGAGTTCAGTACCTAAACCAGGGTCTGACACAGGCTGGCAACAACAGCAGCCAGAGGCAGGAGCCCAAATGCATGAGGAAAAGACTCCTTTACCTTATTTCTCATCGCCCTCAGAAGGTCCCGGACAGAGCCACCTTTATAGGATCTGAATTTCCGAAGATCTGCAAGAGAAACAATTTTTTTTTGTGTTGTGATGCAGTTTTAGGTGTTGGGGTGTGTGTCTGCAGCCACAAATCCTAGGTGGGTTTTAGTACATTTAGTACTTGAATTTGAAGAAACTCTTTACTGGCAAGTAACAGTGATGTGCCTAAACTGAGACAGTGTTATCCTCACTTTCCTGTCTCAGCAAACTGGAACAGTAGGTAATTCCCACTCTGATAAAATGTTGTCCATTACCTGTCTGAAGAGGAACAGTGATGTGCTCTCTCCAGTCCATTTTTACCACTTCTCTTCCACCTCTTTCTAATTGCTTGACTATTGGACCATCTAAAGATTCTTTCTCTATCCGGTCACTAACATCCTGGAAGAGACATTCAGATTATTTCTAGTTTTATTTCCAAGCTTTTCCCAATATTTCCAAATTGCTGCTTCTGGCCAATTACAGCCTGTCCTGGTAATAAAGTTAGAATTCCATTTCACTCCAAGACAGTGTTTGGGAATAGAATACAGAAGTTTCCAAGATGATTTGTTTCACCCTCTGCCAAAGCCTTTTTAGCACAGAGAAGGTTAAGGCTGGAAAGGATCTCAAGTCCTCAGCCACTTCCCACCCCACATCAGGATTTAGTGTATGTTCACTCCTGTTCTTGAAAATCCTTCCAGCCATGTTCTCTGTGAGTACTGCAGCTGCTAAAGGAGACCTTCCTTCTACCAATGGACCTTGGTAACATCAGTTCTGGCCCCCTGGGAAAGATCTGCTGTAAGACTAAGCCAATTGCTTAGGAGCTACACCAAGGTTTTACAACTGGCCTGCCTCACTCCTCTCAGTAAGGCTGTGGATTCTATGACCTCAAACAGGCACAAAAGAGAGACTGAATTCAAGACCTGAAAAAAGTCTACAGGAGCCCTGAGATCTGAGAGGAGAGCAAAGGTCATCACAAACCTGAAAGAACTGGAGCTGTTTTTCTAGACTCCAAAAGAAGGGGTGTTTGAGAACACAGCTGGCAGACGGCCGTTTCTGAGGGTCCATGTTGATCATCTGCTCTATTAAATCACGAGCAACAATGTCTTCTGCAAGGAAGAGGGTGCAGGGAAATTTACTTCCTTAATTTTTTCTACATTATTAGGCCATAGTAAAATGTAAATTTTTTTCATTTTATATTTTGTACTTCAGAAATTCATTATGGTCTCTACTTCTTCCTGTCCTGCTAGTTCAAGTGCTGCCCTCACAGATGTGCTGGGCAACTAACAGAAAGAATATCAAAGATGAAGAATATCAAAATTCAGTTCTCTCTCTCACTCTTTAAATACAGGAAATAACTTCACAGTCAAGGTTACAGGGTTCCAAATTGTGTATTCCACAAATGCTCTGGGGTACTAACTCTGAGAACTTTAGGCCCTCTACCTCAGGAGGACCTGAGGAGTACAACTTTCCTCTCTTGTGGGCCTTGGTTTTGTCCTTGGTGTTGATGTTTAACAGGCTGGGCTGCTCCCTGATCTCTACAGTGCAGTCCTTACCATGCCTCCGTGCATCCAGAGCCTCCAGGCTGTATGCTCCCAGCAGGATGTTGGCTTGCCGCTGCAGGGACTTGCCAAAGGGATGGCCACCTTCAGACACCACGTAATAGAAGACACAGCCAGCTGAAAAGATGTCCACGGTGTATGTCTGCAAAGAAATAGCCTTCAATAGCAGCAATGTCTTTTCCCCCTGAAAGCTCTGATTGTCACAGGTGGTTATTTGGCATCTGAGAGCAGAAAGAAATGTTCAGACTTGCACAACTGAGCTGCAAGGCAGCCTGGAGGCCCAGGCACCAAGTGCTGCATATGGTAAGGTCTGGTCTGCTCCTGGGCAGCCTGGGAAGGGTGAGGACTTACAGGGTTCTCTTTGCAGTCTTCACTTAGCATCTCCGGGGCAATCCAGCCTTCGGTGCCTGGCACGCCCGAGCGGCGGCTGAAGCTGTGCCTGCCCACGGCCAGCTTCTTGCACAGCCCGAAGTCTGAAATCATGGCTTTGACTTTCCCATGAGCATTGGGCATGGAGATGAGGATGTTGTGGGGCTTCAGGTCCCTGTGAACTGTTACAAACACCCACTTATCCACTCAGGAACTCCCTACAATCTTTGTAAATTTTTAAATGAACCTTTCACAAGGCTGAACCATCATTCATTAAACCAAAGTCATAACGACCAATGACTGTTGTTCGTAGAGGCTCATTTTTTTATTCCATCATGTTTTATATGACTCCTAGCTAAAAACTTCAGCACCCTGCATCAACAGTGAGGACTTGCTTTAGTACTCTGGGGCTGCAGAATGTTGCAGGGACAAGGCCAGTGTCAAATCATAAAACCATGGAATGGTTTTGCTTCAAAGGGACCTTAAAGACTGTCTCATTCCAACTCTCCTGCCATAGGCAGGGACACCTTCCAAGAGGCCAGGTGAACAGACCAGTACCAGGCTAGTGTCTCTTCTTTTTCCAGTTAAGAAGATGTAGTCCTCCCTCCAGTCCTAAAAGGAAAGGCATTCTTACCAATACTCAGGGAGTGCAGGTAAGCCAGCCCAGATGTTGTCTGCTGCAGGAGAGTGATGGGTTGTAAGCCATGGTGGCTGAAGGCCTTCTGCTCAACATACTGCAACAGAGAACCGGGAGAGTCAGCCACAGCACTGCTTAGAGGCTGCATAAATAATAAATCCATGCACTTCACCCTCCCAAAAAGATGTGACTGGGTAAATTGTGCTAGTAGGTAACACACAGCAAAAGAGCCTTTTTTTGGCTGAAGGTGATGATCTCTGAAGCCTCATTCAGAAACAGAATTCTGTATAGCACTGTGCTCCAGAAAGAAGAACAGAGAGTCTTCAAAGTCTGCATGGTAGGAGGGGGAGGATGACTAGAAGGGAGTCCTTCACAAGAACTTAAAAATTAAAGGACAACAGCTTCTGTGCATAAATCAGTCCAGGGTTAGGGATGTCTTTCTAAAGGTCTGAAAACACCCCTGTTCTAGGATTGTGTAATTGTGACAGAGGTGACAGTGGGGGTAAAAGGAACATCTCCTGGGTCAGGCACTTCAGCAACTTAAGCTCAAGGGAAGTGAAGGCGTTCCAGGGAGATGTTGCCAGCTCTGTAGTCACCTCCTGCAGGGTGGCAGCACACAGCTCGATGGCGATGTACTGGAACTGCCGGTCCCTCTCCGTGCAGAAGTAGCGGATCACATTCGGGTGCTCGTCGGACTCGCGCAGCAGCTGCACCTCCCGGTCTGCGAAGCTGAAGCACTCGGGCAGAATCCTCTTCACTGCCACATCACGGTTATCAAATGAGCCCCTACAGCCAGGGAGGGAAGGCACAACAACCCTTCACACTCTGGAGTCAAAGCATGTACAGAAAACATGACAACAGAAGCCATTGTAGAGGCTGATGAAAGCATTCCTCATGCTGGGAACGGGTACATTTGGCCAGTAAACACTTCTTAGGGAAGTAGCTTTTGCTAGTGAAGAAAATGCATGGAAATATTCCAGACACATGCAAAAAGTTTCATTTCTGTTCATAGCAGATCTGAGGGCTTCTATAAAGGAATTAATTAAAGGGACCTAATACAAACACAACATTGGTCTGCTTAATGCACACATTCTCTTCTACCTGTAAACAATTGTCCCCTCAGCTCCATGTCCCAATACATCTTTAGGGTTAAATGAAATCTTGCCAACAATCACTCGGTTTGCTTCTTCATCTGAACAAGAAAAGAAAAACAAGTACTAGTTTAGGATGGGGCAAGGTAGCCTTTTAAACTGCACAGACTTTGGGGCCAATCTATAAAAGTCTTTTAGCTTATGTTTAAATTTAACACACATATGATCAAAAGAAATTAGTATGTCCACATTGGTTACCCTGAGTAGGCAAAATACCCTGTGGTGACCCAATGAGCCAACATCAATAGTCAAAACACATTTACACACACCTCCTGACATAAGGTCTGGAAAGGTTATGGCTCACAGCTCTGAGAAATGAGTGGTTCTCAGCAGCCAAATTATTTCTAAAAGTTTATAGATGTTGAATTAAGAAATTATGACTGACAGTTACAGAAGTGGGTTTAATAGCCTTTGAAGGGACAAGTGAGTGCACAGGAAGACCAGGCAGGAAGGTTGTGCTGCCTAATCCCCATTTCTTGAGTCCAGATAATCATCTTAATACATTGTGTTATTTGAATTAATATCTCTCTAGAATGGCTACAAGTGACAGGAACATGCTGCCCTGAAGGCAGCACAAGCCTTCAGTTGGCTGTTACTGTAAAGCAACAATCCTGCTGAGGGTCAGGGCATGGACACCTGCCTGTGGTGTGCAGGGCTCAGCCTGAATGAGGATGATGGTTCTTTTCATCTTGCTGAGCTATGAAGTATCATCAGTAATATTCACCTGTACCATCACAAAGACTGGGGAAATAGAGACACAATAAACCACACTGGGTCAACTTTACCTCCCTCTTCTTGCTCAGTGGAGAGGCAGCTCCCAACATCAGATGTGGAGATGTTGGAATAGGCAGAGTGGTTTGATGCTCTGGGGGACAGGTTTGGGGTGCTGGCAGCTGAGCTTTCTGTCCGGCCATAGGACATGTCCAGGAAATCTGCCTCAGGTGGGAGGTCACTGGGAGCACCAAAGGACAGCTTCTGTTGCTGCAAGAGCTGGATCTTCTCTTCCAGCTGATGCTGCCTCTGCTGCTGCTGGTGGACACTCTGTGAGAAAGGACCTCAGTGAAGATTTGGCAGTCAGGTCATGCAAGGAAGCTCTACAGCTATTGGGGAGCTACTTCTAAAAGGTGGGAGCCAAATTCTCCTGCCCTGTCCTTGCCAACCACACAGGCTGGGGAACGTTCACTCACAATTTCTATCTCATTCTGGACTTCCATTGCCAAGATGAGAAAAAAGCTGTTACTAGGTTGACCAGGTGTCTTTAAACCATAGAAAGATAAAGGCTTTGATCCAAAACCTGGAAAACCTGACAGTGGTTCAGGTGAGGAAAAGAGGAGTAAAGCCAATAGTGTTTAGATCGTGTCCAAAAATAGTAATACCTACAAACCTCACAGCTGGTGGATGGAAAAGAAAACCTTTCCAGAGCTGGCACATATGGCCAGAGAAATCAAGTCAAACTTGTGCATTTGCTCTGCAGTGCACATCTGTGAAGAGGGAAAATCCCTGGAGTGTGTCATTTACTCCTGTATCATTTCTGGGCTCTACAATGTTCCCGATTCTCCCAACACTCAAAAGCACATCAAGCCAGGTCAGCATTACCATTGGGTAGGTGATGATAAAAGCCACCCAGCCCACAAGGAGGAAGGTGCTGAGGATGATCGTGGCCATGTCCTTCAGCATGGAGTCCACTGGAGCCTCTGGCCGTGGGATGGGCCTAGCAGGAGTCTCTTCAATATCCTTTGGAGCAGCTGGAGGCCCTTCTGTTGAGGAACCTTCAACGATGTTAATGACCTGAGGCAAAGAAAGCTCTGTTAGCTCAGTATCTCTGTGGGCAATGAGGCATTTATAGCCAGCCTTTCTGCTACATCATTTTTAGTCATTTCTAAACCTACCAAAGTCAAAGTTTTGCATGTGGGGTAAAAAAAGCAGCGGAAAGCCTTAATTCTGAAACAAGAAATGACGCTTCCTCATACCAGTGATTCTATGTGCTAAGTACATGAACATCTGACACGAAAAATGTGAAGTAATTCCATGCAGCTTTCCTTCTGTGTCCTTCCCCAATTTCCACTGCTTTATATTCTTCTATTATGCAGTAAGAGAACTATTCTCATCACAAACCTCTTCAATAGTGGCTTTATCAGAGTCAGCTGGAATCACGTTTTCAGGCCTCTTCGGTAAGTTGCTTGGGAATTTCTCCAGGATCTTTGTGGGAGCAGATAATGGTGTTTCATGGTGCCCTTTAAATAAAACACACTTGTTGAAACAGAAAGTTGTCCTTTTTTAGGAAAGATATCCTTGATTGCAGAATCTTTGCTGAAGAGTGAGAACATCACAAAACACAATGCTAATGTATAGAGCAGGAAAGATAAAGGAGAGGGGAAAATGGAGGGCAGGGGTCACTGAGAGCTGCAAAGGAACATGAACTGTTTCAGGGAACTGCCTGACATACTGCAGGAGGGAGGGTATTAACAAGGAAAGGGATCAAGGGAAGAGAAAGGTGGCACTTAAAAAAACTGAAAGTTGTACACTGTCCCTGCCTCAGAGCTCCTGCCATATACATCACTCAGTTACCACCAGTCATCACTTAAAACTGAACTTCAGTCAGTTCCTCATTTTTGAAGCAGAATTGTAAATGCACTGAAAAGTCAATTCCAAAATTCAGGGACTTAGGACACACAGGATAGGCTGACAATTAATAAACATTATCTTCACCCTCTGTGTTTTAATTCATTTACAAAATGGAGGAAACATGACTGTCTGATCCATATGATGAGAATTAAGGTAACTGCATGCACAATAAAAAAATCCAAAAGGACCCAAATACACTATTTACTGTAAATAACAAATTACTATACCCCTCTCTGAGGGAGCAGGCAAATAAGCAATAAATAACTTTCCACACATGGAGCTCTTCACCCTGTCATGGAATAAGGCAGGAGCCCTGGGAAAACCAGAAGGCAGGTGGATACGTAACACATTAGTTTATATGCAAATGAGGATGAATTGGACACTATTACTAGAATGCAGTAATTATGGCCAGGCAGGGCCTCCCACACCTATCAGCAGCCAGTCATTCCAGTAGTTGAGCTTGTGCTTTTCCTTCAGCCTGCCCGAAAATTTCACATCAGTGCTGGGTGTGATCACGCACTCGCCGTTGTCTTCAATGGTGACTCCTTCTGTTTTTGGACCCTCTAGCAAGGGAATGGCGCTGCCACGAGGCTGCAGAGAGATCAGTGTTACAATTACTGTTACTGTGACCTTAGGATATTTAAATAGGCAACTAAATTTAAAAAATGGAGGTCAAAATAGGTGGGTAAGCAAAGATTACTGGCAGCAAAGTCACTGTGAGTAAACACGGCCATTATGCCCTTAGCAGCTGCTTCCACAACCTTGGACATTGGACCTTTTCAGGGACATGTTGCCTGGGAGATGAAATTACTCCTTTTTTTTTTTTTTTTTTTTTTCCCTAAAGTTAAGCAGGATCTGTATTTCCTACTTGGCAGCCACAGTGAGCAAAATAGAACTATGATGCAGTTTCCTGTCTATGGGGAGTTGATGAACAAATGAGCAATTTTAACATGGACCACAAATCACCAACAATAGCAGTAACCTCAGGTCTGCTCCTGCTGAGCCTGCCTGGCACAATTTCTGGAGAGCTGCACTTAGTGCTTTGCAGAACTGGAAATTATTCCAGAAGTACGGTCATACCTTCTAGGGTTTGTTGTTAATTGCTTCAGGAAATACTTAATTTGCTATGCATTTCTTGATAGAAATCTGCAAAACTCTCAAGTTTCTGTAGATGTATAGTCTTCGGTGTTTTATTTTCTACTTTAATTTAATATATATTTTTATGCATGATCCCATTTCAACCTTTTTTTCCAAGCCCAGGACAGCACTGATCCCACAAGGGCACTTTCCCATCCAGCAGCTCCCCACTTACCACGACAGTGACTCCCTCGTGAACCATGGAGGGCGACGCGTACAAACTCGTGGAGTATTTCCCCACGTACAGGGTTGGGCTACAGAAAAACAGTCACTGTTAGTGGAAGGCAAATGGATGTTTTACCATCTCAGCTAAAACCTGGGCAACACAACCCTTCAGAACAGTGTAGGAGCTTCTCAAATCATCAGTATTTGTCTCTTGAAAAGCCTTGACCTGTAAAATTATTTGAAGTACTGCTGTACTATGAAGGCTTTTTTTTAAATTATGAAAGCACTATCAGTTCATTATTCATTTGAAATAATTCATGTCCTATTTCTGCATTTTTCAATAACTGGCATTTGCCAAAATGCTGTGCACCATTTTTATAGTGTGAAAGGCTTCACATTAGGAAAACCAATTTAATTCCACATTCTGAGAAACTCTTCAGCACAGAACATTTGATAAAACTTAGGAATATACACTTCCTAAGTTTATAAGTTTTTTGGTTTGGTCTCTGACTTTACACACTAAAAGATCTAATATTATATAAAAGAACACCTGGAGAACTAGAACTGCTTTTATGCATTCTTTTCACTATATTGCAACTTGCAGCACAACCCTTAACTGTTTTGCTTAATGACAAAGCTCTGTCAAATGGACGGTGAGAACAGCAGAACCTCAAACTCACGTCAGTTTGCTCTTGGTCTCTGTTTCCTTTGGGAAGGGGTATTTCCACTTTGTGATGTGTCCAACCTCCCCAGACATGAAGGTTAGGTAGCGCAGGGTCTCGATGCCCACGTTGGTGTGCAGGACCTTCCTCAGCCCCTCTCGCTGCCAGATGTAAAAGGCCACCACAGGGGACGCGTAATTCTGGATCCACAGCACGTCCCCAGACTCACTGTCCACAGTCACCACCAGCCCGTCCCCATTGGACACGAAGTGGGACATTTCTGCAAAGCATGGATGTGTGGAGATTACCTGGATTCTGCAGCTTTAATCATGCACAGGCACAGTTCTGCCTGCAGACACCATCACACCTTTCCCTGCACAGCAGCTGAACAGCAAAGCTGAGGCCAGAATTGGGCTGGGCTGATACAGGCCCAGCCACCATTCAAGAGTGTTGCAATCAGGTTGAGCACCACAGTTCAGGTTTGCTGCCTCTCCTGCCATTTCTCACTCAATCACACCTTCAAGAGCTGCACCCTCTTGGATTCAGTTTACCTGAAGCTACCTAACAGGCTTTAGATATTGCAGTATGTGATGGATAAAAATGGGCAGAAGTACATGCACTGCACAAAAAAAATTAAGAGTATTTTTGCCTATATACAAAACCCCACTGCAGGAGGGAGACAGCAATTAAATTCTTACTGTATTTTATGTCTTCATCAGGTAAAGTAGCTGCATAATCAAAATAGGTGGCATTCCATCGCAGCTCCTTCTTTTTGGTGTCATACATTGTGATCGTGTACTCTGTTAAAAAATATACAGTCTGTGAAGCAAAAAAACCTATGAGAGAATAGAATCAATCTTCTCAAATCTGAGACACTCATCAAACACTACACACCAGCCACTGCTGTCAGCATTTCATTTTCCCAACACTATCCCACTTAAGGATCACATTAACAGAGAGCCTAAAGAACAAGTCTGTGACACTTATTCCTGTTTCTAGTCAGCACCTCCATGGTGCTGGTCTAACTTTACCAGTTATATAGCACACTGCACTTGTGATGTCACTGGATCTGCTCTATTTCCATCTTCTTTAAACAGTTTTTTAAAGATGCATGTTACAGAGCAAACAGTTCACAGCTGCTACTGGACTACACCATTAATTACAATACAAATGCCACTTAGTCAACAAGAGGAATAATGGACCTACTGCCAAAGTTTAAAAACCAGTATCTATCTGCTCCTACAGTTAATAATTCTTCTATGTATAGTCTAAAATTGTAATTTACAGAAGTTTTTCTAAGAAATAAACTTGAAAACCTGAACTGACCACAGGGTCATTTGTTATAAGCCTAAATTTTAAAAACCAGAATTTTCTTTTAAACTACAGGAAAAAAAAAGCATATGACCTGTTCTCCCAAGATACAGGAGGGATGTTGATGGGCAAAGACTTTCTGCAAAAGAGGAAGTCAAGGTCTGCTGTTTCTCCCCAGTCATGAGGTCAACCACGTACCAAATATCCTGCTTTTTACCTGAAATCATAATTTAAGCCACATTACCATTCAGTTGGAAAACTGCACTTTCATTCAGCTTTTCAGTCTTCATTTTTTCTTTAGTAGACTCATGGACTTAGCACAAATAAAGCATTTTTAATAAAACAGTTTTTCATAGTGCGGCTTAGTTTCATTTAGCACTACTGACCACAAACTCTGAACCCAAATACAGTATTTAGAACAGTAAGTACTATTGGCTGAATGATTTTTTCACACATAAAATCTAACAGAGCTCTCAGTGCAGCAGATCCTGTGAGCTCTCAGATGAGGAGACTTGAAGTGCTCATGGCAAATGACAGGAGGTGGGGAAAAATCAAATGGAGGGTCTACACCTATCAAGTTGCTTAAGGATTGTAGTCCAAACATCCCACCCAAGACTATGTGAGCCATGACCTTAAGAATTTCTTTGAAGTTAGTACAGGTATGTCATGTTTAGAAGCTTCAAATAAACATTTTTCTCTCATTTACTGGCAAGACATGAAGTGGAGAACCAGGAGTATTGGCCCTTCAAGAGATTTAAAAAACCCCAACACTAAGCTCACTCTGACCTTCACATATTTTACTGTTGTGATGAGTAATAACTGTCCTTCCTTCTCTTTTTCTCCTCCCAAACCCATCTGCAATTAGAATGAGTCAGGACAATGAGCCACTAATTTATTATTTGTATTATAAATGAACTGACTGTATCTCAGACAATGGAGAATGTCTAACTGTGGTGCAGTGGGATTTCTAATTTTATCCTAATTATCAGGCAGTCAATGACACAATCATACAAAGATTTTAAGTAGAAATCACATTTTGTTGAGAGACTGCACCTCAAGAAACCAAAAAACCCCATACAAGGATTGCACTGCTTAGAAAAGGAATTTTCCCCTTCAGGAAAAACAAGTGGTTTTTAATCACCACACAGTAACTGCATTGTATATTAATCAGATTTTCTGTCATTGGAAAGATTTATGAAAAACCATAATTAATACCCAAAATAAGGCCTATTTTCTTCAGTCTATCTGGGAGTCTCTAAATTTTGTAGTTGCTGAACATCTTACAATCTAAAAGAGATAAAATTTGAGCTCACCCATGTACAGGATCCCATCAGAACTGCGGCAGGGAGACGCCTGCACCAGTTCTGGGATAGTAAATGGAAGTTTCTAGGGGAAAAGCAAACAAACAAACAATAAAAGCTCATCCATATTAATGTGATAGTCTTCACATCTGTTCACAGAAAAGGGTGACAGGTTTTTTTATTGGTTATTTCTATTATTACAAAACCTGGGAATTCAGCCAGAGTAAATACTAAAATATTTAGCAATACTGAAGTTCTTAAGGGAAATCATAGCAGCTGCCAGAGGAAAATAATCTTGTAGAAAGCCAAACATTTTATCTGAGAATCCCCACAAAGTTTAAAAACGAAAGTCAAGCATTAGGCGGTAGCTGTGGCCTACATGACTAATCTGAAAGGCTCAGCATTTTTGCTTACTAAACCCTATAAAGAGACCTTCTAAAAGGGTTAGCACAGTGCATGTATTAATCCTGTTTCTGGCAGATGGTTTTAGAAATGTAAGTATTTGGGTGGGAGTAACACATCTGATTGGTGTTATTTCAGGTACACCTTACCCATTAAATTACATAGAGATTATTCAGTATTTGGATAACAAAACATAAAATTTATTTGTAATCATCATTATTTTAGCAAGTTACAGAAAAGTCATACAAGGAGACAACATATGGTGTTGATATTTTCAAGCAGAAGTCACTTCCTGATAATCACAAGGTGGCAACATTCTGCTCTAAAAAAATAGAAGTATGTTTTCCTTCTGCAAAGGAACGAGGCTGATCAGGGCACTTTTTGGGAGAGAATTTCAAAAAATATACTTACAGTCAAGCCTTCATTGTTCTTGCCACCAAGCGTGTACAAACTGCCATCATTTGGGTCTGGAAGAAATGCTGGCCTAGGATTTAAGCAGCAATTATCAATGATAAAAAATGTACTGTGCTTCTCAGAGAACATGAAAGAAACTGTGGTCAGCACTGGCTTTACAGAGAACTTTATCAGACTAAATTTTCTGAAGTTCCATTTATTAACTGTGAAAATGAAAAAATATAAGGAAGTTTCAGAACTGATAAAACGTAAGACCACTAACGTATTTGAATACTCAAAGATCCAGATGTGGCAGGCAATGACTCAGATGAAAGCTTTTAAACTAAACCTACAGGCTCTTAAAATGACACAGAATTAGAATAAAACCAAACAAATAAAACCAGAGATCATAAGGAAGGCAAGAAATAATAAAAGAGTTGCCAAAATTAAGTAAGTTTGAGAGGTAAAGAGATCCCTTCACCCAAGATACACAAAGACCCCCAAACAAACTCAAACTCTAATGTCTATGATTCTATGATCAAAACAAGAAAGGAAGTATGTCACCACTGACTTCAGAGGCAAAGTTAAAGCCCTAAATTTTCTAGCTAAATGTGAGGTTGCTGCAGGGACCAATCTGAAGTTACAGCTGGAGGGTGTCATTTGCAGGTTCAAGTTGTGGTGGTGATGGTTGGAGTTTCCTGTGATTCACTGTTTTTAGTCTCTGTTTGAGGGGGGTAAGTACAGAACCCAGAATCAGTCCTGGCTCTGTCACTTCACACCTGTACTTGTGGCACAGTTCACAGCCCTGATGTCCAAACCCAGCAAGGGCTCCAGAGAACAGGCTGCAGACAGGATATTTCTTCTTATCTATTATATGTAGCTAATTCTATCCTTCTATCTGTTCCCCAAACCACCTTAAATTGCCTTCTATAAGGTGTGCAGCTTGTCTAGAACACAGATGGGTTTGGCTCAAATTAAACCAAATTGCAAGAGGTCAAAGAAAATCAAACAAGATGTAAATGAGATAAAGGAAACAGACTTACTCTTCCACATGTATTGGCACCTGGAGGACAGGATCTGCACAGACAGAGAAAAAAGAAGTCAAAATACTGGCAATTCAATCCCTTCAACACACCAGATCCAGGATTAAGTCAGGCCTGCAACATCTCAGTCCTTTTAGAAAGGCTGATGCACAGTTTGAAAATGAACTGTTAGCAGCCTCCTCTTGTTCCTGGAACTTAGTTCATAAAATGGGAAACTACAAAGCACCTGAGAAAGTCTTGTGAAGTTCTTTGCTCAGTTTCACCAACACTAAGTACCTCAAAATTACTGAGACCTTACAAAATCCTGAATCATGGGATTTTCACTCCTGATGCCAATACCACAAAAGCATCCTGATTTAAGACCTAGTCTACAATTTCCAAGACAAACATGTGCTTATTAATGGGTATATTGGCAGAAAATACCTCAGAAGCCAAGAGGATGCAATCCTCAAAGTATCTCCACTTCTCCAGGGAAAATCAAACTACACTGGAATGAGTCTGAGTAAGAGGATGAACCATGACCAAGCAAACATTGTTTTTTCACCTCTTCTGTCTCTGTGCAAACATCATGATGCAACAGGAAGGAAACAAGAACAAAAACAATGTTGTTTTGAGAGCCTCTGACTGGGAAACGGGCACAGATTCTGAGCAGCCTGAGAGTACTGGATATCTGCAGAGCTAAGCAAGACAAGAACAGGAAATTCAGGGATCAGTACGCGGGGCTTACGGAGTCTGCATCACTGTGCAGGGCACAGCACCACACCAGCTGCTGGGTTTGATGGTAATGGCCTGCAAGGATGACCTGGTTTTACATGGATTAAAAAAACATAACCCCCTACCCAAACAGATCTCTGGCTGCAACACAGCTGAAAGCAGCAGCCACCCAAAGATGCAAAGTTAGTGCCAGAGACAGAAAGAAAGCAGCATATTAGGGATAACAGTGCAGTTATCTTTATTTCACTCATTTATTCTTACAACAGTGAACACTCTCAGAGCAGCTTTATTCAAAACATAACTATATGTAATTTTTTTTCTCTTTCAGCTTAAATAATGCTCCAGGATACATTCCCATAGGTATCAAAATAAACTTCATTTAATTCATTGAGAAATCAAACACACATCAAAGGCCCTAAGAATAATTAACATTCAAACAAAGGAGCTTAGTGACTCATCTTCTGTATCTGTCTCCACAGACCAGACTGCTTAGTCAGACCTTTATTCCATTAACTACATCAAGCAATTCAATTCTATCCCTTGTGTGAAGAAACTGGTTTCAGGATATGTTGGGAGGGACCCCCCACTTGTTGACTATATGTCAATTATTTCTCAGTGTTTGCTTCAAGTATTCCACAGGCTTTATAACAACGAATACAACACATGGGGACTTACATCATCAGCTTCCTATCTCTAGAGAAAAGCAAGAAAAAAGCATTTGCTGACCATCATATAAAGTGGATTGGCTCCAGCTGAGCTGCTGGGTTGAACTACTAAAAGAACCTGAGAATAAGTTTATGTACTCAGAATATCCCTAAGACTGGGTGAAATGACCCAAAAGAAGAGAGAGATATTAAAGACCAAAGGCAAGAGTTTTTGTAATCACAAATGTTTCATGGGAAGGGAGTGCTCAGTTTTGTGAAAGAAACACCACCATGAATCAGAGCAAGTGACACCTGGCTCAGTTAAGTATGATTTGATGCAAATGCTGCAAGCACTGCTAAAGACAAAAGCGAAATGAACTTTGTAAGTCCCTTGATGAACTGATTACACGGAGAGTGTCTCACTTGGTAAGAAAATAAAACTCTCACTGTGGTGACAGCGACTCTCACCTGTGAGACAACAGCAGCTTCACCAGCAGCACTGGGGCAACTCTGTCCTATCCCTAAAAATCCCCTCCAATGACCATTAGGAGTAACAAAGCTGCACAACTTGTTTTTGAAGTGGCAACTGACTGTATATTTATTGTTCAAGTACAACAATGAAGATTTTCTATAAAATCACTTTCTAGTCAAATTGGGCAAGACGTAAGACTAACATAAATAGTTTCTTGTCACAATAATCTTCGGAAACTTTTAATTTTAATAAAAGAACTGTTTCTTCTCTGAATTAAATGGTGGTGCCAAGTTGTTAAATAAAATCATAGTATAAAACTTCTGCTGTCTGAATCAATTTCCAACTTTTGTAACTGCACTGCTACTGACAGGACACATCAGCAGAACAACACAGAGTGTGATTGCCTCAAATCCCTCAGTATTTCAGGGTTTTTTTCAAAAAACGATCAGGGAAACATGAACAACAACAGGAAATTTCAAAGGCAGATTATATCTTCTAGCAACTGATCCTGGTTTGTCCATGACATTTGCAGGAGAGTCTGGTTAATAATGCTTTCCTATAGCTCCCTCTCTGCCCCAAAAATACGGTGGAATATAGTAATAGGGCAAAGTATTTTCGAGCTAATAGCTTGTTTTCACTTAACAGTCAAAGACTGGGAAATTTATTTTTATCAACCAAAATAAAGTGCTCCACTCTGCTCCAGTTTTCTCAAAGATCTGAGGTTTTTTGCATGGTTTTATTGCCAACATAGTACCACAACAGTGAAAGGACACATATATGTATCTATGAGCAATAATTACTCACATTGAGCTTTTACCCGTAAGCTTGTATTTCTGAAAGCTGTTGGGAAAATGTCACTTATAACAATTTCCAGTATCATCAATAAATGTCTCCTACACTAATAAACAATGCCAGAAGTCCCATGAATGTCTCTATGTTTTGCAGTGTTTTTCTGAAGCACTATCAGATGACTTGAATGAGTCTTAGGGCAAATCCCAAGATCTTCCGTGTGCACAGAAGCATCATTCTCATGAAAGTCCTTGAACTTCTCTTTAGTACCATGTCTTCAACATCATGTGCTTCATCAGAAGTGAAAAAGATCCTGCTTTTACTTGATTTCTTAGTAACTGAAACTCGTTTATGAGCAAAGATAGAAAAGTGGAAGATGGAACAGATTAAGAAGTTACGACAAAGCAGTAGGAATTTTTGTAGTACTTAGTGGCACACAAACCAAAAAATGATTGTTCTGATGGCTTCCTGCACATTGAAGTGTTGTGAATGAATTGTTAGAAAGCATTTATGGATTTCTGATTCATTTCTACATGAGGCTGTTCACAAGGATGGAGGAGCTAATTTTCTAAAGCGAAAGGAATTCTCCTCTCACTACTAGCACCACCCACCTGGAAAGACCAGCTGTGAAAAGCCATTTCTCTTCATTTCTAATTACTGAGGTGACATAAATTGTCTCATTTTCTTAACACTTTCATGATCTTGAACTCAGGTTGTGGCTCTGCAAAGATCCTTTGAAGACAGACAATGAACTCTTCACATTCACCTTCATGTGGTTTGGGACCTGTTCCAAACTCTATTTCAAAGTTCATTTTGAAATAAGAAGACTTTTACATAAAAAGAGAATCTTAAGTTCAATTAATTTTTGCCAGGTCTTACAATAGTTTTCATATGCTTCAATACAGACCAGTAAAAGAAGGACCCCTCTTGTGACTGAAATCACCTTTTGCTCCACAAGGGGTCAAACTGAAAAAGTTCTTGCAAAAGTCAGAGCACTGAGGCCTTCTCTCCAGCTGCTCCCCACTCAAGTGTTGACATGCTGGGACTGGAACCACGTCACCTTGCTTTCAAAATTCCCTGAACTGCAGTTCCCTGTAATTAGGTAAGTCCCTCTAATAGGCCTGATCTGTTCCAATACCAACAGCAGTGGTGATAAACAACGAACAAAGCAGTAACTATTCTACACTGGAACGAAAGCTTGACAGAGATAAAACTGTGATAAAAATACATCTCCCTCAAGCTTCCATTCCATGTACCAGGGAAAAGCCACATTCTTGCAAGGTCCTACAGAAAGCTTTTTCCACTGTCCAGACTATGAAAACAGATGTCAGAACAACTCTGGAGCATGGTGGGGGTGCATCAGGAGGCAGGGCACCATCCTGTAAATATCTCCAGTGCTGGAGAGAAGATTGAGTTTTGTGTAGGTATTTCCATGGGTTTCCAATTTGTTTTTCCTACAGCCTCCACTAAAACAGATTATGTTATGATTCCTACATTAAAAACCTACAATTCAGCACACACCAGCTTCAGCTTTCTGAACTGGTAACCCAGCCTCTGTTAGCAAAAAATTTGTAAAATAACTTTAAGGAAAAAAAAATTTAAAGGGAGATTGATCCTACATCATAAAGATTTATTCTAGAACTCCAAGAGTTTATTCACAAGTACAGCAGTCATTAGAAACCTGTTAACATAATGTCTGTCCAGTAACTTGGTAAATTATTTGGCTCTGTTACACTTCCCCAAAATTAACGCCTTGACCTGGCAGCAGACAGATGTCCCAACAAGTTTTGGTTGCATCATGGCCAGAATATATTTGTGAGTGGCCAGAAGTATATGACATGTTTTGGATGGTTCTAACCCACACTTTGCATACATATATGGAAAAAAACCTTTTGAAACTCTAATCATATGCTAAATATAATGCATTTGACTTTTCTCCACATTTCACAAATACTTAATAGGATAAATACGCCCTTTGACCAAAATCTGAGTATTTTTTAATGTACAAGATAAAGTTGCACGTTTTCATCACTGTAATGTGCCCTTAGAGCCAATGACTGAAAAGGAGAAGTGGGAGACTGAAACAGTGAATAAGTCACTGCCCCACTGGAATGAGCTGGAAAAACGGTTTCCTGCCCTGAGGCCCTACCACAAGGTTTGGGCTAACCGGCCAGTTTAAACCCATGTCATCCTCATCTGCTGCTGCAGGGACAGCAATGAGCCTAGAGACACAAACTATGCTCTGGAATTTGCTGAAAACAATACTGTTCTACCACTGTTTTGTTTTGACAATCCTTATTAATTTATAACTATGCACAAAGATATTCTTTCTTGGCTGGGAAAAACCACTATTACTAAAGCAGGACCTACAGACCTGTTCACTGAACAATCCTGAGAGCTGGCAGAGAGCAAGGCCCATTGAAGCCAAAAGGAAATTAAGATTTTAAGCACCCTCAACAAGTAAGGCCACAGTCTCAACAAACGTAACTGCAGGGAGACAGCTTATTTCTGACAGTGGAAAGTCCTATTCCTAACTGACCTATTTTTTGCCTGCTTTATGGGTGCACAAGTATTCTGACTGCTTCTCTTGCCAGCGCTCCATGAAGGCAGGAAACCCAAACATGTTATTGTGGTGATAATCATTGGCTCATTTATTCCACATACCTAAGATAAGCTTCAGGGCTAAATTAAAACAAGCCACACATTTCAAGATATTCATGTTTGTTTAAGCACTGCCTGATAATGAACATGGCCTTGTTTTTTTTCCCCCAATGAAAATAAAATGTACCTGAATTGCCCTTTGTTAAATACCTTGCTGCTTAAGTGCAGTATCCCCTTCCTGGTGAGCACCACTGCAGCACTTCAGGTAACCTCCACAAACTCTCAAAGCACCTGAGCTACAACACACGGTTCATCTGCTGTAACCAGGGTAAAATGGCACCTGCGAGAGCACTGCTTGCAGTGCAGGCAGCTTCCTGCCAGCATGCTGCTGACAGAGTGTACCCAACAACTGTGCTCATACACTAATATTAATAATGAATCCAGCAGTATTACATCTCTCCAAGGATTCAGCACAGAAAGCTGAATGGATTTTCATTTGTTTCCAACACTATCTCATCTGTTGGGTCTCTCATGCACAGGGTGATGACCAACAAATACAGATTTGCAAAAATAATAAGCCCCCTCCCCTTACAAAATAATTCACTAATTTATATGTATAGGCCCTTGTTCCACGTCCACTTAACTAAGTTATCTCAGGAGGCATCTTGGAACAATGATACCTACCACCAGCTTTTGTTTTTTAATTGACCCTTGTGTGTTGCTCTATTGCACAGAAATAAACTAATGAGCAATAACTGCTTTGCAAAAATCGAGTGAGCACAACTCATGTACATAAGGTGCAGAATAACATATAGCAGAGAGAAAACAAGAAGTCCCGTAAAACCAGATTATCCAGTCTGGCAGTGCTACAGAATCACAAGAGTTTTGCAACAACTTTTTTCTAAAGAAGGGAAGTTCCTTGAGCAACACACTCTGATCAAGATCCTCTTCATTACCAAACTGTGTTCATTTTTTCCTCACAAAACATCTTGCCACTTACCAAGTGTGGATGCAAAGCAATGCCAGTAGTAATACCCTTCTAGACTAGAACTAGGCAGGGTATGTTCATGTCAGTGGAATGACAAAGAGACCAGCAAGTTTTTCTTAGCCTACAGCAACACCAAATGAGGAAGCTGACAACTTGCTAAATTTTAGGCAGGGCTGTTCAGGAAAAGAAGGGGTCTAAATTTAAATAGGAGATGAGAGAAAAACAAGATCCTTCAAGAAAATACTAGGCTTAGCCCTTTCTACTCTAAAAAGAGCTACAAAAGCCTTCCTTGCTCATTTAAGAAGTTAACTTTTTCTCTGGTAGATCTGCTTTCAAATACAAATGGCTTCACAAAGAAGAACAACTGGTTTGTACTGCAGACACCAGATATGCACAATCCATCTCCCACTACTTCAGCTCACCTATTAAATTGTCAGATTTAAAAACAGAGGACAGAATGATGCAGTCACCGACTCCTTCCATTTAACCTTCTAATTTATTTCCAGAAGTGAAGGGAAAGTGCTACTATCACCTCTGCCATACATAATCAGAGTCCCACTCAACAAAATTTGCATCAAATACCAAATTTTTCATGAAGACAATTTTACTTAATAAGCTAGCTCTGCTCAGTAAGTAAAATTACAAAATCACTTCCAGTCACTGAACAATGTTAAATTCCTTTACACACGTGTAGTTCTTTTATTTAAAAAACTGTGCTGTTCCTAAACATCTGTTATAGAAAAAAACCCCAAGGTTTGCGTGATATGCACTGTACCAGTGAATGTAGGGTATTCCAGAGACAGAATTACGCAATCCCTTTGCCTTCAGTTCTATAAGCTGACACATCTGTTCTGTTCTATGTTTGCCTATACCACACTCATTCCCAAAAAGCATGGTACCTAACAATTTTACCACTACAACTTAAACATTCAGGGGGAAAAACCAAAACCCCACAAACCTAAAAAAACCTCACGTAAACCTGGAAAATACCTACACGTGAAATTATGAAGATGAACGTGACTCCAGAAACACTGTAGCTTAATTCTGGAACAAGAGCAAAACTAAAAAGGAAAAGAAAGTATTTACCACATCCTACAACAGTTGGAATTGCCAATTAATTTGACTGTTATTTCTGCTATTGAGTAGAAGGCATCAGGACACGTCCTGCTCACCTTCTTTTAAAGTCCACTTGATTGCTCCTGTCCTCTTGCTGACAGCGTGCAAACTTCCATCCAGGGTTGAAACAAACAACAGTGTTTCTGGCACAGTTACTGAGCTGGTGTTCTGGAAAAAAAAACCTCATATGATGAACATGATTATTTACTACAGAGTTTACTCGTAACTGTCAGACAGTACATGGGCTAGGACATCCCTTCTTTTAAAGGCACAGACTGAACAACTTCCTTGTCCCTTTGAATTCAGTGATTTTTGGTTTAGTTTAATTTGCTGTTAACACTGTGGATGTTGCTGTGTTAAGTTCCTCAAGAAACAGAAACTGGGATATGCTTTAACTCCACCTCCATTTTCAGTCTGATATCAAAGTCTTCTTGCACTAGAGTTAGAAGAGACTAGAGACAGGGCTAATCTAGGAAAGGACTGACAAAAAGACCATGGAGTAAGTTATGAAGAGTACAGAACTTCAGAGTAGCTCAGAGAACCCATATGTCTGTGTCAAACCCACGCTCCTCCCAGGTACACAGAAAATACCCTGCCAGGTTTAGTCACTTAGAAAAGACAAGACATAGGCTGGGTAGAACCTGGATAAATACAACTGAACAATTACCAATATTCTACTAGGCTGGCTGTGGCAGCTTGCAGATGGAGCTGCAAGCTTTGTCAGCTGCCTCTGAGCAAGGGGAAAGTATTTAGGATAGATGCAGCCTAAAGACTGGAGGAGATCCATACTGTTAAACCTCCTAATTTTGTTTTTATATCTCATGTCTCCCAATACTGTCTTTCTGCAGCACAGAGTAAATAACACTGTTTAAGGAACATGACCCATAAGTATGAGCACATCCACTGACACCTCTGAGAAAGCAGCTAGCTGTGAGGCTCAAACCTCCATTTCACATTCCAATTTATTCTGCCCCTGGGGAGCAGTTTGGTGCCACTTCCTCCAGCCCAGGCAGCTTAGGAGCCTGGCCATTGCATAACAAGAAATTTTATTAAAAGGGCATCACACAAACACAGAGGACTCTGAACTATGCAGTTATTGTGGGAACAGTGAGGCTAAGTCCAAGGTGTTCCACCACACAAAATGAATAAGCATGTTAATTTAATGTCTACTCTTCTTTTCCTGCCTAAAGATGATCCCAAACATCCTAAGACTGACACGTTTCCATTTCCCAGGGCTCAAGTTTTCACTCAAGTAACTTGTCATTTGTAGGCTCTATCTGCACTGCTCATCTGACACCTGCCACATTTCAAAGTTTCACAGCTAAATACAGTTCTTAACCTACCACATGAAAAGAAAATGTATTCATTTTACATAATTAACAATGTCTTCAATTAATTATATGGTAAAAAACAATTACTGGTCATGTTAGAATTACTACAAAGCAAAATACTTAATTGCTGAATTAAAATACATGGTTATAGGAATAACTTTCTTTGAGCAACTACACATTTTAGTGCAATCCAACTAAAGGATTATACTTTCAGGCAAAGCACAGAGCTAAAAGGATAATATAACACAGTATAAATAGCCAACGCTCAGGTTGCACCTATAAATATTGTACATGCTTCTTTCCAGTCATAATCAGCTGGAGGAGACAACTGTAAAACACACAATGCAGAAAAAATTAAAGTCGGGTCAACAATACACAAACCACAGATCAGGAATAATTGCTGAAAGGCCAGAAAAAAAAATGGGAGAAGTATCTTAAGACATAAATATAATTTTCATTACCTGATATTTTTAAATTATGCAGGCTGCACAGCCATCTGCACTTAGATAAAATATTTACATCTGGGATTAAACTTTGCAGTGTTTGTTCAAAGAGGAACAGTGTATAACAGTTCCTCTCACGCTGCCCTATAAAAATGCAGCTCAAGATGTTACTGATCAGAACTGAACTCACAGTATCTTTCAAGCCTAACAACCTGACTGGGTGTAAGAACAAAGAGAGGCTGTGTTGTAAAGTTATGAGATCTCAGTCATCTCTGTTATTACTTTTGTTAAACTATTGTAGCCACTGTATCAGAATAATTAATGAAAATTTTGTCCTTTAGGTCTTTTTGTACACAAACTTCCCAAACATCTTAGGATGATGTAGTTGATTTATCATCATTAGTCCAGTCTTCCTTAAATCAGCATTTAACAAGCCAGATTCACTGATTCTGCAACCAGAGGGGGAAGATATGACCCACACTCTACTATCACAACCCTTCAGGGCTGAAAACCATCTGATCATGAGGCTCAGTTTAGTGAAACTGCACCTAGAATGAAACAGTAAGTTGAGCAAGAAAATACAACTGCTAACGACCGGAAAATAAAACTATTTAAGTTCCTTTAAATTGCAGGTGAGAATTTGACAACCCAGAATGTATTGACTAGTGTTGAAGTTTAGTTGCAAATAAAATATGACATACAGCAAATCCACCACATCTTCTGAGGATACAGACTTAAGATTGTATACACAGATTGTAGGCTACTTCTTATTCTCTGTACAAATCTTATCTTTTATCTTCTTATCTTACAGAATCGGTATATTCTTCATAAACCATGTTTTCTTCCTGTCTTCTGATTAAGAAATAAATACATGTAACATTTTCACAAAAAATTTGCCTGTAAAATAACCACTATGATTATGGTTGGGTATCACATATCAGGAATATATAGTGTATAGAACAGTACTTGCTGTAGATAGTATTAGATTTAACACTTCCATATCTAACATTTGAATATCTATTTATTGTGGCATCAAGGATACAGAAATTAAGGAATTAAATGTGAGCTCTGAAACTCTGATCAAAACATCAGTAACCAGTATTGTCTTCCAGATTAATGGCATTTTAGCAGGTTTCTAGGACTTGGGACCAAACAAAAAGTACAAACATGCAAAGAGTTCCTCTGCACACTGCATTCAGTAGGAAAACATTTCTGTACTTCCCTCCAGTCACAAGCTGAACAACAGAGAAAGAAAACCATAGCTAAAGAAGCATTGATGCAAGTTTCAGTGGAAAACCAAATGAACACCTGACTGTTGCCTAGACAGTTCTAGATAGTTCTCAGAAAGTTCTCAGCTATGACCACGATCATGAAATCACACAGCTTCTTCTAAGCTTTTTAGTGTGGGGGTGAAAAGCACCACTTCCAGCTACCATCCCATGGTGTCTGGCATGGCTGACAGGGAGATGTGAACTTTGCTGGCATGGGGAGTGCTTGGGGCGTTCAGGCACCATAGGAACAGTACCCTGGAAGAGCCATGAGGTCTCTCCAGCCAGGGAAATCACTGCTCTGGGCCCAGTTCTGCTCCCTGCCCAAGGAGCTTCACTGGGAGTGAAACCAGCACGGAGGCACTGGGATGTCTCTGACAAGGAGATCCTGCCACATACATGCATCATTGCCCTCTAAAATACACAGCTTTTCTGATGCTTTCCCTCACTTCTGTGCTAGGTCTATGTTTAAGTTTCACTGCTTCTGAAGGGGTTTCTTACATTCAACCATCAAAGTCACATTGATGTGGTCACTGCAACCCTGTGTGTTGAAGATATCATCTCCTTTGGGGGAAAGACTGAATACAGGGCAAATTTCATTAGTTGTTCTCTTACTTCTAAATTTGTATTTGAACACAGATGAAATACATAAAATGCCGTTATTAAAAATCTTCCACTCACTCATACTTTTCAAAGCACGTGGTATCATACAGTTGACATTACCCAGCTCAGCAGCACACTGACCCTGCTGAAGCATTTGACCTAAATTTAAAAAAAATCCCAATGACTCCATATTTAGCTATGCAATATTGCTCATTTATTTTGTTCACTGTCTATGGTAGTCACTTGGAGAAGCCTAGGGAGTAGTATGGAAACAAGGTTTTATTCTTTCAAATTGTATCAAGTAATAAATTAACTGGACAGATTTTTAAATAATTACTTGTGTTTCACCCAGACTGAGAAATTAAAAATGCTTTCTCTTCATTTTATTCATGACTTTTATCAGTGGCTAGAGATTGAAGCATCAAAGTTGCAAATATTGAATAAATTTTATTTTGAACACAAAGCTTTATAATTACTTGGTTAATGGATTAATTAAAGCCTGGGATTAGCACTGCATTGAAAAGCTACAAAAATTATAAAAATATGTATGTACAAGACAAACTTGTTTTCATTTTTGTGTGAAGTATGTAAGAGCTTTCTTCACCACCAAAAGACATCATAATCTCAGTCCTGATCAGACTATAAAAACTGGTAACACAGATCCTGTCCTCCCTCCCTGCAATGGTGAGGTCTCAACTGTTGTGATGCAATGCAAATTCTCAAGAGACTTTAATTTCATATTGCAATCTTATTTCTGAGAAGATACAACAACTGACTCCAAGATAAATATGTCAGGACGTGAAACAACTAAGCAAAAAGAACTTAATTTAGTGAACAAAGAAAATTAGATGGAAGGAATACCTGGTTTTGGTTCTTCTTTCATTTCATCTGAAACTGCAACAGCACCTATTTTAACACCTATCCTCTCTGGAATTCAGTAAGAGCTTCAACTGCCTTAACAGTCTATACTCATAACAATCTTCCACATCAATAGCAATATGAAGTTAATGATTTACAGTATTTTGAAATTACTTGGGGAGTGCTTTAGAATTCATTTTAATAATTTAATTCAAAAGAAAAATTTTCAAGCTCTCATTGCATTCAAATTTGACAAAAGCTCTAAAGCTGACTGCTAATAACCCATAACGGCCTAAAATTTGTGGCTAAACAGAAAAAGCATTTTTAAACTAGAATAGAAAAAGAATCTTCTCCTCAGTCTAGATCTTTAGATAAAATGTTTTAGAAATCCAAGTAACAAAATAACTCAAACCAATTCTGAAGGACCCGGCAGTCAGGTGAAGGTCAGTGAAAGCTGTAGAACAAGAACTACGAGGTGTGTGTGAGCTGCAGTTCAGTGTCAAAGGCGATCACATCTTTCACCCCAACAGCTCAAACTTTTCTAAGGGTCAGCAAAGCAATGCCTTAGTTTGTTTTATTGTGTTAGAAGAAAACACATCCCCACAGCAATAATTTTGTCCATTAATTCATCTGCTTAAAAACACCACTTTTGAAATGAAGTTCACTATGTAAACACGAATCCCACTGAAGTCAGTGGAAAAAGCAGATAGAAAACCAGGCCACTGAGTTCCTTGAGGTTACAGCTCTACAACCCAGAAATATGTTTTGCTGCGATGGTTTGCTAACTGTAACAGCTCTCTAATTTCTTTGATAATGTCTGGCTTACCAAACCAAAATATTGACAAGATACAAATTATCACTCAAGGAAAAAAGCCCCTATATTCCTCACTCCATAATTAGCCTCATATACATCAGACTGTACATTTGGATTTTACTAAAAAACTATTAAAACCCAACTTCATTAACAGCACCAGACACAATCCTCACAGTAACAAAAGGCCTATACCATAATCTATGCTACTGGAACCACAGCTGGTAAACCAATAAGGATGCAAAGGAAAATATTTTTAGACATTAGCACACACTGCAAGCACTTGGCATATTCATCACAGATAGCCTATGAATCATTACCCTGGTTTTGACAGCTATCTCATTACACTAGGCTGCCAGGCTACAGGCTAAAACTCCCTGTGCATAATAAAACTAGGCCATGGAGAAAGTCTTTGTAAAATTCAGTAAACTACTGGGGGGAGTTTTCCAGTATAACTAATAATGAAGTTAAGATATGAAAGAGAGCTGACAAAAAATACATTTTATCTTCTTTAGAAAGCGAAATCAAATCTACAGATGTTCTAATCTTAAACTAAATTCTAACATGTCTCTGTTAGCCATTTCTCATCATGCTGTAACCCAGTTCAGTGAGCTCTCATTCATGTTGCAATAGGAAAAACTGAGAAGTGTGGGAGGTCTCCAACGGTTCTCTGCCCGGACTCACCTTGGAGTGGTCTCCCCACCAGGAACTTCCAGCTGAGCTTTTACACCTGACTGTCTGCGTAAACCCCAAATGTATTTCAATAACCACAAGAACACCAACAACCCAAATGAGTTGGGTTATAAACACATGAATTTATACCGCAGGAGAGAGTTGTTCATGGTAATTTTCAGCGTGCAAGACAAATTTACATTTCTCTTCCCCACCAGAAAAAACCCCAAACCCTATTATACTATTTTTTTTGAGCAACCAAGGAGATCTGCAACTCAAAATACAACATGTGTTCGTTAACACAGTGCTTGAACAGGTCCTCTGTAAACCTTCTGCTGTCTCACATGGGTTTTCACACCTGTCAGTTCCCTGGCTAAACAGCTCAGGCTGGGATAAAGAACACACCAGAAGAAACAACATCTGGCTGAGGCCAGAGTTTTTCCCTGTCAGGTGCAGCCCACACCGGGTAACACAGCACTGAAACCCATCCCACTGGCTGCAGGAGGAGACAGACCCATGATCCAAATGCCACTTTAATCTCAGGGAGGTTGGTACTTTTGAGTCACACTGACTCCACATTAAAAGAGAAACAAGCAGAGTTTGGAACATCCTGGGGCTCACGAAAACAAGGGATTTTTCACTCTAAAGAGAGCTGTAAATCCTTACTGTGTAATATTGATGGTGACTGTAATTTACTGACAGCTCTATTGCATTTCTTATCGCTCTGAGATTCCATCCTTTTTAATGTGCTCCCATCCATTGGAGGACAGTTCCAAAAGCAGGAACTGTCACCCAAATAGCAAGAAACAGCACTTTCCTCTCTGTAAAGAGCAGACAGGAAAGGAAGACCTTGTATAACTTATAAAAACTAAAAAAACAATATTAGAGTTGGGATATTAGGGAACAAAGAGTACATTTATCAGCCAAAGAAGTTACAGAACAGCAGATCACCACCACTGCTCTCAGGAGAAATCTACAGAAAAAAACAATCTGCAAAATCTTTAGGCAACCTCGTGTTTTCAAGTAACCTCAACACTGAGAATTGTATGTCAGTCTTTTTCATGGGAATTAATTATTCAAGTGACATAAATAGTTTTAAATAAGCCTCCACAGTTAAATGAGTAAATCACAGGTGAGATGACTGAGTTCACAGAAATGAAAACTAGTTCTGAAAAGAGACTGAAGTATAGAATAGATTCCAACTTGGAAGTCACAGTGAGAATCTACAGCTAGAAGGGCACAAAGACCACGGTAAGAGCCAAGAAAATAAACAGAAATAGAGACCTCAGACCTGATCTAAGGTGAGATGGCAGGGCAGGAAAACCAAGGGAAGAGGGAAATCTACAGAAAAAATGGGCTGAATTCTACGAGGGCATGAGTCTAGTTTTTTGTGACTATGCAAGTAAGATTATATAAAATGTAGTAATAATCTGTTGATTTTAAAAATATTTTAGGTATTTGAAAACACTTCTTCATTTTCTTATTCAGGACTGTTTTTAAAACTTAATGAGCTGCAAATCAGTATTTTCCTTGCAAAATATTAAGCCAAGACCTGTAAGGACCATGAAAAGCCATCAGTCCAGCCTTGCAGTCCAGTCTAAGACAAACACACTAGCACTCTACAACAAAGATTGTAAAGTAACTTTTGTTGGCAGCCTGCATTTAATTTTTTTCAGTTTCCTAATGAAGTAACAACACTAGATATGTTACCAGCTTAACTACTAATGTGTTTACTTTACTTCTAAAGAAGGGGAGTGGAGTTATTATATCCCAGGTGAAAAACAAAGCCTTCAGCTTTGCTTAACCTGAACTAGAACCCCATATATTACACATATATATTAGCTTTTTCAGCTAACAATGAACAATCCATCAAAGCTAAAGCTTTCCTGTGCTACACATGACTATAATGGAAACAGTGAACATCAGATGGCCTTTTCATTGTCTCCTGATCGGGAGAACCTGCAAACAAGAGCACCTTTCAGAAGTGAATTTTTTCCATCTCAGTACACACATAGCAGATAGCACCCACTGTAAAGTACACTGTTTAAAATTATTACCTCTGTAAAAATAATCTGCTCAGCATTCCATCTGCTCTGCACCAGTTACCCTATTCCATACACTTTTATTGCTCCACCTATTGCAATACCTTATAACCAACCTGGTTATTTCTTAAGAGGTTTTGTAGGGCAGTGATTCGTGCACTTTGTCTTTCACCTTTGAATTTAAAACTGTGGTTTTGGATCCCAACCAACCACATGTACACTAATGCACATTGCTGCATTTGCTCTGGAAACAGAATGATCAAAATGCCATGACAGTACAGTGGGTATGTAGCCAGCTACTTGTATTTGGTTATCAACACATATGCGGTGTGTGTGGCTTTTTTTCCAGAAAGAAAACAACCCCCCTCATTTATTAAGGGACAGAGCAGACCTTCTAGCATGTCTCACTGGTTCCCGATCCATCTACACAGTTTCAGGTTACAAAAGTTTCTTTGTACTACTGTTTCGAAAGTTTCTCTGTGCTACTTTTTACAATTGCTTCGTGGGAAATGAACAGTATTTTTATATTTCGAGGATTATGATATACTCCAGTTACATGCCAGGTGAGGTATAGCTGCAGGTACACGGCTGTGGGGCTGGGTCAGGCTGTGGGGCTGCAGCCCCTTGCCCTGTGCACACAGGGCACACGGCATTGGCGACAATGGACCAGGTGCTGTGTTGGCTCGGCGGACACTGCTGGGCTGCGGGCACCCCTGGCAAACCTTCGTTAAGCCCGGCGGGAGCCCCCCCGGCTCCCCTCCCCCGGCCCTCCCCGTGCCCCGGCTGCCCCTGCCCTTCCCCAGCCCAGCGGGCCCGGGCTTACCGCGAGCCTCGGCGGGAGCAGCAGCAGCAGCACGGCCAGGCTGAGGAGGAGGTGTCGGAGCGGCTCCATGGCTGCACCGCGGAGCCGGCTGCCCCTGCACGGCGCTGCCTCCGGAGCGGCGCGTCCGGCGCTCCCCGCGGCGGGCGGGGCGGGCTCAGGGACCGCCCTGCCGGGACACTCACGTCACCCGCGGGCGGACGGGCCGCGCCGGGGGCCGCGCTCAGGGACCGCCCTCAGGGACCGCCGTGGCAGCCGTCCGGCCGGGGGTTGCGGGGCCGGAGGGCCCGGGAGCAGCCAGCGATACCCCGCGGCTTCGCGCTGCTGCCGGAGCCTCCCCGTTTGTGTGAGCCCCGCCCGCCCCGCCGCCCGCTCCGCGGCTGCGAGGGCAGCTGGCTATTGCTGGCTATTGCTGGCTATTGCTGGCTATTGCTGGCTATTGCTGGCTATTGCTGGCTATTGCTGGCTATTGCTGGCTATTGCTGGCTATTGCTGGCTATTGCTGCTTTGTTTTTATGAAAAAATGCCTAAATTAAGGCAGCACCAGTAGCTGCCCTCCCCTGCACCACTCTGCCCGGAATAATTGAGTGGTCAGGCGATGGAAGGGGCTGCCCAGAGGAGGTGGTGGAGTCACCATACCTGGAGGTGTTTGAGGCATCTGGAACTGGCAGTGGATGATATTTGATCCTTTAAGGGCTACAGTGGCAGTGCTGGGTGGACACTTGGACTTAAACGTCTCTTCCAACCTTGATGGCTCTGTGATTCTTGTTTTCCTACTGATTTTGTACTTTCAGAACAGATCATGCCAAATTTATTTGGCATTGCTCCTGCCTTTGACAAATTCACTGTTAACCCTGTGCCTTGCAAGGCCTTAAATAAATGCAAAAATACCCCAACACACCTCTTTGAACCAAAAAACAGGTCCAGGCTTCTCTGAACAGATAAAAATAAACACAAAAAATACTAAACCAACTGGAAGAACCTTTAAACAGAGGAGAGTAAATTTAGAGTGCCTGGCAAAGGCCAGGTGCAAAGCTACCTATTTATATAACAAAGCACTTTGTCCTTGCACATATTGTTTGCTTTTTAACAGTGATACCGCTAATGGAGCTGCAGGGCACATGGAGTTCTGGGCATGCCACACGCATACACCAGCTCCCACAGTGAGTCTGCCTTTGATGGTGGGCAGGAGATGTAGTAATTACCCAGAATCACAGAATATGCTGACCTGGAAGGGACCCACGAGGATCATTGAGTTAAACTCCTGCACAGGACCTCCCAACAATCCCACCTTGTGCCTCAGAGCCTTAACGTAATGGTGACCTGACCTGCAAGTCAGAATACATGAAAATATGCTGCAGCTACAAACTGCTGTGATTCCAGTTCTCCGATGTGTTTCTTTGTGGTGGCCTTGACTTTTAAGAATTTGTGCCATGTGAGAACAAGCAAACCCCTAAACACGTGTGCCGTGGCAGCAACGCCCTGCTACATTACAGAAGGAATTGATCAGTTGCTGTACTAACGCTGTAGTGCACCAGATCCTAACTGCATTCACACAAGTGTCTCCCCCGGCCTCACAGCAGACAGAAAAAACATAACTAGAAGCAGCTGAGGTAGGAGGGGAGCCGAGCATTGGTGAGCGGCCTCAGCTCCCGGCTGTTCCCCTCAGGAACCACCTCAGCACCTGCTCTACGGGGGGAGATCTGACCGGGGCCTGAGCTTTTATAGTTTTAATGCTGAGCCCTATTTCTTCAGAGCAACAAAACGCCAGAGCAGAGTAGAAAGAGCACTACTGTTCCTGAAGAGACAAAAAGTAGCCTCACACGCCGGGGGGCGACACAAGACCAGCAAGCTCCGTCACACCCTCAACTTGACCTCCCTCCGCCGCCTCAGCGCGCCCCGCCCACTGCCCTCGCGCTGCCCCGCCCACCGTCGCGCGCAACCGCACCCGGCTCAGCACGTGCCCCCGGATTTCAATTCTATTGGGCGAGACGAGGAGGGCGGGGCTGGCCGCTCTATAAAGGACAGCGCGGGGAAGGCTCGGCCCTTCTTTCGGCATCGTTGGCGAGGTGAGTGCTGTGGGCTGGAGTGCAGCGGGTGGGCCTTGGCGCTGGGCCGCGGTGATGTCTCTTGACACGTGTTAGACTGCTGACATGCATGAAGCAAAACTACTGCTGAGCGTCCCGGCTGCGTTAACCCTGGGGGGCGGCCGGGATGTACTGCATCAATAACCTCCTCTTTTATCTCGGTGTTTTGCAGGGCCTGTGCGGCGACCGGCGGCCAGGAGCGGCGGTAAATAAAGCCTTGTCACCCAGAACGTGTCCGGCTGGTTTTTCCGCGCGTGTCCGCACTGCCTTTGACCCGGCGGTGCCCGCCTGGTGCCGCCGGCCAAGCAGCGGTGCTACAGCGAAGCGCTTGTTCATAACTGGCGCTGCTCGGCCCGACCCGGGCGGCGCTTTTAAAAGCAAGTGACATTTTTCTGCGAGCGTGCGTCAGCATTGCGGGGACACGGCGGGGGCGCGGGGTGCTCCGGACCTTGCTGCCTGCCCTTCCTACAAGGGGAGCTTGTTCCCGGCGGCAGGGCAGTGCCAGGGCCAAAGCACGGTCTGTTCCATGCGACTCAGCGGAGGCTACGGGCGTAGTTTTCTTCAAATAGTTCACGGTAAATTGTAAAAAAGACTTAGGAAAAATAGCTAGAAAAGTCTTGGGATTCCTGCCCTAGCTTGTTGCAGGAGTAAAGCAGCTGGGTGAGCGAGCTTGGAGAATCCAGGGCTGGGGGTCATGTACGTACATAGTGCAAAACAAAATAAAATAAGACTTTGACTGCCATGACTTAACTGCAGCTTTTTTAAAGGCCGCTATTTCTATACGTGTCAATACTGGCATTTTCTGTAAATATAAAAGATGTGTAACAACAGCCATGCCAGGAGTAGGGCAGAGTCCAGGCAGACTGTAAGGGATAATTAACTGCACAGAACTATTCAGGACAGCAGAAGGGGATGCATGTCTGCTCTGCTCTGTAACTAGTAGTAATCCTTTCAGTTTTGCCAGGTATGCAAACATGTTTGTAAAGTATAGTCCTCATATGAATACTAACTGCTGTGGTGAAGCTTAGTTTCATGACAATAAAACTAAATGTAGCTTTTCCTTTTAAAGCTTGGCATTGGTTAACCTTGAAACTGTCATATGCCACAATGACCAAGTACCTGTATATAAAAGTGCAAAGCACAGGGCACACTCATCTTACAAAGCTGCTTTTCTAAAGTTTTTAAAACAACCTGCACTAGGTAGTGGCTAAATGCTGTAAAAAAAATTTACTGATTTGTTTGACATGGGATAAATTTATTTAATAAAACAAAGCAAGCAGAGTGTAGTTACCCACAGTTTATGAAGTGCAATATGACAGTCTTGTGTAATAAGTCTACACCTGTTTACACGTTAGTGCATCTAGTCCTTTGACTTTAGTTATTGCACATATAAATTAACTCATATAAAAGACCTGCGTACAAGACATGCAGACTTCATTAAAGGCAAATAATGCCTACAGAATCAGCAAACCCCAGAATATACACAGCCTGGAATGATCAAGGAGGAGTTCAGGTAACAAATATAACTACTAATATTTCAATTAAGGGTAACCAAAATAGGTGTTCAAATATAGAATTAATTTTAAATACATTAAATGCTAGTTTTGTTTCAGGCAAGGTGCTGTTTAAAAAACCTTCAATATAATTCATTTAGAGATGGTAAATCAAGTTATACATGGAAATCTTGATTTACATCAAATGTGACAACACAATGTACAAAAAATTTCTTTAAAAATTACTTTAAAAAAAATCATAAAAGGAGAGCCAAAACTCACCTTCTTTGTAAACTAAAACATTTTCTGACATCCATGAACAGTTGGCAACACTAAGTATCAGAAAAATAATCCATGTTAAAGAGTGGATATGTAGTGTTCAAGCCTTGAATTTACTGCATACATTTAGCCTTGATTCATTACACCTGACAGAAATAAGTCAGTTCTCCCTTCCCCTTTAGTTTTGGCCACTAATTAGCAGAAAGTCTTTAATCACGATCAGCTCAAACAACTGCAGTGCTTGAATTCCTATGCCACAGAGTCCAAGAAACCAATGCATGGGGGCCAAAATCTGTCAGCCACAGCTGCTTCCACGAGCACCAGGTGATGTCATGTCTGGGGCTGTAAATGAGGATTTGGGCCCATGCTTTGGTTTGTAAACACAGTGCAGTGGAAAAGACTCACAGCAACAAACTGTCAGAAAGAACTTGGTGTTCATCACAGCAAGAGGTTCTATGCACAGTTCAGTCACTACTTCTGGAGATGTGCAGTGTTGACACTTGGTGTGTGTGCCCATGTCTTTATAAACATTCAGAATTAATCAGGAACCAAGGTGATTGTACCTCACTATAAGGCGGTTTGCTATGGTTTGGTCTCATGGCTTTACCAGCTTTTTTCCTCACAAAAATCTGACAGTCTCACCTTCACTGATAGCTGAGTGTTCTATGGCTACTTGCTTCCCCAAAAAAGCACAAGTTCTGTATGAAAAAAGTAATGTGTATATAGCACAATAAATCACAATATTACCTATATATCCAATTTACATTCTTTTATCCTGAAAGCATTTCATATTTTGATTGCTTGACACAAGCTATTGACTGCAGAAGTGAAAGAACACAAAACAGTTCATTCTACACCTCCAACTGCCTGAGAAAGAAAAATATTCTTCCAGTTTTATAAATTCATTCCTTAATTAGGATTTTTTCCATTTGGCATGCAGTTCCTTTGCTGCCAAACAACTTTTCAATGCTTTAATGCATATTAACATAGCATGAAAACAAGCTGAACAGAAGGTGCATTGACAAGCTCCTTGATCTATTACCTTTGAGTTCCTCCTCCCTCCCCCCAAAGAACAGGTCACCTCAGCCTCCCAGTTAAAATCCTGATGGCAGCCAGTACAAAAATAAATCAACGGCTTAATGGAATGGAACTTCATGTAGCTGAAGTACACGGGAACAATAACCAGGCAAGTGAGCACACAGGGACAAGCAGTCCTTGGGAGAAGGGAGAGTGGCACAAGTTAAGGATGAGAACTACAGCACAGTTTATAAAACCATGAGAGTAACTTTTATAATACTGTAAACTGCAAGAGTCTTCACATGTCATGGCTGATCAGAGGCCTCTGTGCTCAGATCTTGAGGAGGGCATGTGGAGGAGCGGGGATCCATGGCTGAGTGCATTAAAGGAATATAGACATCATCCATGTTTGGCATGACAAAGATTTTCTGGGAAAAAGATGCAATTAAATGAAGTTACATTTCATTTGTCACTTGAAACCTTAAGTTTTCCAATTTTAGTTTAAATAATGCAACAAATTTACAGATAAAATGTTCTTGAGCTCAGTGTTGTTTGAGTTAGTGCGGTGCCCATTAGCTGAAGCCATTTTGTTGTGTTACAGTTGTAAAGGAAACTCAGAAACATGAATATCTCTGCATATTTCATTCAATTAAAATGGCACTACAGGAAACACCACCAACTTTTCCTTATTGCTTTCTCAGCTCTTATTCATCCATATACTTTCAAACTGCACTTTTAGTAAAATAACTGGTTTTGATTTCTGCTTGATTGTATAGGTTGGAGTCCAGAATCAAGCTGGTCACTATTCCTATCCTACATGGGATGGAGCTTTTTCCTTTTTGCACTATGGTCAACATGTTTTTTTTTAAAATTACTTTAAAGGAAGTAGTAAGAGGAAGTACTGCCTTATTTGTTCTTAATTTTTGGCCCTCTATCATCTAAGAATATGTAGGATCATATTCTTATTTGAGTACTACAAATTTTAGCATGGTACCTATTTCAAAGAAATGTCATTTTTCATCTCTAAAACAGATTTCCACCCAGGGCTACACAGAATCTTGAGATCATGCCAGCAGTCAGTTTCAGCTGAGTTCTCAACATCCATCCCACTGACTGGGAGCAGTGGAGGACATGACTAATTATAAATGAAATATGGGAACTGTGAAAATTAAACACCCCACCCCTTTAAAGTGGGGTTAAATTGAATATAATCAATGAAAGGCAAATGTAAAGGAAACACACCTGGAACTCCTGTTCCAGTTTCCTAGCTATCCAGTCTGTTACATGAACCAGAGTCACTTCTCTCTCACCAAGTTTTGGCCGTGCTTTTAACTCCAGGTAGGGAGGCCTTCGGAAGCCATACCTTGGGAGAGAACACAGAGCAGGATTTATTACAGACACCCCAGCAAAACAAGTACCTAAACCTGTAACAATTTTCTCTTAATAATAGTTCTGACCTCAGTTACAACTAATTTGTACTGCACCTTGCCCAGAACCCACTTAAATCAGGCTTTATCTTTTTTCTTAGCTACAACCCCTCGGGTAGCACACCTGAAACATTGCCCAGCTCTGCTCTGAGCTCCTCTTACCATATTCTGTCAGTGGGTGGAGGTGGAATGTTAATCACTAGTGTTCCTCTGCACTCTTGTACTTCAACTGTTAGCAGCAATGGAGTATTGGAGACCTCTTCAATTTTCTTCTTAATAAACTCAGTCTCTGTTGCTTTCTGAAAGTATTTTGACTTCGTAATTTTATCCACAATTCTCATGATTTTACTTGTCCGATGTCCTCCAACATACCTTTACATAGAGAATAGAAAAAGGATATCAAGATAATTTTCTTAAACCTATTTGCTAAGACAGACATGGATTTTCTATTCAATCATTTAAGGTTTTGATACAAAAATTCTGAACAAATACTTGGCCAAGCAGTACATCCCAGAGCCTGCACCCAGCAGCTGTGTTCTGTTAGCTACAAGTGTCTGGCAGAAACTCTGTTCAGTCTGAACACTCCTTCACAGACAGCACTGGAAACACAGCTTTTTTTAAAACTGCAAATACTCTTATATCATTTATGCCAGCAAGCTGGCATGAGAAGTGACTACTTGTCTACTACCATTCAAAAAAAATTGTCGAGACACTGATGCACCAAGACTTGCACAAATCATCAGCGTAAAAGGCCCAAGCATTGTGTCTAATTATTTAACTGTGTGGCTGAACAAAAAAGTTTTAGCCTTAAAATTTTAACCTTAAAAACTGTAGCACTTACGAGTGCAAGGATGTTGAAAAAGAGAAGGAAAACAGTTTTGGCAGTGGGAATGATATTCCAAAAATGGTTAACTATGACTGCAAAATGTGGGCTTTTCCTGGCAATTGTGTCAGACAGTTTTCCTGGCTTTTGAAACAGAGGCTTTAAGGACTGAATGTCTTTTCTCACCCCTATCTCATGATGGAAATAATACACTCCAAAAATAGTACTTCTGGTATTTTCCACACACTATATCATGTCTAATTGTGGCTCTTGTGTTATGTAGCAGAGATAATCTTCCTAAGGAAATGGCATTTTCCTATCCAGAGAAAAAAATATTATCATTGTTACACAGACACAGAGTTTTGTCCTTAGCATGACACAGGAGAAAAAACTTCTGCTGATATAAAAAGGGTAAATAAATTTCAACTATGGGATTTTTATACTAGCTGTATCTTCACCCAGGGAAAGAAGTTACTCTCTCATCAGATTTTATAGTGGTAGTAATGCAGAATTTTAATAAGTGTAAGAAAATGTTTTCAGTATTTTACATTAAGATTCTTCATTCTCTTTCTCTTCTTGATAAAGAATTCTTTTCACGATCTATGAATTTCAAGAAGATATGAAATGCATCAATTGCAGTGATTCAAACAATTCTTCACTCAATTTTCAAAGGCATTTAGGAGTAAAATGCTAAAATTCCCTGGAACATTTTGAATAAATCATGAGTCTTCTGGTACATTCACTGTAAAAATCACTTAGGTATGTTCAGACATAGAAAACATTGTGATTGTCTCAGACATTCTGGGCTGACTACAGCTTTCTCATTGCATGGCATAATTGCAATTAGATGCAGAAAGCACAAAAACCAGAACAGCAACCGAAACAAAGAACGATGTGGCATCACTGATGTTCAGAAATGTTCTTTGAAATCTGTGCACAGCGTAAGAGGGCAGTATTACACAGCACAGACACACGAAGTCCTCAAGGAGAAAAAAAATACCTAACACAAAACCGAGCAAGAAAAACAGGCTTGAGTAACAGCTGTTTTCTTAAAGAAAAGAAAATGGAACACTGGAAATAAGGGATCGGCAGGATCAGTGTAGGGATAATACTGCACAGAGAGGGTTTCAAGTTTTACACAAAATCCTGTTCTTGGCTCTGCTACCAGGCAGGACATGCTGGTAAAAGTCCACAGAGCCTCTCTGGCCTCCCAGCAATCCAATAGTAAAGGAACTGGAAGGTGCCCATGGAGCTTGGAGCAGTCCCTGCAGGGGTGAACAGGGCTCCACTGCTGCCCTCTGCCCTGGAAATGGGCGACTGGAACTGCTTCATTGCTTGGATATACTCACACTGCCATCCTGGGGGGTAAAGAGCATCACTGGACTGGCACCAGGTATGAGGTGTGGGGGGAGGGAAGGATTAACAAACATCTCACCCTTCTCCTCCTGGGGTCACCTGCTTCTCTCCTGCCAGCTCAGGAGCATCATCTTCCTCTGAAGACCCAGCGCTGGAGGATTCCTCATCACTGTCTGCAAGACAATACGCCCTTGGCCTGAAACTGAAACAATGCAATTTTCCAGGTCAAATATAATATCCTTAAATAGCTATTCATCCTGTACAGCTTTGGCTGACATTACAGGTCTCTGAACTATCCCCTCATCTCTTTTATAAATGCTATCTAAAAGAACAAAATCAAACCCACTCTGAAGTCAGTCTGGCAGAATCAGCTTTCAAAACAGAAAATCTGTTTTCCCCAGTGGAACATAATCCTTCATGAAAGAGGCTGGCACAGGGGTGGCTATTTCTACACATTCAAATCAAATGTGGAGATTATACAAAATACATTTGGAAGCATCTCTGTTGCTGCTTGTGTTTTTCCATTATTTGAGCAGAATTAGGGTTGCACAAGTCATTTTGTTTGAATGCCGTGGGGAAAAAAGTAAAGTAATAAACAAGTGTTGCCCTTCGGGTACAAAATACCACACAGCAGTAACTCCTAGACTTAAACTGTGGAAGAATTTAGGTACACAATCACAAGAAAAATTTCAAATCTTTTAAACAGATTTAAATGAAAGAGGGATACAGTGGATACACCTCAGTATTAACAGATCTCTACTGAATGCAAGAGCTTGAAGCAGTTACACAACACAGGCTTCAAAAGCACATGGCTTTTGCCCTAGGGACTATACTCAGGACTGTAATACTTTACAGCATGTTCAGAATGCAGTTTATAGCTGTGTCTTCTTTGGTTTTGTGTGCATGTGTGTTCTTGGAAATGTATTTGAAGCATTAATAACCTCATGCAGGGTATGGACTGAGGCCACTGCCTGTTACTCTGTACACAGAACAAACTGGTGGTTGCTGCATGAAGTCCTGATGTAAAGGGACAGTTCAGGTGCAACTCCTTCTCAGCTGGAGCAGTGATCCCAGGACCTGTCTACACTGAAGAATTTCCTACCCAGGCTAGGGGATTAGAATCACAAACCTCTTCCTATTGAGAGCAGCATTTTGTACCTGCAGAGGAGTGAAGGAGCAAACCAAACTGAGCCACCTCCCTGAGGATGTGGGGGTGGTGGGTGGTGCCTGTCACTGGCCCAAATAGCAACACTGGAGCTGTTTCTCACAGGAATTCACTGTTTTAGGTCAGATTCAAACTACACATTTTCTACCAGGGTGTGACCTCACTTCTGTTCCCTGTGCACGCTGTAGCTCCCAGCTCAAAGCATGCCCAGGGCATTCTCAGGGCTTTCAAAGGTGTCACCTTCTTATAAGAAGGTGTTTTATTTCCTAGTTACAGGGGTCCTCTGAAGTGCCTCACAAGCACCAACTGGGTCAGCCCACAGGATTTCCTCGCATTAAACAAAGCAACAATAAATAAGCTTGAGTGAGATTTCAGGGGAGCTCTGTATACAATGGACCATTTATATGGCACAAATACTGGCAGAAAAAAAGAATCACTTTGGAGCTACTGTATTGTTCCTGTAAAATTGCACAATATTTTATGAATTGCCATTTGCCAGTTTGTTTTTATGTGGTTCCACAGAGCCAAAAGGACTGATGGGGTAAGAAGCTGCAATCACTTTGGGTTAACCTGTCTGCTTTTGCCTCATCTCCTGTTTAGCAGAATCTGTAATGTATTAATTTTATAAAACTGGCCATTAAACAGTTTCCCACCCTTTCTGAGAGCAGCATCTTCCTGAGAGGGTGTCCAAGACAGCATTACCAGACTGTGTCTCAGCACACTTCACTTCTATTTCAAACAGCAAGTGCAACAGTGACCCATTTGTCTCGCTTTCCACTGACAATAGCCACAGACAGTTAAACCCCAGAGCTGTTTCCCCTCCTCTCCTCTCTCCGCATGAGTAAGTGCCTTTCTCACACCACTTTGTGGTTACTGCATCTCAAGAGATGGTTTGTTCTGAGCTCTTAAGGGCCAGAAATGAGCTCAGCAACCAACATGCATCACTTACTGACAACGTGACCATGGATGCAAACACATGCAGAGTAATTTGATTTGTCACAGCAATTGTCAACTGGTAATTAAAAAAGCCAGTAGAATTAAAATTAACTAACACAATGGAATGCACAGATGAGAATCAAACTGTTCTGTACTTTTCAGTCCTCAATTTACTTAATATCCATTTTATTTAAGGAAAAAACCAAACAAACAAGTAACCAAAAAACCCACATCCAAACTAGAACACATTAGACTGCTCTTTATGTAAAGCTGGTACTTGGTGCTCAGCTTTGAAACATCCCAGCCCTGTGCAGGGAGCAATGCAGTTAATGCTGATACCTTCAAGTAATCGGTTGCTTGGCTACAGGCACTTAAATCTGCCTTGCTGGGGGCCTATTGCCCAGCCAGCAGCAACCTGATTTTTTAATATGAAATCAACATGTTTCACTAATTATTTCTGAGGCTGTTCCTGCACTGAACAGATATGAAAATACACAAAGAAAATCCTGACGGGGTGGGGAAGAAAAGGAAGAATTTGATTTGTATAGACATTTCCTCCTCTATCCCGCTTTTTTTTGGACAGGCAGGACAAAAGGGATTTTGAAAAATTCACACCTACCAGTTATACTGATGTAAATTGAGAAAGATTTATTTCAAGCAGTAACAACAAGAATCTAGGTCGATTTTAAATCCTCTGAATTTCTACCAATATATGAGATCATTCAGCCATTAGTTTTTTTCACATTTATTTTCTTGTCATGACTGCACTGAAATATAGTGCTGCTGTAAGTATTACTTCAAGATATCTCAGAATAAATGGTCAGAGCTACGACATGAGTATACAGAGCATCTAGTATCTAAATTGTGAAAGACCATACCATTTTGTTCACAGCTAAACAAATGGCCAGATTTAGAGACTATTTTCTTGATTTGTAGGCAGTGGTTGTACATTAAATCAGAGACCACCTACTGTTCAGGGACTGCAGATTTCTTAAGTACAAAGAGAATACAGCACCAAAAAAATGGTCCCTCCACAGCTGGGAGTGGATCCACCAGGGATGGATATCTGACAGGTGCCACTCACTAGATTAATACAAATGGATGGATGGATTACATTGAAACATCGCAATAATGAGAGGGTAAGTACAAATACAAAGGAGGTTAAGTCACTGTATGGTGTTTTCTAATTAATTGATCTAGATAAGGCATTTCACTTAGGCATAGCAGGCAAACAGAAGGTGGCTGTGAGGAAAAATAAAGACTAAAGTAGGGATGTGATTACTCCCACAATGCAAAAAAGCTATTGAAAAAGTCTTTACATAACAATTAGAGTCTATTTACCTTCCACATTGTATACTACTCCATGTTTTCCAGCTGTAGCTGTACCATGCTGCAGTAGCCTGTTACAAGTGTCTATTTCTGCATATGTGTATCTCCAGTATCTGAGTTTTATCTGGCTAAACCCCAAATCATGCATAAGACAAAACTAAATTTTAGTCACAGGACATTTTAAAACCCTACTGAAATATATATAAAAGATAATTGTACCACAGAAGCCTTTTATTAAGATGATTCTCAATAGTGCAACCAAACAATAAAGTTGCACAGAAAAGCCATGTTCCACACCCACTTGTACGAAACATCCCCAAAACTCCCTTCAATCTACTGCAGAGCTAGAGCTGCAAATGCACAAGGAAAATCCCAGCTTTTCACAATAAAAGCACCACTGCCATCCCTTACCCTTCCTTGCCAATCTCGCCAACCTTAAGTGCTTCACCAAGCGGCTCTTTACCAAGTTTAGTCAAGTTCATCTTGGTCTCCAGAGTCATCAGAAAAGATCCATTGTAGGACATTTCCAAATCAATCCATAGTCCTAAAATAAACAACAGAAAAGTTGCCACTTTAAGAGCAATCACAAACCAAGCTTTCTGATCACATTAAGCTCATGGAACAAAGCCAGATACAAATCCAAGCCACACTGAAAGAGAGCAGTGAGCACAGCTAATGGTCTAAAAAAATATTACGGTGATTTACACACACCTAAACTGCTTAAGAGATCTGAAATGAGATAAAGGAAATAGAATACCATCAGGGATTCACTTCAAAACTATTTACAGCATTGCTGCAAGCCAACCTGTAATGGGGACACTCCTCTACATCACTGACACTGTCCAAGTGAAGCACAACTTCAAATCCCAGAGCAATATTGCTTCCCTCACAGCACAGCCTGCTGCCTCTTGTTTTGCCAGTGGTATATTGAAGGACTGTGACAAGGCTCCCCCAGTAACTGAGCTACAGGCATTCTTTTATGATTCACAGCAAACAGGGTCATTACTTAGGCAATTCTAGACATGCAATATTAAGTTAAATCCTATTGTCTGTGCAAACTCTTTGCTCTTTGCAGTCTCCAAAAGAATTGCCTTGGGAATACTTTAAGATTAGCTTGTACCTTTTAAGTGACACCCTACACCAAAGCTGTAGGTATTTGTGATCCAGGTATTAGAAAACAGATGCCACTAAACACAGATTATGTATCTTCCTTTTCCAGATACTGCAGCTGCACAAAATATTCCCTCACCAGTAGCTGGCACATCAACTACTGACCCATTCCACTTTTATTTACTTATTTGGAAACAATTAATAGTGAATAAAACTGAAACCAGGACAAATGGTAACTACTCTTTGTGTTTTATTGATCTGGAAAAGTCACACTTTATCAGTTAAAGAACTACTGTTTTCTTTTCTGCAAAAACATATCCATATCATAATCCCACCCATTTGTGATAACAGAAATACAGGCAAGCTCCCAAAGACCTAGTCACTGACATCCTGGGAGGTTACACACTGGAAGCAGGATGAAAGCTGGTGATTTACTAACCTAAATAACTCTCTTCCATCACAGTTTTTCTAACACTGTTCTAAAAACTAAACATGAACTCAAACACAAGCTTATGAAGATTTCTCCTCTTTACAGTAGATCATAAAAAACAAGAAAACAGCTAAATAGACTTTGGATAATCAATGAGTCAGCAGGATTCAATCATCAATGTTATTTTAACAGGAGATCAAATTAAGCAAATGATGCCATTACTGAGAGGGAAAATTCCTTCTGACCAGAAAATGTTCATATGCTTTTTCCAGAGGAGAAAATGGATGGAGAGGGAGTAAAAAACTGGGGAGATGGTACAATTTATTCCATCTTCTGGTTGCCCAGCCTTGACAGAATTACAGCAAAAGCTACAGCATATGCTGTCACTCAAGCAGGACTACTACCAGAAACAAGATTTTTTTCCTAACGTTGTCTGTTAACAAATTTAGTTATTTTGAGAAGGCATAAAGTAAAAAAAAGTATATTCCTTGTAATCAAGCACTGGTAAAAAAAAGTATGAATGAAACAAAGCACATCACAATTAGTAACTGCAATAAAGCCTCAAAAAGGCTACCTCAAAAACTTATTTTAAAAAACCCCCAAACTTAGAAGTGTTCGTTCTGGATACTGCCCTGAAACTGTAGGGGTTTATTTCCCCCATATTCCCCAATAAACCAAGTCATTTATCCACATATCAACTTACCAGAAAATACATTTATTGTTATGAAAACAAGCATTTCCAATTATCATCCCCTTGTTTATGCCCTTTTACTACAAAAAGAGAACCAGTTCTTCCAGTAATTAGTCACTGCAAGCTCTTAAAAACTCTAAAGAGTTCACATGTCATTCAACAGTATGGAAGAAGTCAAAATGATTAGAAATCCTACCATAAATGTTTGCTTGTCACAGTTTAACTGAACAAGAAACTGAAGGAACTAATTGATCTCATTCCTGTTTCAGTAATTACTTGAAGCCAAGTGTTCAGTCTCCTAAATCCCATCTCATGGAACTTAGAACTTACAGTCCTTGGTTACAACTGAAGTTACGAGAACAGAGATAGGAATTCAAAAAATGTTTAAATCAAGGCAAAGGAAAACACATTGAAAAGAACCCTGAAAGGAAAGCCTGATTAAAAAGAAACCATGAAATCACTTAACAAGCAATACATATGTAAAGATTTTTAAAAGTTTTCCTTTGTTCTCTAACTCAAACTAAAACTTCTACCAATGATGCAGCCACTTTACTGAGAACACTGGAGGACTTCCTAAGGACTGTGGAGAACCTGCTGTCCCACACAGGAAGCATAAGGCAAGTAGCAGCAATATGTTTTTAGTTCCCCAAATACTGACTGCACTCCAGCTATTCCATTTATTCAATTCTTATTTCTCTAAAAAAGACAGATTTTGTTCCTCATGACAACAAAACAGTTTGCTCTTTCCAAATATGTTTTGTTTATAAAGCTCAGTGGAAAACACTCTTTGGAAAAGCTGAGAGCAAAGTACCCAGTGTTTTATAGATAAGGCTTTTCCCCAAAGAGTTGCAAGTCTCAAGTAGATAAGGGCAAACAATAGCATTTGGATACAACAGGCAGTATTAACTAATGTACGTCCAAGAAGATTTTAGTAATTCCCTAAAGTCTGTTTTGTTCAGTTTTAGAGGGAAAGGTTAGCACTTTACTGTCTTCATGCTATTAGTCAGTGATTTGTGTGGCACGAAGTTTTTAGTATTAAAGTCTGCATCTCTGTTGCATGCAAATTTTAGTTTAGTTCAGTAATTATTTCCTATGGAAAGACACGATCACAATTCCATATATACAGAATTATATTTACACCAAGCCTGAGATAAAGACCCCTGAGTATCTCAGAAAAAGCTCTTATTAAATGTACCAAAAACCTCCACAAGATAAACAGATCAAAATTCTGTTCTTCACAGATACAAAGGGCAAAACCAGAAGGCTTTTTGTATTTTACCTCTGTGATCAACAGAAGGTTTGAAGGCTTGAAGGATCTTGGGCACTGCTATCCCCATGTCAAGCTCAGTCAGTGTCAGCTCATTCATGAAGTAGGGCAGCTAAAAGGACAGAATATAAAAATACAAATACATGTCATGGAACTAAATACTAGTTTCCCGAGAGAAGAAAAGTCATTAAAGTCATTAAGACTGAGCTCAAGTGCCACCAGTGGAAGAACACAAACACAATTACACAAATTTCTTACTATTCCAAAATTTCAGTTTCCAGTTTAAAAACTTTTTAGGGAGAGACTGGGCATCTGTGTTGACGTTAGGATGCTGACCTTAAACCTCCAGCATGCTTTTTAGTCAAAGTATGTAAAAAGCTCAAGAATGAAGTGTAAATCCTATTTCACTGTGAATAAAAATCAAAGACTTCTCTGAATTTTAACTTCAATCACATATTTTATCATTGATTTTTACCAACATCTCAGCTTCTTTTATCTTTGGCAAATTCTTTCATAGAACATTACCTTTTAAATCTGTGTCATAGTTTTAGTAAAATAGAGGCACACAATCATGATGACTTGGGTTATCTATTCACTTAAATATTTCTAATTGATAGAAAATGTATCTCCTGTGAACAGACACTGCTTTAACACATCAAAAATATATCCCGTCCCATTCCCGGTCTTTCCACCTAAAATGTTTCCAATGAGATGTCTGAGTACCCTGCTGTCACAACTGTGGAAGCAGACAAGGCAGAATTAGGTTACTGGTTATTTCCCAAAGCAAAGGCAGCACTGTCTCACAGCTGGGGCTGGCAGCTAAATTTTTGAGCTTTTGTCGGCAAGACAACAACTTCCTTTGCCTTTAGGAACAGGTGAACTCCTCCCCAAACACCAGGAGCTGAAGCCCTGTGATGAACTGCTGCTGTTCAGAAGGGTTACACAAGGCAAGGGGAAGACAGAGAAGTCACTCAAAAGCATCACTCCTCCCCTCATCCTTGAGGTGGTGCAGCTGATGGAAGCTGTGTCCTGTCACCCCACAGAGTTCTTTCCGTAACTATTGCTCCTACTTCTCCAGCAAGTAGTTTACATCTGAAGTTAACAGGAACACATTACAGTTCTGGTTCCCTGATTTCCTCCACCTTAGAAGCAATCCACTATTTCCCAAAGCAGATTTCCTCGTTTATATGCAGTTCTATTTATCCTTAATGTAAATATCGTAATACTTTAACTTTTACATAAAAATTTGACAGATACAAATAGCTAATCCCGCTGTAGTTAATTTTAAACAGAAGCAGCGAAGTTGATATGCTGATATCCATCAGAAACTGAACTGGAATTCTGTAGCACATTTATTGTCTTTTACATGTAGGTGTGAAATAAGTCTTCCTTGTATCATTTTAAAACTCAAAGACCCTGTGTTTCATTTCCTTTACAAGGAGTGTATAAAGCAAGTCTCCAGAGCAGGTACCTTTATTTTGCTAAGTTTCATTTGGATCTTCTTTGACACTAGATCAGACCAATACTTCTCTCCTAAAAAATCCCAAAATATTCTTCCAAGCAGAGCATTCACCCAGGCCTCCTGTTCCTCTTCTTCTGCTTCCACATTGGTATCTGTCAACTGAAAACATAAAGCAGGTTATACAGCCCTATAAATTTTATAAAGTAAGGACAGAAAAGGCCTGATTTACATAGGAAGTTCAGTGTTAAGAGCCCGAGTCAGCTCAGAACACCAAATGCTCAGCACAGGGAGTAGCTTTACAAATGCTGGGCTGCCACAAGCCTGTCATCATCCTGATGTGCAGCAGAGGGAATGAGACCACTCGGACATAGATTGACCTCTGGCAATGAAATGGGAAAATTGTATGTAACTTAACCTCTGTCAGAAAAAGGAGATACACCCAGAGTGGGCAGACTCATAAATGTGCTTGCAGTAAGAGATACTCTCTCTTCTCAGTCAGATCTGGAAGAACAGGTTGTTCTCTAGTGTTTGCTTTATCAAAAAATTGGAAAACGAGACCCAATCTTACATCCTTAAATATAGTTCAGAAACACCACAAACAGATGATAAACACACTACATGGAAACACACTCCTCCTTCCAATTTTGCATATAGGATTCAGAAAACTATATTGTTCCCTCTGCTGCATGAAAGGTTTTGTTTACAGTCCAAGAGAATTCTGTCTTGGTTTTGTTGAGAACCATCTCAAAACACCTGGAAATATTATACATTCAGATGCTGCATCACCGACTACACACACAAAAGCCAAGGCAGCTGAAATAATTTTGTGGGTGTACACATACACTAACATGAAATAACAGGAAGTTTTTATGAAGGAAACACAACATATAAGTGCCTGCAATGACAGAAGAATTTATCACCCACTATTACTCCAAGAAGAACTGAAGCCAGCAGAAAGGCAGTGCTTTCTAAAACAAGCAGGTAGATGCTACAGTTCTGAACATCATCTCCTGACAGCAACTGCTTACAAGGGCTGCAGCCTGTCTCTGCCAGGACAGCTGGGTGAGGAGCCTCTGCTGTGACGCAGGTTCCCTGCCAGCAGTGCTCATCTATTTATAGAATGACTTCTGACACGTGCCAGATTCAGCAGCAAATTCACCACAGCTTCAGGAGCTGCTGGGGGCTAGCATATGTCTTCCTGGGGGAACACAAGATGTGTTTATTCATATGCTACACCATGGCCTCCTACTCCCTTTTCTGGGCAACGTATGACAGTCTAGAAACAAAGATGTAAGATATGAATTACAGCTTTTAAATCAGCAGTGGTCATGCTTAACATTAAAGAGCTGTTATCAAGAGTGTTGTACTTAGTATTAAGTAGTACTTAGTATTAAGTTGTATTAGTATTAAGGTTCTGTTTACTGAGAGTGACTGAAATGCAGTGCAGGAGGCCAAAGGATTAGTAAGAGCTACAGATGTACACCATTCCTCTGGAGCACAAGTATTACCTTTTTCACAGCTGTAGGGCTGCTGTCTGCACTGAGGACTGGACTACCTGAAGGGCTTTTCTTTTCTTTTGGAACACAGTTTGCCATATAAATATTGTAGTCCAGAAGCATTTTCTGCCTCATGTTGCCAGCCAGGTCCTTGTGCTTTGGCTGGGATGTGATTTCTTCTGCACTTCCCTTGCTGCTGCTCCAGCTGTGTGTGAGAACTCCAGACTGACTATCACTTCTACTGTGTGATGGCAGCACCCCTAAATTCAAAGGAATAGTACCTGTTTAACAGAGAATAAATCTGACAGCCAAATACCACAGTGTATCATCAAACTTTAAAGGAACACAATTATTCCACAGCTATTTCTCCTGAAAAAAGACCAGCATGGTGCTTCCTTATTTTAAAGGCTAAAAGTAAATTCTACTGCTGCGTGTTTAGGTGGTCCTAAACCCAAATTAGCCAATATTTGCTATGATTCAGCACTCAGCAGGATGTGGGACCGGAGGTGTCAGCTGATCAATAGCACATTTAAATATGGACACTCACATACGTCTAACATATGGCAGAATTCCCAACAGCCCTGCTGGGGAATGCCTAGAATAAATGTCAGGTGATTGAAATGCACCTATGACTAATGTTTTTTTTTTCCCTAATCTAATTATAGGCTGTTACAATTAAAAGGACTGTCAAAAGCATGTAACTATTAGAATTTTAATTAGCTATTAATTTTGCATTTCAAGAAGTTATGTGCCAGAAACAAGAATCTTAACTAATTTTTGAAAAGCTTCTCAGAGATAAAAACAGAAAAGCATGAGTCATTCAGGTTTAAAATTGTATCAGAGGATGGGTTTAAATTAATATTCCAAACAACTGATCAATACTATAGACTAATATGTTTGTTGGTTCAGATAGATATATATTTTCACACATATTAGTGCAGGACCTTTTATTTAAACAGATCCATGTGTTTTCTTGTGACACTGACCCATGAAAAAGCTCTATCCTTTACAGGAGACTACAGCGGAAGGAAGAACGAAGGAGGAAAAATGGGTTATAAGAGAACTGAGTCTAAGATTGCAAATGTGACATCAGTTCCAACATACAGGAGAAAAAAGAGACTGAACAATTCATCTTTACAAATATGATGAGTTATTACAGTCATTGAAAAATAGTGTATTCATATAAAATAGTCTAAAAATAGTAATAATAGTTGAAAGCATAGAGCCAAGCAGGGAAAAGGTGGGGGGAAGGTGGCAATGAGAAGCCAAGATAAAGAGAAGAGTATCTTTAGTACTATTTTTTGCTTGTAAAGATCACTGTGGCACCACCAAAACATAACTTTGGTTTGTTTCTTTTAACAGACTTGTACAAAAATACAAAATCTGAGTACCTGGCTTGCTCCCACACAAACTGGGTGGCTTTTTTACTTCAGACTTGAGCTTTGATGCGAGAAGGAACCTTCTGAACCACTCCTCCTTCTCCCTACCCGTCCTTCCAAAGAGATAAAGCACTTGATCCTTTTGGCAAGTGTACTTCGCTCCATCCTGAGGTTTCCTGGATTCCTCATTGCTCAAGTCCAATTTTTCAGCAGGAAACTTTTCCTCTCCAGTCTCCTCAACCTGGGCCTTGGCCATGAAGTCATCCTGTTTGGCGAGTTCAATGCAAATAGGGTATTTCTTATTCCAAATCCTTTTCCGTGCCAGGCTCTTGGGAACCAGGGAAATCTGAAGGATACATGGAAGGGTTAAATAAATTTATTTTTCACTTGCATCCTCTATGCTTCTGTACTCAAGTAAAGAATACAGGAATGCAAGAGATAAAGAACCCACACTGGATCTGCCAGTTTAACTGACTCAAAACTGCTGGTGGATGTCCAACCCACTGCTATCACTAAGTCTTTGGTGAACCAAGCCTTGCAATTAAAACAAAGGCCATTTAAGCAGATGATACCATGTGGATAAGAAACTCTGTTTTCATTTAAATGATCTTATTCTCACAGATTTGCAGAAAAGATAGAAAATCCAAGAACTTTATTTCTGGGACCATGGGGAGATAAATAGATAGCAACATAAAATAATCAATCCAAACTGAGTTTTGAACATGCTCACCTCATGAAATTGAGGGTTTGAAGTTGGTGACAGCCACATCAAATACATAAGAGCCAAGCCATAAGACTGATTTGCAGATAATTATATTCTAAACTCAGTATATTTATACAGAATTAAGACAATGCAAGCAATGAGTGGTTTAAAAAAAAAAAAAAAAAAGAGTTAAAAATTCTTATGGGGGGTCTAAACTCAGCAGTGTTCTCCAAAAACTATGGGCAAATACCTTAAGAACAGGTATAATTTGATTATTACAGTCAGGGCATTTGGCATTTCTGTAATCAGTTGGGGCTGGGTGGGGGGAAGTACTGGAAATTTTTCTAAGATATCATGGGGAACCACCATCAGTGAAGTGCTCCCCCAGTACATGACAGCTTTGCTTGTCTTCCTGATGGGAAAACAAATCTGCAAAAGACAGGGATCTAAGTTTTTGCTTTATCTTTTTCACTGTCTTCCTTCAATAGAAGGCAGAGTTGACAGCATGCTCCTTTCCCATACAGACTCAAGAGAAAAGGAGGGAGGTTTTCCTCACTACTGCCTTGGCCCTTGTCCTCTTCTCACTTCCAGTCAAGTGAAGCGTGGTTTCTTCCTACATCTGTACTGCCAAGGCCCTCGACTGATGCAGCACATTAAAAAAATCCATTCTCTCAATAATTAGGTATTGATGTATTACTTAATACAATGCCAATGGAATCAACTTCATGTGGCAACTCTTCACATGTTTGAGGGAGGCAAACAACATGTAGGAAAGCTGTCCCAGCATTATTCTTGATGCACTCTTCCAACTGCAAAAATCCCCATCTCCTTCCCTAGACTGGGGGTACCCAGAACAGGTCATGTTCCAGACACTTCTCCATCTCACATTCACATAAAATGCACATTCCCCCTCTGAGTGAAATGCAAATGCTGTCTCAGCTGCCTTGGGGTAGAGACAACCACCAAAAATGATGCATTTTGGTGTAACCTTCAGAACAGCCCTGCAGGCATCTCATGCATTGGGAACAAGTCTCAGAACTCCCATGAATTATCTTCTCCTCTCAACTGCCAGAGGAAAATCCTGCCTTTCCCTTATTGTGTAAATACGTACTTGCTTCCAAATCCTGCTTAATCTTCCTCCCCAGCACAATCTTTCGCACATTAGTCACGACAACAGTTTTAAATAATGACAGAATGTGAAAATAGAGGAGTGAAGAAAAAAATTCTGAGTTAAAAAGAGTTTTCAAAGTATTCTTCGTTAAAATCAGATGTAAGTAAGGCACTCACCTTGCTATCTGTTAGTTCATAAATTTTTTGACTAACATAGGTGACGTCAGGTTTTGGCTCATTGTACATAGCTCTTCTAGAAATATTTTTATTGGGTTTTGAAAGTCGTAGGGTGCTTCCTTCGAGTCGCACATAGATGGAGTGAGTCAACGTAGCATGGTATGTTTCTGGATCATAATTATAAATTTCATTCATCCATCCCTGGAGAAGAAGACACTTGTTAACATGCTTTTAAGCTGCTGGGAAACCAAGTACAGTGTGTACCTAAAAACTGTAAATTATTACGCAAGCTTTTGCCAAAATTATTTCACTTACTGCACAAACAGAATGAGGCAATAAATGCCCTAAATGAAGTAGCACCAAACTAAGAGAGCATGAGATGAGGACAGAATCTCAAGCCCACAGTGTGTTTTTTCTGACTCAGTCACTTTATACATGTAGCACAGGGTGCTCTCACCTCATCCCCAGGAGACACGGTGGGATGTGCAGATGCAGGATGCCAGGAAGAGCCACAGGGCAGGAAGGATGAGCAGCACAGCAGCTCCTCTGCTCCCAGCAAGCTCGGACACTTTAGTCACCCTGAGCCCACACAGAGCAAACAGCCTGTCTGCTCACAGACAGCACTGACATTGTAATCAGCACAATTAAGGACTCAGTGGAAGACAACAATGGAGTTTGCTTTCATGCACCATCACTGTTTGAGATCATTTAACAGTTGTGTAACTGCCCATCAGCAACACAGGAGTCATACACATAGATTAAATTCAATTAATTTCTGTGCTGTCAAAGAAACAGAAACAAACCAGCCAGTCCTGCTGTAACAAACCTCTAAGTGCTAACGCTGACCATGGGGGTGATGTTACTCCTCCAACATCTGATTACAGAAATGGAGGTGATAAATGGGGCAGAAGGCAGGCTGAATACTCACTCAAGGAGAAGTTCTCATTCACTTAACCTGCCGTGCAACATTCTTTGATCATTGTTTTTATCTGCACATCAGAACCTTAAATTCAGCATACTCAATATTCATCAATGTCAAGACAAAGTGAAAGGGAGCAGAAAGTAAAATGGCACTTTTACAAACATCTGGGTGATTACAGTGGGGAGAAGTTGGGAGGGCTGAATGAACACCTCCATATTTCTCAAAACAAAACGTTGCAAGTACCCTATGCAAAACATTCCAAAAAATACTGCAAGATTTCAACTTATTAAAGAAGCTTTCACCCCATACACAGAGATGTAAAATTCACTTTTATGCTCATTTTCTTCAGTGCCACAATTTCCCACAGTAGATAGCATACACTTTCTTAGGTGCCATAGTAACAGCGATATCTGTTTTGCTCACTCCAACATCTAGCTCCATTTTCACTAGAAACGCTGAAAAACCTAGATAAATTAGCATTTCTTTAATGTTCAGGAAAGATTAAGTCATTCATTTTTGCTCCAAAGCAGATGATGTCTTTTATTAATAGAAATGCCTATACCAGGACATACTCTTTGAAGAAGCTTTATGGATGTTTTTTTTCTTACAGTGGGTTATACATGACTCCCATATAGAAAACACAATGCATGAGAAAGTGTTTTCTATAAGCCATCAAACTCTGCACAGCAGGGCTGATGTAGGTTTGAGCATATCCCATCTCCTTCCTAGAAATTATTTAGCCAAGACATCTTTGAGCAGACAGCAATTAATTTTCAGCCAAGAACTCCAGCTGGACTCTCTGAAGCACAAGAACATCACGTGAGTTGCCCAAAGCCACCGTGTGCTGGAACTGGAATATCCATATGGCCCACAGATCTCTGGAGAACTCCCACCTGCCCCCAATCAGATCTCCAAGCTATTTCTAGCTCAGAGGAAGGCTGGAGCCTGCAGCCATGCAAACATACAGATGGGCATTTGCTGCCTCAGAAGTTCCTTGCGTTCTTCTGGAAGGCCGTTCAGCCAACACCGCACCAGCGAGAAAAGGGCTGCTTGGAGAGCAGGTCATTATGAGAAGCTTAATCACATGAGCCCTTTTCCTAACTTTAATAAAAGCTTTCTATTTTCAGTAGAAAGATTGGAAACTTATGGGTACATGTGGTACCCAGGAAGGAAGGTCAGACCACCTGACATTTTTTTAACAGCCTGCTTGAGATGGAACTGTGATAAAAACAAGGAGTGATTTAGTCATTGTACTCTTGACTTCCCTGTGCCAAAGTAAGAAGCAAAAATCCCTCCTGCTTTTCTGATCCCTACCATGTGCCCAGGCTTTCCACTTCAAATAAATGGATTAGCTGTACAATCTGCCAAACACACAATTCTCACACCCTGTGGTGCCTCCCCTGCTCACCCATAACCCAGTGATGTGCAAACACAGCACAACCACCAGTTTGTCAGCAACCAAAGAACCAAGTCTGGGTTTAAGTACTTGTGGTTTTATTTACAGACAACAGTTGGGATGAAAGAGACAGCACATTACTACAAAACTTCCTTGTACATAAAATTTTTGTTTTCTAAGGATGAAGTTTCTTCTTTGCACTGGATTTTCAAGTTATTTTGTTACAGAGAAACACCGTGTGGCTGAGAGTAATGTTAATGCTTCACCAAATGATGATTCTTTATTAATGAATCTGAAAATCTGTGGCAGCTGTAGGAATTTTATCTAACAGTGTTAAAGAAGGTAACACCACCACTTGCCTTCTCACTTCAGCTATCTTCAATTGTTTCACTTAGCTTAAAAAACACTGAGAAGGTTATCCAAGAAGCCCCAAAGGCATTTCAAAGTTCCTGTACTTTAAGAACAATTTCACAGAAATATCTCCGCCTCTCTTTTTGCAAAAACAAATTGGAACAAAAGATTCCCAGCCTAGGAAACCATTTTGCAATGCACCCAAACAGAGAAGTTGTGTTACCATAATGTGCTAGCAACAGATAAATTTTCCCAAACTACTGAAGCAACTATGGATTTCCTTGTGTAGGAGAGGAGTGACTGCAGGATGGGTCTTTTCTGGACTAGCAAAGTTGCTGAAATAAGAAATTTAGTAGTTCTAGGAGGACAATGACCATAGTAATATGCCACTGTGCAGCTGCTGGCCATTTACACTGACCCTGTGATCTCCATTTATTAAGGTCAGCAGTCACTCCACACTCACAGCTGAAATCAGGAGAATGTGCCTGGCCATCAGGCCTGGAACCAACCCCAACACGGAGCTGCTCTGAGGGCTGGGCAGCACAGCTTTTCTAGCTCAGGTCACAGCTGTAATCCAAAACTGCTGCCACTGCTCTGGCCCTCAGAAACACTCGGCTCTGTGGGACATGGCCACCTACAAAATACAGTTTCAAAAGCCACATTCTTTCCCCCCTCCACCTCCCCAGTTTGATTTTCCTCCTTCCTGACTCTGGGCTCCAAATTTTTTATTCAAACTGCAGTTCAACAGAGTAATTCATGTAAGAACTACAGTCAGGCCTTGTAGGTACCAACTTTTTAGTGTTACTTAGTCGCAGGTCTCAGGTGTGTTACACCATAACCTGAGAGGGGAGGACAGGGTTGGAATTGCAAAAGATCCTTATGAAGGTCCCAGAGGGGTGGGGACACAGACAAGCTGTGTGGGTAGAAATAAACAAAAATCATTACTTATGATACTTTCAAATACATAAATAAAAGAATCAGCGAAAGCCACCTTCACAATACAAGCCCAAATCTGGAATAAAACTCTCCCTAAAGTTTCTTAGTGATATTAACAGGTTAATCTTAATTATTATCAAATTATGTAATCAAATGCTTTAGCACTAAAATTTTTTCAAGACTGTTGATCACTCAGATCACACTAATTGTATTAGTATCCCTCTTATTACCACTATTTTATAATACTTCAATAGTATTTTGCTTCATAAATGAGGGAAAAATATAATGTGTTTTTTGAGCTCCTTTCACAGGGAATCCAAAGACACAGAAAAGGTCTGAGGTGGAAGAAGCAACCATCACCTTAACTAGAAAACACATTTGTCTGCCAGAGGCCACTATCAAACACAAAATCCCTTGGATGGTACTCAGGAATAGCAGGCTGATAAAAAGCCTCCTCTTTCTGTACAGCTGTGGCTCAAAAGCTCCATTTCTTCAGCAGGCACTGCCACTGTGTTCTAAAAGTTTTTTCTAATGGAAAGGGTAAATTTATCATTTCCATTTTAGCTGCTACTTAAAACCTTTTGTGTCAGACAGCACAACACTAGGGAACGCACAGTTGAAAGGACAAGAAGAAAGTTAGAAAAGATTAATGGATTAAAAAAGGGAAAAACAATGTGGGCTGAAGAAAAAATATATAAGGAAGCCAGAGAACTGAAAACTAAGGGAACGGGCAGATACAAAAACACGCAATGAAGATGCAGAGGTTTTGTGCATTTTCTGGTTTGGGGATGTTTTCCCCCTGTGCCAAGGGCATTTGACTGAAGTAAGTATAGAAACCTATAGAAGCACAAACTAACCAGCACAATAGCCATTTTTCCCACTGCCAAATAATGATTTTGTGGGGGACAATAACCATGTTCAAGTATTTCAGCAATTGCCAAGGGCAATTTTCCACTAGTTCTTGAAACCTGGGAAATGTAAATTTCTCACACAACACCTACATGGGGGAGAATGTACACATACTTGTACAAAAATAGCTTGACAGTTGTTTGGCAGAATCCCAACTCCTTGAGCCTCGTAAAGGGATCTTACTCAGAGCATTTATTATAACTGCATGACAGCTCCATTGGTCCAGGCCAGAACACGAGACCAACAAGTTCTGAAGAGAACATCGTTATGCAAGAGCATCAAGTTTGATTTTCCTATATTCACCTGAGTTTTGTTACAGATTAGGTCTTTAGCTGCCTTTTCAGAGAATCTAAGCTGTCCAGTACTCATTTTGACACATGCAAATAGAAAATAATTGTATGAAGTGGGAATAATAACTTGCAATCTGCTAAATCATATTATATTATGTTCCACTACAATATGGGCACCAAGCTGGTGTTTGAAACTCTTGAAGCATTTACATATTAAAGACAATTACTTTGTGTGTAACGAGCACAAGAAATACTCATCTGGTAATAAAAACCATTATTCTACATTTATACAGACTTCTCTGCACTGTTCATTTCTTGCCTACAGCCATTTTTGTAAAATGTATCTCCTCGATAAAAGCATTAAAATACCTTTTAAAGGTTCCTGACTAAGAGCTGACATCTCAGAGACAGCCTAGCACCAGCCAATAATGTACACCATGATCTTTACCAGCTTTCAAGTATCAAGGAAGGGTCTTGGCACCAAATAACAAGGACTGAACTGAAAGTTTGTCAAGATTCGTACATGTGAGCAGCAGGTAATTCAGTTGGGCAGACAGGAGTGTTCAGTCTGAATTCACTACAGCAAATAATAACCACAACTTGTATCACTCAAGAGAAGAGGGAACACCAAGGTAGAATAAGGGCTAGACATGCAATTGCCACCTTTACACAACAAAAGTAGAACTTTATATTCTGCTTCTCTAACTTTTCAGTTACCTAAAGACACATGAAATTAGCCATCAATACATTATAGATTCTACAATATATACCCATCTGAATTTAAATTCATGCACCTTTATGCTGTTACAATTGGAGGTGTACCTTCAAAAAGCTCAATTTAATATTTCCACAAATACTCTGACAAGCAAGTGGTATCAAGTGAAGGTTACACCACTATCACTCAGAAATGCTTCTGCTGCACATTAGAAACTAGTTGATGTTTTATAGCTCAGAATTCTGCAACTGGGAAAATATTACTTTAATTCATTGCAGACAGAGATTAGGAGAGGCAGGACAGGGACCAGAAGCACTAAAGGGGCTGGATGGATCACAGCTGGACAGGCAGCAATGGGACACACGAAGTGACAGCAACTTGCAATATATCAACAAGTGGAGAAGGGAAGAGAGCAGAAAGGACAAACTTTCATTTAAAACCCAGCTCTCAGACACATGTTTAGCTGAACTGTAATTCCTCTGCCCATTCCAATTAGCTCATGTTTGAGGAGGACCCATATGCTCTCCAATTCTCTATGCTCTACTTGAACATAATGCTTTTGTCTCTGCATGGACTGAACAGACCAGGCAGACAAATCACTGCCTAGACAGTAAAATGTCCCAGAAACAAAATACATCTCTCAAGATGCAGCTTCAAGCACAAATGTTATTTTACACACTAAACTTTGACACTACTTGCTCTCAGTAGTGCAGTTGGATCATTTCAAATCTATCAGCAAAGCCATTTGCTGTTTTACTTTTGAAGAAATTCCATTTTTTACCAATCCTCAAAGACATTGAAGTCTTATATATTCTTAGATACTAAACCATTTGTGCCCCTGCCAAAGTGAGTTGACCCTAAAAAAATACTTACAAATGGGGACAGTTCAGCTCCTTTACATTACCAGGATAAATCCAGTTTATTCCTTCTACCCAAAATAATGTACATACACACATAATGCCATGACCTCACCTTCAGTATTTCAGGTTCTTTGATGTCAAGAGCTCCTGTATTCCATCGCTTTTTCATGCTTTTATGCAACTTGAGATACTCATGAGTACGTGGAGTAAGAAGCCAAATCACACAGACAGCTACCATAAATCCAAGGGCCATTCCAAGTAAGAATCCACTCAAATAGCCAGGGAGAGGGACAATAAAATAAGCATAGACTAAGAGTGTTAATAAGTATAAAGTTTTCACTGGTATTTTAGGCTGTTGCACATCCAGATTATTTTCATCTTCACTGCTAAGCATAGTAACAGTTTCCTCCGTCATCTCAGGATCAACCACAGTTTCAGCTGGTTTATCGGTTTTGCTTTCCTCCTCTAATAGGAAAAAGTCTTCAGAATACAGTTCACAAAACTCCTCATCCTCCCTGCTCACTAGTGCAGACAATGAACATTTTTCAAGTACAAGTGAAGGTTTTGACCCCACATCCTTTGTGCTTGCAGACTGAGAGCTTTTGGTCTCCATCTCTTTTGCATGTTCTTCTGCCCCTCTTGACTGACCACTCTTAGTCAGGTTAAAGTCACTCCCAGAGACGACCCCTTCCGAATCACACTCCTCTTCCTTAATGCTGTAGTTGTTATTGCTTTCCAAATGGCCATTCAAACTGGAAAGGTTTGAGAGTTCTGAAGCACTTGAAGATAAGGCTTTGGGCCTGTGGCTACTGCTTTCATCACCCATTATTTTACTGAGCAGCTGAAGAGGCTCATAGATTACCTCAGAAAGGCGTCTTTTCGTATCTTCAATTTTAGCCTCCATTTCAGGTACTTTAAAAAAGGAACGAGTGTCAGAGGGGGATGTTAATGGAGAGGAGGGGGCAGTTTTAGAATCACCACCTGTAGCTCGAGGCTGAGTGAACTGTTTGAACAGATGCAAGTTCAGTTTTGAGTCAGGTGGCCTGTAAGACACAGCTTCAGACTCTTGTTTAGAAGTGTCTGTAGACAGCGATTTCACCAAGGTTTTCATTAACTGTCTATGTCGCGTCGGTGGGGTGGGTTCTTTTGGTTCCACTTCTGTTGAAAAGGACTTGACTAACCCCTTAAAAGGCTTTGAACTAGAAACTGAGGATGATCCGCTAGAGCAGGCAACTGATCTGGATGGGGATGAGGATGGGGAAGACGATGGGCTGGATTTCTGTTCCACAGGTGGTGCTGCTGCACCTGATGCGCCAACTGTGTGACATGAGTGTGACAATGAAGACGAGACTGATGGCACTGCACTGAGTACTTGGGATAGGGAAGGAGAGTCCAACAGCTTTACAGTTTCTGCAGTTGGCAGAACTGCAGGCAATGAGGACAGTGGTGATGCAGAGTTGGCCATGTTAAGCGAGGTAGCTGGACCAGAAAAGTCATGGCCGGTATGCTCAAAGCAGAGGTCTTCCTTGGCTTCAAGTGCTGTTACAATGCTTTGGTCATCTAGCTCCTCATCAAGAAACTCTTTAAACTCCTCTTCCTCCTCTTCTTCCTCCTTCCCAAATGCAGAGAAATGAATAGTGATGGTTTCTCGGGAGACAGATCGTTGGACCTGCACTTTTGGTGTTGACTGCTTTGAGGACATTTCACCAGTTTTCTCTGCATGGCTACTGTTCCGACTTGTCATTGCAGGTTCCAGAGATGCGTCAGAGTCTGGGAAGAAAACACAACACCACGTTACATGAGTTTTTCCCCCTTCAAACACCTTTACTTTCAAGCATTAAGCTAAACACAATTTTACATAGAAAAAAATCCCAAACCAACTCACATGCTCAAATTTACAGATGTAGGTTACTGCATGCTACTTTAACATATTTCCACATACCACAAAAGGGCAATATTAAAAAACACCATGCTGTTAAAATTATTTTCAAGTGCCTTGAAATGACAGTTCATCTCTGAAGCATCACCTTTCTCTTCTCCCTCTGCCAGATGTACCTCTGAGTTCCAGAAGCCCCATCCCACCTCAACACACTGAAATTCTTCACTCCTAACTCTCAGTCCCTTCTACATGCAATGATTTATACCTTATAAATAAAGAAAATTTGAAACTCAACACAAAGTCAGAAATACGTAAAGGTCATCATGAGGGGAGCACGTTATTTAAGCATTTTATTGACCCATGAAAGTTAATTTAGCACATATTTACATGGAGAGGAAATAGCATGCATTTAAACCAAGACACTGGTGACCATACACAGAGATGGACCAGGAATTAGAGGGTTAGCTCTGCCTCTCCAAGTGGGAGGCAGCACTTTATCTCCACTGCCAAGACAGCAAGTTTACCACTTCAGTAACTGAGTTATTTTTCAGAAGCTGTTAAAATGCTGTAATCAAACTGTCAAGCTGAATTAATGTGAGGCCTTTGCTGACGTTTAAAGAGCAGTTCAGAAGAATGATTATGTGGTGGTGAAGAAATTGCACTTCACAAACAGTTGTGATATCAGATTGTATTATCCAGCAAGCCAGTGCCACCTGTTCCATATCATCATCCTACTAAAGGTTGTAGCCCTTTCTACTTCCTAGCAGAGCTGTTCATGTAAACATTTTTTAGCCTGTCAGTAAAGTAAGCTGGGTTAAACATTTTAAAACAGCAGATCTTTGCTACAGGGCTTATTCAGAGCAAGTATCTGTCCACAGCTTCCTACGCACTATAGTTGTCCATTTTATGGCTCCTAAATTGTTGACAATTCCTTGTTTCTTCCAGCATTTGTGAGCTTCCCAAACAGGCTGTACACAAGGGGCAGGATGTTAACCTGCTTCATGCAAAGCCTTCAGCAATTGCAATTTCAGGGTTTGTTGTTTTATTTGGGCTTTTTTAAAGTCTCATTTCTGCTGCAAATGACAGAGAGCCAGTTTGGGTTCAAAGAACCAAAATAAAACATTCAGCCCCTGGTCAAGCTTTCACTTGACATCTCACCCTGGTTCTGACAAATGCTTAGGAGACAAAAATTCTTCCTAAAGATCAGTTCTGATTTCAGCTTTTACCATGGAACAGTTTTCTTCTGCCCTCCCCAAAATCCATCTGACACATCCAAGTAGCAGCATTAACAGAGAATTCAGTGATGGAGATGTGCCTCCAGCCCACCTCAGGCTCAGCAGTTTGCTACCTTTCCTACTACATCTGTGGATCAAGTAGTTATTTACCCAAATATTAAGAGCTCTCAGTTATCTGAAGTTTGCATAGACACGTATCAGTCACCTGTATGTATAACTTGGTGAGTGTTAAAGTGGGTAAGAAATTTGGTCTCATTTCCTTGTTGGATTAACACACCTGGAAACCACCACCTGACAGCATCCATGCTACAGACAACATTCTGTTTCACATAGTTCAAACGGCAAATTACCAGACTTTTTGGACAAACACCCCCAAATTTATTTTGGAGAAGGGAAAAAAATATGATTGTACAAGATACATATCCAACCTCATTTCCATAGTGCTGGGCCATCAGCTACCACACCTTTAATATTTTGGCCCAGTTGTGAAATTGCAAAACTACCAAACCAAAATTTGAAAGTCCAAAAATTCTACACATTTTCCAGGTCACTGAGCCATCACACCTCTATACACTAAGGAAGGAAAAAACAAACAAACAAAAATCAAAACCCCACAAATATAATAACAAAATCCCCTTTGCACACAATGCTATTGGCATCAGTTTGACCCTTTCTCTTCTGCTGTTCAGTATTAACCATTTATCAATAATCTAGGAAAGCAGGGGAAAAAGATTAGCTCTTCTCCCCAACAGCAAATATATTTTCACTGTGGCATTTTGTATCAGCTAGAACTTCATGGGTTTGGATAGCTCCTTAGTACACTGTGTTTACACTGAACATTAATTAGCTCATGTTTAAACACCAGTTGCCATGCTGTGCTAATGCAGTGCTAATGACCTGAAACAGATGAACTTTACTTGCACACACCAAATGTACTGAAAAGAGATTTTACTGCTTACTGAACAAGCAAGATTTTCTTAACATCATTATTAATTCGTTAACACAGAAAGGAAGGAAATTCTTGATTAGCCAGTATTTGCCTACCTCAAACACATTACTGTACCATGAATTATGTAATATAAAAGCACGTTTCAAATCCATTCCTGAATACAATCTCTGTTTTATTGTGGAGGATTTGGGCTTTTGTTTTGTTTTTTCTTCCCAAAGTAGATGCTAAGAAGCTTTTCCTTGACAGCTCTTTCAGCAGGCGTTAGGTTTTGATAAAGCTATTTCATCTGGTTCTTGAAACATATATTTTTACCCCTTAAATCATTTTAACAGTTTTACTTCTTACTCATTTCTGGCTACATTTTCCTCACTTATTTCCTTCCCCTACTCCTCAGCTCCTCTCCCAGCTGTTTGAAGACCTGATGTTCCAGCCTTACCATCTGAAGTGGCACAATTCCAAACTGATTGTTTGCAGATTATATTGATACTTGCAGAAACACATGTTTTCACTGGTCCTTCTTTTTGAAGGACACACTGTTCCCCCTTCTCTGGCTGCCTCTTCAGGGTTTTTCTGGTGTTGATTCTGAAGATGCAAGGTATCAGTTTTATTTATGTGGCAGGCAGATCTGAGTAACAGCCTTACCTCCTCAGGCTTCAAATGATTCAAGACATGAACTTTTACCCAGAAGGGAAGAAAGCTGCTCAGAAAACAATTCTTTTCCCCCAAAGGTTTGAACTTTGGATGCTGTTGCAGGGTGGAATGAGAGAGCTGCCAACCAACGGGTGCCATTTCCACTTCTGACCTCAAGGCACTGCATCCCCATCTCCCACCTACAGGCATTGCTTTTAAAGCTCCAACAGCAGGAAATACTGAGCCAGGCAAAAAGGGAAAGCAGCTGCCTGGGACAGACAACATTCTTTGCCCAGCCCTTTCCTATGAGCAGGGAGGCAGCAGTGCTGGAGGGTGTCTCTGCCTGGTGACAGCAAGTCTCCACCATGCCGTGATGCACCTGGTGACGAACAGGGACACCCTGGGAGAGGCCACGTGTGGGTTAGGCCAAGACACCTTTTACAAGAGTCACTGCAATAACTGCTCTTTCCCAGGAACGACTAATTGGGAGTTCACAGGAAGAGCTGTGCACGCAGCAATCTGCCCTTCTCATAAACACCTTTCAGTTCCTTTCCCCTGCAGGGGACAAACATACCCCACCCTTCCTCAGCTGAGCCAGAGAAGGCACCTGTTCACAGCACTGAGAAAACACAGTCCATCCAAGAGCCTCGGACAATTATACCACTAGCTTTATAAAGCAAAGCAACTATTTTCACATTAACAATTTAGCAAGTGATTCAAACAACAAAGCAGCAAACTAGGAACTAACTTGAAAGGTCAAAGTTACATATACCACACTTAGTCATAATCATTCAGTTGGAGAAACAGGCTGGATTAGGTAACTAAATTCACATGCTTTGCAGCAGCCAACTACCCAATCACATTGCTATTACTTATTGCAACATCTTCATGAGGGGAAAGAATACACAGTACACTGTATTAGCAAAATGCTTTCAGAAAAATGTGCAACAAGGTTCAACACTTGTATTTTGGCTGCTACTAAATACAGACCAAAAAATGTGTTTTTCACAAAACAGAAATTCCTTTCCTCCTAACTAAAGGAAAAAGCCTTACAGGTTATTAAACAGCACTGCAATACTTTCCCCTGTATCTGTCAGTTGCGCCAGAAGAACAGGCCTTAAATGCTGTTCAGGAAACAACTAATTTGATTACTGATAATGCTACAATTCAACTTCATGCAGATTGCCACTGCTGTTCAAAGGGGAAGATGTTTCTCACTGGTTATGCCTCTGCTTTCCCCAGTAATCGTTCTGGGCCAGACAGCTCCTGCTCTGGCAGACTGGGTTAAAAACACAGTTGTTCTTTAAGATTCATGAGGCCATTATCATTTTGGGTTACTTGACAGTCATTTTCAAGTGTCAGACCCAAAACACTTTCATACTTTAAATCTACCCTCCATTTGGCAGGAAGGAGAAGCAGTGTATTTGTTTAGACAATCTCTGCAGCTTCCATGTGGAGTGACAGAGACAGGACTCCACTAACACACTAAGGCCATGTTCCAAACCAGGTCAGCAGCACATTAAATCTTTCACAGACTAGGAACACCTGAACAAGTCAATATGATCTGAAATTTATATCTGCTCTCAGAAGTTCTAGCTTCTGTTTGATTTATTAGAGATTTAACCAGTATCTGCCTTCCAACACTGAGATACATGGGAGAACTGCCGCAATTCTTTACACTTATTTAAAATAGGTAACACAGCTCTCAGCATCAGAGAAAATTTTATGTTAAGAGCATGAAGTCTTCATTTCAAGTCCTTAAAATGAAGCAAAAGATTAGTGAAAAGTACTACTCTACCACAAGAGCAGTCTGGAAAGCCAATTCCCATTTAGCCCAGAACTCCCTGCCTGAAGCAGAAAGCACAGCTGCTGGGACGTTATCTGTCACATGAATTTCATTTCATTCAGCAGATATATATCATAAAAAAAAGAGGGATATAAACCCCAAAATTCAACATTATGTCCTATCCCCATTCAGATTTCTAATTATGATCAATTAGATTCCCCTGACATCTCCATGAGGTAATGTATTCCATAGTTAACATCTATTGTGCCTTTTACATCCACTAGTCATTACTTTTAAATGAACTGACAGAGCCAGGGTTGGCAATTAGTATCACACAATAGTCCTGTAAAACCTTCCTGTCAGGGATCCAGTTACCCAGCCAGGAGATAAGGCTTTAAAGCTCAGTTTCCATCAGGAACAAGAAGGAAGTTTTGCTTCACTTTCCAAGTTCATGCAACTGAATTTGAGATACAGACATGGCGAGGAAGAACAAAACCCCAACAAAACCTGTTTTAAATCCAAAGGCCAAAATGAAAAAGTTGATATCAATATCAAGTACTCCTAAGAGACTGTAGTCAAATGTGTTGAACAGAAGCCAATCCCAGATTAAGGCCAAAATTGATGGTGCCACCCACAATGGATCATAATATACACACACAGCACATACCCCTGACAGAGTAACCCAGGTTAGCATAACTAAACTGGCTGAGAACTAAAACACCTCCAGCAGGAGTCCTCTGAGCATCATAACAAAAAAACCAACCCAGAAAGCTTTGTGCGAATGCTTTTAAGGTCAGAACAATTTAAGTTAAACAATCAGCATTTAAGTATGTGTAGGGATACTTAAAAAGAGGATCCTAGGCAAGACTTTAAAGTCTTGTCAAAGAGATGATACTCTTAATGAAAATTATAAATCTATCAAAAGACAAATAAGAGTAATTTTAAGTTGAGGACAGAAAGGTCAAGTAAATTGCAATGGCAAATAAGGAGTCTTCAAAACTACTGGAATTCTGTTGCTGCTGCTGCTGAGGTCCCCAAGTTTGTCTTTACACCACTTCAAAAATAATCAAATAGAAATTGTTTAATATTACCTGAGTATATTCTATATTAATGTTTCCCCCAAAGACTTAAAAAAGGTCAGCTACCACATTAGTTTCTCTGCCTTTACTGATAAAAGAATAATTATTATTCTTTCCTATTCTCCTTCCATTTGGTAAATGACACACCATTTACCAAAAACTTTAAAAGCTGCACTACAATCTCATTTTAACAAACACAAAAAGCTAAGCAGTTAAAGGTTCTCAAGAAATTCAGAAAAATTTAATTTCTTCTTATTTAATGATTTTCTGAAGGCTGAAGTGAAGCAGTATTTATAAGAAATGGAACATTTTTCCTAACAGAAGAAATAAAAGAAGTTTTTGGGCAAAGCTCTGCTCTTTGGAACAGATTCAAACTGCACCAGAGTGTAATTACATTAAAGAACATTTACTCCCAGTTGGCACAATGAGAACAAATAAAAATTCTAGTATATACATAATACGTCCTCCATTCACGTGTTCTCCTCCTATGAACTATATTCACATTTCTTTATCATTTGTGATTCCAAGGAACAAATAGGACCTTTTCCTTCCAAAACACTCCACAGTAAACAGCTCAAAGGGACCTTTTACTATTTCTGAGAACAAAATAAAATGGTAACAAACCACCACCAAATCCCCCCTCTCCCCCTCCATCACAGATTTTGGGGATTGAGTAATTTCCTATAACATATATTGCTGTCTTTAAAATTACATTAAAACATGTGTTTTTCCAGGTAGCTACTTGCTGGCATCAAAATTACCCCCCAAAAAAATTTGGCCACGAGTGAGAAGAGAAATGCCCCCCAAAAAGAAAGGTTTACAGACCTAGATCAGAAATTTCTGCAGCAAGGGATTCAGAAATAGACACATTAAAACAACGGCAAACCCAGAGCCAGCCTAAAGCTAGCTTTTCTCACTTTTCTCAAACTTCTGTACTCTCTTCAGAGTTACCCTGGCAAGCCAAAGGAAAGCAAAAAAACCCCAGCAATGGTCTTAAAATTCTGAGCAATAAATACATAACAGTTGCATTTGCTCTCTTCTAAACGGGAGGAGAGCTTACATCAGAATTCTCTGGTGCTGCACAAGTTCTGCATCTCAACAGAACACGTTGGATTTTTGTAATAAGAAAGCATCAAAAAATTACACATAAAAAATTACATCCTGTGGAAAGCATAAATTGTGAGATAAAACTGTGCAGAATTGTAACTCATTCTCTTCTCTCGGTAGAAAAAAAAATCACCTCCTCATTAATCTGACAAAAGATTATCTAAAACCTCCATGGATTAGTCCACAGCTGAAAACGCTGCCCACATCTCTGATTAAATTAAAGGTCACTACAAAATCTTTAGGGGAAATTTTGACCAAGTGACTAAGAAAAAAGTATGTTTCCAAAGTGAAGTAAAATAAGGTGCCCTGAATCCTAAATTTAAAAGGGCTTATCAGAATTGTCTTGCAGGCTCATTTTTCCCAGTGCAAATACACATCAATAGGTAAAACTGCCTACAAGTAACAAGAGAGCATTCAAGGACTTCTTACATTTACATTCATTTCCCTAACAAAAAAATTCCACCAATATTCAAAGTACCTGCCAAGGTAAAACAACCATCACATACCTTCATATGAAAAGGCATTAAAAATAAGGTTGGCTTGTTCACATGAAGCTAACTTAGATATACGCAGGAGAATCACCAATTAGTAACTCCAACTCCAGATCCCCATGTAAAATGCAGTTATAAGAGATTTTTAAAAAAGGAATGGAATTTACAGATTTACTCATAGGTATCTAAAGACATCTTTTTTTTTCAGTTTTTTTTTTAAAATGACTGATCAAATCTCGTATTTCTTATGTACAGCCTTTATTTTAATTTCATGTTCTGCAAAGGATTAGCATGCAAGGTGCTTTACGGCTTTTTAACCCAACAGGACAAAACACAGCACATAATCATGCTTTCTTTAGGTCTCAGATGTTTTCAAAATTACAGAAGGGGATATTCTCTGGTATTATTAAACAGGACTAAAGCATTTAATACTTAGAAGTATTTTATTTTGGACCTAGCACACATCCCTAAGAAGCAAGGTAATAAATCTTCAAATAAAAAAATCCACTAGAAAAAACAGATAAAAGAGCTACAGACCCAGGCAGCTGGCACAAACTGAAACAAGAACAACTAATCAAAGCAAGGCTATTTTCAGAAAGCTTAAATTGTCTAGGGAAAGGAGGGCTTCATCTACATTTATTACAAATAAAGTATTCATATCTAACTAGAAAGGCAGTTGTACTTAAAACATGAAAATTAATTATCCTAAGGCACCTGAAGGTACAGAGCAAGCTGCAAATACTAACACAGGGAACTGCTGTTAGAGGGAACATTGATTACAGTTGTTCACTTCCTTGCATCTCATCTACCCAAGGAAAAGTGTCTTTGATAGATGTGGAAAATGAATTTACAACAGAACGGGATTTCTCAAAAGCTCCTGCAAGCATAATCCCCAGAGGGTCCAAAAGACACAAAAGCTTAGAAAAAGGCCAATAAACAGGACTTCAAAACACGCAAGTCTTTCAGAGACAAAAGTAATTCAACCCAAAAGTCAGACTGTTCTGCAAAGTTTCTTTAAAAAAATTGTTCCCAGCACCTAAGAGAGGCAGTCCTGCCAATCACTCCATGCCGGGCACTGAGTGGTCTCTCCCGTCACCGGATCCCATAAAAAATTTAATGGAGAAAGGTATTACCAGCATTTCCTGCTACCTGCAAACTGCAAAAGAAACAAATCAGCACCACATGAACAGAGAAGCTCTTTGTGATCTAATGTTGGAAGAAAATGGACTAGAATTCCAGACTTCTCTGTGCAGGTAATCATGTTATTTTTAGTTTCAGTATTATTAGGAAGGTGTGAAAAATTTTGCTTTAACTTACCTGACTGAAGAGCAGTTGTTCACACAGCACTTGGAACAAGTAAGATCATAGAGAGTCACTAACACCTTAAAGCAGCAATAGCAAAGACTGAGAACCACATTAAAGCAGCTCTGGAATCACACATATTAGAGCAAGAACTGTGCAGAGATTATAAACTACTAATGACAGCTACTGTGCTTAAAATACTTTTAACTTCTAATTCATAGATGAATCCATAGAAGGTTAACAAAACAAACTCTAAAGAATCCTTGTCCTAAGAATAGCCGGAAAATAAAATGTCAAATTTGGAACTGGCAAGTACCAGACATTTCTCTATCTGCCTAAGGCAACACTCATCTCATTCAGCTTTATGTTCAAACTCAGATACCTAGAAACTAAAATGCAAAAGTTCAGCAGTACTGTGGCTTTTCAGCTGCACAACACAGTGATGAGCACAGGAGAACATCCAGGACACTGAAATGGGGCCCAGATGGCCCCAAACAACCTAAATTTTTACCACACTAAGGACAAAGTGTTTTGCTTATGAAAAAAAAACCAAAAACCCAATCAAACACACAACACAAACACTGTTGACCTTCAATGAGCAAAGATATTAAGTGAGGCTGAGTTAAAACATTAGGACAGACTTCCCCAGCTTCCCAACTGACTGTCATGACATAAGGGGTCTGGGGAGTTTTTCAGCTTGTCAAAAGCTTCTAGAACCTTGCAACTATTATGTACATTTCAGTATCATCTCTCAATTATTAATTTTGAATTAAAGAGTGGCTAAAGCATTTTATGATTAAAAATGCTGGACTATAAGACAGACAGTCACACAAAAACACTCACTCAAGTGGACAGAGCTAAAGCAACTATACAGTTCCTAGTTATTCTATTACAGTACATTCAAATATTTCACAAAATCCACAAAAGCATTGAGGCAAAAAAAAAAAGTATGTGACAAAAGCCTTCCCACATATGTTTTCATGTAAATACATTTTCTTATTTTTCCCATAGTATTTATAACTCTAAGCATTTCAAGGTGCAAACTTACTGACAAACATTGGCAAGAATTTTCCCTGGACTTTGTTATTCAGAACATGAAAGAGGCCTTGCCACAAACAACACTGAAATCAAAGGCACCAGCTCCATCTGCATTCCCCTCTGTTTCTTGCATTACACACAGAAGAGAGCAGTATTTAATGAATCAGTGAAATATATTAAAGCTCTCTGGTGGTTTGGTTCTGGACTGCTTTTTAGTTTTTTCAGGAGCAATGGAGGTAACTCCTATTTCTAACAGCTGCAGTACATTTTAATTACAACATATGATAGGTCAATTACAGATTGCCTGACCTTCACAGCTGCTTCACAGGCCTGACTCACATTGAAACCAAGTGACTCAGAAAACAATGAGCACCTCCCACAATGTATTTTTTAATGCCTAATTGCTAAGAAACCATGGGAGGTAGATAAATGAAAAAAAACCCAACAAAAACGAACAACAACAACAAAAAAAACCCCAACAAAAAACAAAAACCAAACTTTGCTGGCATTCTTAATTTAAATGATCATTTCACAGGAAAGTAAAGACATCACATTTCTCACAAGGAGGAAGAAAGTCAGTACACTGAGAAGGTAAAGAGAGGTCGTTGCACATATGAGGATCCTTCCTACTCTGTTCTCCTCTCTCAAAATGTGGTACTATTAACAGGCCTGGAAAGATAACTTGTCACGTGAATACTCAAAAAAAAAAGCAAACAAAATAAGATTGGGAAGAACATAAACAGAGCTCTTATCTCTTCTTTTTTCAGCAGCATTGACCTACCTCAACATGGCTGTTCCCTGTATGAATCAGGCCACCAATGTGAAATTAAGGAAATATAAAATTTTCCTTAAAAGGTGTTAAGCTCATTACAGGTTTTCTGAACTTTTCAGCACTCTTTGAGAAGCATTCTTACCCCTTACTCTTTTCTCTCAACCTCTGCTCCTCTATGGTGTAATTCAGTCAGAGCACATAGACACAGGTCCTCAACTTAGTGGAAGGCAGACCAATACAATGGGACTTCCATAAATGAAACCACTCCTCCAGAACTCTTTTAGAGAGGCACATACTAAATTTTGACCAGCTACATAGGGAGCTGTAAAACAGACATACAGATCTCATGTCTGAGAACATTAATCAGCGTAGTTGTCTTCAGGAATTTCATCTGACAACAGGCTGAAAAGCAAAAAGTCAGAAGGTGGGTGTGTCTTGTGGCAATACACAGCAAAATTCACCAGTTACCTGCTGTATTCACAGCACAATATGAACAGCTTAAAAACATTATTATGAATTTTTAAGAATGCCAGTTTTACTTTACATTCACAGTGTATTAAAGCAAGATCTCTATTGTCATTATACTTTGCAGTTGCTTCCTTGTAAAAAAAGAGCTGAAGTCTCCCTTCCTTATCCTGTATTTTTAATTCAATAAACAGGTATCACCAGTGTAATGTTTGTCCAGGAAATGCCTTCAAGACCATAAAAGTTTCTACTACTGCACTCAAAAATAATTTCTATAGTCTCAACCACTTGATGAAACAGTTAAGAGTGAATGGACTCCCCTCTTTGCAGGTTACATTTGTGCACACACATGCACAGAAAGAGAAGCATCTTTAAAGCAGCTTCAAGAAAATGAATTTTAGGTCATCAATTTTAAGGTCTTGATTTGCTGGGAGATAAAAGAACAGCAAAAACCACCAGATGGGATTCAAAAGGGCAAAGGAAAATAAATGTCTTTGAGCCATATTCTGCCTTGTTCAATTACAGAATTATGCAGGCAAGTCTAATTTCAGGCATAGGGCAATGTTCCTATACACCCGCTTAATTAATCCACCAGGCATTTGTTTATCAAAGAGAGTCAAGCTCTGAATTACAAGCACTGTGAGTAGGTTTGTGGGTACACACACATATACTCATCAGGGTGTGGATGTGTAAATGAGGCTTTTAATAGCTCAGAGGTCAGGGCAGAGAAGCCAAGCAGGAATGGCAGCTCAGGTTGTCTTCCAGGGTAAGGTGACAAAATAGTGATGACTGAAGGGTGAGGAAGCTGCTCCCATACCTACGGAGCCATCTCCGTCGTGCTCTGTACAACGAAGGCTTCAGAGACAACACTGGTCATTCTTTTGGGGAGACTGAACTAAACAGTGCAAATGGAAATGCACACATGGGATGAAAATCTCTCACCTCCATTCGTCACCACCCCGCGAGACAAGCTCCTCTCTGTGAAAATGAAGAACAGCATCCACACCCCCTCAAAAGTTCTCCCAGCTCTGTGAAGGATCAGAAGTGTGATGCCAACAGACAATCCCTTCTTCAGCAGCCTGAGAGCTGAACAGACCACACAAACCAGCATTGATTTGGCTGGGGTTACTGGAGGAGGAGGCTCAAAAAGCCACTGTTCACACCTCACTTTTTGTCTCTACAAAGAAGTTTGCAAGACAGTCAACCCATGGTATTTTTATTGGTAAATGCACTGCTCAGGGCAGCTGGTTGGAAGAAGCAGATTAAAAAAAAATATATCCTAAGTAAGAAAGCAAAAACACTCATGGGGCAGCACCAGGATTTACTCATTTTTATCATTTCAACTGTGAAGTTCTAACTTGGCAGAAAGAATGATGGCTATCTAGCTAGAATTTACAAATAAAACTGGAAAGTTGGCCCAACTCATCAGAAAAGCAAAGGTTCATAAAATCTGTTCAAAACTCAAAAACCATTGCAAATCCATATCTCAAAGCTGCATGACAAAAGAAATGGAGAAATATTTATGCTCTTAAATACAACACACCTCTTAATGCATCTTTTCAGACCTTCACAGAGTTTTCTTAAACTGCTGGGCACTGCTTTCAACTTGCCTGAAACCTCTCAGCAGTGTTAAGGCTTCTGGGAACACTCGGCCTGTTGTCATAGAGGGAATGTTAAAAATGAGAATAAAGGGAATTACAAAATAGGAGAAAGTTGGTATGCACAGCTGGTCCGTTCTCCATGCCCATCTCTTGTTGTCACTAAAAATAACATATAAATAGAAAAGTAGCACTTTTTTCTTTTTTATGAAAATACTTTTTTAAAGTTGTCACGCGTTTGCTCAGAAGGTTTACTCAAAACCTGCCAGAGTGTTTATTAACCAGCATGCTTCTGAGTTGACAGACATTTAGGATTCTCTCCCCCTTAGTTCTTTCCACTTCTCCCAATTCCTTTGTTTAATACTTCAAGCCAAGTTGAAAAGGAAGAAGTGATTAGACAAAAAGAAATGCTACTGAGGATGTCTTAAAAAGATAAGCCTTATCAACCTTCACAGCAGCTCCAAACCAGACAAGAGTTGTACAGACCACTTTCATTTTCCACCAAAGTATTTATTTATGTGACCAACCCCGAGCATTACACAAGAGTACTAGGAAAGAGAGGGAAGCCCCTCTGGGCAACAAGGATGACAAATATATATGTTAAGCAAGCAAAATGGAAATGTCCAGCTTGAAAAGCATTCAGGGAGAAGTCTTCACCTTGCCCTGGCCACAGTGGGGCACAGAGATGGGAACAAGAAGTGGGAAATGAGAGTGGGCAGGGCTGTGGGAATGCTCTGCAATGCTCTGCTCTTGCAAGGGCATCACTCCCAGCCTCAGCCAGAGGAATCTGGTATGGACCTCTGGCAGAACCTGGCATAGGCAGGCTCTGGATACTCAGAGGTTTCAGAAGACAAGGAAGCAGAACATGCTGCAGCTTGAAGGCAGGAGACAGAGAGCACTAAACTCAGACAACTTCCACTGTCTCTTCATGTCACATGTTCGGCAACATTTCCTAACCAAGCTCCCACAACAGAGGCGTGTGAGCACCACCACCTCCTCCTCCTCACAGAACCCTCATTCTTTGAGCCTGTCTGGGCTCATAAAAACAAACGTTTTTCTTTTCTCAGTCTTAACCCTGACTTCCATGGAAACAGAATGGTTTTTACAGCTCTCTATTTAATTTCAGATCAGAATTCCACTGCAGCTCATGACAGGTCACATTGACATTTCACTCCTCTGCTATCCGCTTTGAAATTCCCAGTATCAAAGGAGTCCATACGTTTGTGCTTCTAATTTTGCAGTCCTATATTACAACTGAAGTGTAATTTAAACAAAACACAGGAAATCTGGAGTAAGATCTAAAGTCTTGTAGTTCTGTCTTCTACTTCCACTACTAAAACTAAATATAGCAATTTTTTGGCTCAAACAGATCCCTTAAAAGAACACTCCAGTGCCTGAATATCCATTTTCATATTCTTAAAAGACATCTTATTCTAAGCTTGACCGTTCCACCTTCTCACAGCTCCAGGATAACAATCCTGCAGGATAAGCAATACAGTCACAGCACTAAGGGACATTCTCCTACCATATTCCTGCCAGGAGGGTCAGAGAGCACAACACTTTATAAACCACTGAGACACTGGGTAATGAACATTAAAGCCTGGTTCACACAACAATTCATTTCTGCTGCCCTCCTGGCCTTTATGGGAAAACACCACTGTTTACCATGCTTATTGATCTTCTGTTATCCACTGTCCATCAGTCCTCTTCCCTTTTGGAACCCCAACTGCACTAGGTATTGATTTGGACTTTGCATAGCAGAGTAACACATCTTGCTGCCAGGAGAGGACAGAGTTAAAATAAATAGGAAAGACAACAAACAGAGAAGTGGGAGTTTTTAGGAGCAGAAAGGCAAGATCAGAGAGTAAACCCTTTCTTATCATTATATTCTCATGTCTCTCCAAAGACACTAACAATTGGCTTCATGAGAGATAACAGTACCCAGAGAATAAATAAATAGGACTGGTAAATAACACAACACCTCTCCTCCTAGAGGGTAAAGCAGAAAGAAAAACCACCTGCAAAACTTACGGGGCTTACTGAACACATCTCGGTCACTCTGACCTACTCTTCTGTCAAAACTTGCTCCTCTGCTTCCTTTCTCTCACCATTTCCAAGAGAAACAGGACTGGCCTTGGCTTACACAGGAGTCTTTAAGCAGTGCCTCTCAGATGCTTTAATTGAGCAATTTCAACTTGAAACTCTTGGTTTTTATTTTTCAGAGATAATGGTCATCAAGGAGTCCATTAAAGGAAATGATGGAAGAGGAAGATTCTGCATTATAGAACTGGTCTGACTGGGAGTCCTGCACTACACTGGTCTTACTGTTACTGTGCTAACCAAGAAGAGGGGATTTTGCTCCGTAGAGACTCAAACTCATGCAATCAAGTCAGCACATGGCAGCCTCCAGTAAGGACTTGTGTGAAAGAACCTAAAAATCACCTTAAAACACTTAAAATTTTGTTTGTCAAGTACGTAGATACTTCAGAACCTGTAGTACACAAAGGTTGGTCTACAAATCCAAGCAAATCCATTCACTTACAACTCTTCTGAAGAGGGCACTACTTCAGTGCTATCTCTGCAAGTGATCAAAGCTCATCCCTCACAACACTTTGAGGGAATAGGGGCTGAGGCTGCTGGGTGAGGATAAACCCTCCCAGCCAAGGTACAACCTTCAGGTCTTGTTGTCTTAAGCTGGAAATGGGATTTTGATCAATTATTATTAACTTTCCACCGTTCAAACTTCTGGGCTTGCCACGTTAACAGAACCTTTATAGAAGCTAACCTTCAAGAAGAGATAATTCATGATTCTGTCAAGAATGTCTGATCATATATTTTTATGAAACCATAATTGGGGTTTTTGTCCAGAAAAGATTATTAAGTCAACCACTTACAGTACAAAAAAATCTGCCCAAAACAAAGCCTTTACTTTGTGGATCTGAACCATTTAGCACAATCCTCTACATAATTGAGCAGTACACCTTTTTTTTGTATCAACAGTTCTGACATTATATTGTTCTCTCAGTATCTCACTGTTCTACCCCGCTCCGCCTTAAAGCACCACACATCCTTTCAAGTGTCCGCTTTGCATTACTTAAAAATGTTCATGGCCTTTATCAGGCACATGTGGCACCCTTGTGCACTTCCAGAGTTGATTTCTACTCTGAATACATCTCTTCTAATACAAAGTACATACTCATGACAGCTCACAGTATGAACTCTCATCTTTATTTCTCTAATCTCTAAGCCTACATTATGCTCTCATTTTTCAGCATACATTGTCATCTGATTGTTTCATTTAGGGCAGTAAGGGCTTCTAGAACATGAGGCCTTTATTCATAGATAAGTGTTTTAGAGCACACTGAATTAGCATTACTACTGTGGACATCTGATACCACAATTTCTAGCTCACCAAAGAAAAAGAATGAAAAATATTTGAGGGACTTTTCCAAGCTCCAAACTGTGTTTAAGACCAGAATTTACTTACTCTCTGCTCCATTCTTTTGAAGACTACAGTTTATCCTAAAAAAGAGCCTTGATTTTTCTTCAGCTCCCGGGCAGGTGTCAGTTGCACTCTGCACACTCAGCACCACAGTTTATTCATCTCACAGGCAGAAACCAGCTAAAGCTCAGTCCTTGAGAGAAGGACAGGGGAACATGTCCTTACCTATGCCCACTGCCATGCCTGTGACTGGTCACCTGCAGTCACACAATGTAACTCTGGTGGCCTTTCAGACATGCTGCAAGAGAAATCTTCTGATTTCATCACATGGAATTGGCTGAATTTGTACAGAACATGATGGCAGAGCAGCATAATCCCCAAATTGATCAACTAAAAAGCTGTTTGAATAGAACAATGCATCCTCAGTCCGTTAGCTACATGATTTTAAGTTTATTTCAGTTATATTAGCCTTTTATTTGCTAAGTAAGTTTCCGTATCTCCCATTACTTTGTTTACACACCTACCACAACAGAGAAATTACTGGCATTACACATTATGTCCAGGCTTCCTGCTTCACATTCTTTACTTTGGAAAACAGTTGTTTTAGAAGTTCTTTAGTTAGAAACAACTAAGCATTTGGTATTAAAAGCTGGAACTCCTAAGAGTTGTTACCCCATAAAAAAAAGTATGCAATTAATACACACTATTGAGCTGTGTCCTTCTTCAAGTTTTAACTCTGGATTTTATTAATTGATTTTTTTTTTTCTGAAATAAAAGCAATATAGGTCATTTCAATAAGTTCTTTGCGTGGACCAGAAGTGTTGTTCACAAGAGAATATTCAGCTTACCAGTACAATTCCCAGGCAATACCATACCCCAGCAAACTCCAGCGTAAAACATCTCTGAGCACAGAATCAACTTCTTGGTCTTTTACTCAAGAAAGAAAATACCCTGCCCTGCTTTAGAAACAACATCTCAAGCCTCAGCACCTACTTGGAGCATAATTAACATACCATCCACAACACAGCACCTTGTTGGATCAGCCCTGATGTCAGACAGAACAGTTACCTCCCATATATCATAAACCAGCATGATATCAGTCTCTAAAACCCAATTTTAACATCCAGAAACACTAGTTTACTCTTTTATGTTTAAAGTGTCTAATTTAGCGCATTTCAGTAACAAGAAAATCAACACAGGGTACTCACACTGCCTGATTTTTAGTCTATTTAGGAATAGGAAGTTATATTACCACTAAAAAAGACAACATCTTCTTATAAAAATACACCCCTGAAATTGTGAGCATGCCTTATTTTTGCTGAGTTACACAGGCAGTATCATCTTGAAAGAGAAGTATGACAAAGCATCTTAACAGAAGATAATCTTACAGCACTAAAGTCTTATGCTAATTTATCTTATGGTTATAATACTTAAGTTGCGTACCAAAGCTTAAATTATTCTCTGCTGTGTACTTCATTTCCCAAAATTATGGTCAGGAGTTCCTCCAGACATTTGCTGACAGACACAAATCACCAAGAAGTTGAGCACAAACATTTAGAAGGAACTTTAGCACATACTGAAAAGACACAGCACACGGGTTTAGCCCCTGAACTGCACTAGAGATAAGAGATGACACTAAGAATTAAAAGAGAAGCACAAACCAAGGAGCCAACAGCTAGGGCAAGAGAGAGGAAACAAATTTTAGTAGACAGGAAACCTCTCGGCATTGGTGGTAAAGCCAACTGAAAAATTCTCCCCCGGTTCCAGCAGGAGCGGCCGCTGCCACCTCCTCTGCCGCTGTTTTTAAGGTGTCGCTCGTACTCCGGCAGCTCCTGCCCAGCTGCACCCCCGGCTCGGCCAACCCCGCTCCTGCGCCGAGGGGCAGCGGCTCCATCCCGCCCAGCCCCGCACCCCGCGGACTCCCGGCTCACCCCCGGCCGCCATCCGCCCTGCTCGGCCCCGGGAGCCGCCCGCGGCCCGGCCCGACCGCCGCCCTCGGCCCCTGCACTCCTTCCAGCCCGCAGCCCGCGGGGACCGGCGGGGGCTGCCGGCGTGGGGCCGCCCGGCCCCCTCACCTCAGCCGCGGCTCCCGGCACTGCCCGGCCCCCTCACCTCAGCCGCGGCTCTCGGCACCGCCCGGCCCCCTCACCTCAGCCGTGGCTCTCGGCACTGCCCGGCCTCNACCGCCCGCACCCCTCACCTCAGCCGTGGCTCTCGGCACTGCCCGGCCTCCTCAGCTCTCGGCACTGCCCCAACCCCTCACCTCAGCCGCGGCTCATGGCAGTGGCCGGCACCCCCGGCCCGCTCCTGCCCGAGTCGGGCGGCTGCAGCGGCGGGGAGGCGGCAGCGCCGCCAATCCGGGCCCCGCGGGGGGACGGGCCTGCCCGAACCGCCGCAGCGCCGGCCCGAGGGGGCGGGACGGAGCGGGGCGGGCGGGGGCGGGGACGGGGAGAGAGGCTGAGGGAGTCCCGGATAGCAAGTGGCGGCTTGTTCGTGCCGTGGGTGCGGTTGCTGTTTCCGCGGGCGGTGGTGGTGACGCTCGGAACGGCCCCCGGGGCGAGGAGCCGCTCGGGCCCGTGGCCGGCGCGGGTGCGCAGCTCCGGCCGCTCCCGGTTCCAGCCGCTCCCGAGCGTGTCGAGCCTCCCGCGCCCCGTGGGGGCCGCCCCGATAATCCGCCGGTTCCGGGAACAGGGCTCTCGGTGCGGGTTTGTGTGACAGGCTCAGTGCCGCTGACATCGCTTAAGGGAGCGGCTGCGGCAGGAAACGTGTGCGCGACCCGGTACAGAGGAGCTGGTTGGTATTTAAACATTTCACAAATGGCCAAAAATGATCGGCTACCCAACCCACGAAGGCATTTATCCCAGGAAGCGTGCCCTAGTAGACGTCATTTTATTTACCTTTCATATTTCCCATTTTGCAGTACACAGAAAAAAGAAAATTAATTCTCTGTGTCAAAAGGTTATTTACTCAATAAAGGTCTTATGCAATAAATTACAGACTTTCTACTGCTTTTACCCTTTACTTAATTGCTCTTGCTTCTGAAGGCAGTTAATGATGACATTACCATATTACACCGGGTCAGACTGATACTGGCCTTGGCTGCCCTACGTTTCTTTAGCCAACCCTTGGGTTAATTTGGCTGTGCTAATTATCTTCTCTTTAATAATTTCAGTTTGAATTAAAACATAAAGAATCGTGCAAGATCTTTCATACTCTTTATTTCACACCAGCGGTCAAATTCATGATACTTTATGAGGTGTTAGGGCCAGAGTTAGTTTATTTACTAGCCAACATTTAGTGGGATATGTGAGCAGAATTCAAATTACTCCGGACTAGCCAATGCAAAGAGTTAAGTGTTATTACTTTTCAGTTTCCTATCCTATCTGCAGCTCTAGCTGTGCTGATGTCTGGGATACTGTTGCTCCAGGCACTATACATGTGGTACATAAGTAGGGGTTGCAGTCTAGGTCAAAAGTAGGCGCAGGTAGCACTCAGACTGCTTTTCTCATTAAATGGCAGCAACAGTTCAGTGCTTATGGAAACAAACTATCTTTGAGTTCTGTTTTTAAAAGTAGGATTCCTGCATGTAATGGAAAACCAGAATTACTGAGAGCAGCTGGAACCTGCCAAAATCTGCTTCAGTGAAAAATAGCCTCAGCTCACTGAATGGATGGTCAGAGCCTTCAAGCTGTTGGATGTCCAAGCACTAAACTCATCAGTCTTGAGGCTCCCAGCTGAAAGAACTGAAGGAACCCAGCAAAGGACTGCATTGTGTGAGCATCACTGCATCATCTCAATTTAGCCTTAATTTTTTAATTAAAGAGTCATTCTATTTGAAATAGAGCTACAAGTGTACTCATCTAGGACACATTTCTGTTCATGGCTGTCCTTGTCTATAGGCAGACCTTTGAATCATTATACAAAGCTAATGTTAATGTTTCCAAAGTCTGGAGATAAGATAATGGTTGTTTCCTTAACAGCTTTTCCCTGCAGGAACAGAGCCTATGGCTGAAACTGTGGCTGACTGGTTGGTTTTGGCTGTATTAAACTATAATCAACTCACTGGAGTCTCTGAAGCTTTTTTTGCCCTCTCTTTTCATGTAACTTAGGCAACACATGGACTAAAATTCCTGGCCTCATGATAAATACATTTGCATTGCAGTTAGGTCCTCAGCAGAGGCTTCTTCCATAGCATGGGATGTGCTGAGCAAAGGCTGGAGGCAGCCACTGGGAAAAACTGGGCACAAGCTGTATCTGACCAGGGTACCACACTCTGGGCTTCATGGGAATCCTCTTCTAAAGGCAAGTCCCAGTCAGGTGGAAGAGAGGGAAAAGGAAAAATCTCAGAATATTTGAACCATTCAGTGCTGTAAGATTACATCCTTTTGTTGGATAATTTGTCTTCCACCTATCCTACAAAAATAAAAAGAGAATAAAGTAAAGCTTATTTATTTTTAATATTTCAGTATCCCATGTATAAATATACAGTCCTTCTGAGAAACAGCAGCCTGCAGGCTCTAGAAACAGGTGTCTACAGTCAGGAGCTGCTTTTGAAAATAATTACTTTAATCTTTTGGAATATGTGAGGGAGACATTTAAGTGCCTTTAAAAACAGTGCTCGAGCAGGCTGTAAAATAATAGGTAATATTTCTTCCCCTGAGCTCAGTGAGGCTCAGTTCATTTCTCTGTAATGCCCTCATCAGAATTTCACAGCTCTGGTCAGTTTAAAGCCTCTACTTTTGTGAGAAAAGAACATTACATGAGTTTTTGGGTTCCACATGGTTTTTTCAAATCCCATTGCCATTAGATCCTGAGGAAGACCCAAGAGTTGCAGGACAGCCCTGCTTGCAATTTTATGCTGAGAAGCTTTTAGAGGAATGAGGCAGCAGCTGAGCCTGAATGTGTGAATCTTGGAAAACACGGGTTTGTGTGTGTGAGAGCAGCTTTACTGTTGGGCTGATTGGTACCAGTGCAACATTAAATGTAACGGTAGGAGGCTTAGCATGGGAAAAACCAAACAAGGCTCCAGCCCACCCAGTGTGTACAGAACTCAAAAAGGCTGGCAAGGCTGAGGCTTCCCAGTGCTTCAGCTGGCTCTGACTGTGGGTATGGAGGGGAGGATGAGCTTCCTGAATGCCACATTCCTTCCACAGCACTTGTGTGCCCATGTTCTGCTTGTCAAACACCCCAGAGATAGTGTTTTCAGCACCCCCCAAATTCTTTCCTTGCCAATAGCTTCACTGCTATCTTTGGATCTGAATTACCTATCTTCCAAATTCCCCATCCTGTCCTCCACCTCATCACTTCTCCCCACACTGATCCCAGCCCCTGGGCCTGGCTCCTTGCTGGCACAAAGAGGCACAGCCTGGTCAAACCCTGCCCAGGGAGCCTGCCCAGGGAGCCTCCCCAAGCCTGTCTCCAACTCTGCTTCTCTGTTTCTAAAATTCCCCTGGGAACTGCAGAAATTCTGAACTCTTGTTGCTTCCCGTGCTAAAGCACATTATTCTGGGGTTTGGGTTTTTTATTGCTGCTTCATTTTTAAAGCTGAGCTGAGGATAGATCACAGAATCAGAGAATCATTAAGGTTGGAAAAGACATCCAAGGTTATTGAGTCCAACCTTTGACTGATCATCACCTTGTCAACTAGACCAGAGCATTCATAACTCCTCAATTATAAAAGCAGACAGGTCTCAAATCCAGCTTTAAAACAAAATATCCAAAAGAATGGTGAAGAGAAACAGCATTTAAAAATTACAGGAATTTAGTCCTCATTTGCCCTTGTGATCTTCCTATTTACCTCTTCTCTTTTTTCTTTTTTTTTTTTCTAATTTATTTTATTTATTTAAAGCTTCTAGACTGCCAAGTATCTGTGGAGAAACAGCTCTATGCAACTGCTCACACTAAGAGAAGACACATTTCCAGAGCCAGAGGAGGTTCCAACATCCGCCCATCTCCAGCACAACCTCTCGTGGCTGCCAGGAGCTCCGGTGGATTCACAGGACAGGCTGAAGCAAGGCCAGCAAGGTGTGCAGAGGCAGAGCCTGGCAAGGTGTGGTGGTGCTGCAAAGGTGACACCCAGAGGCAGAACTGTCCCCAGGGAAGGTGGTTTGCAAGGCAGCCTGGGTCAGGCAGTTTCAGTGCTGTGAATTTGCACTGGTTTCTCTCAGGCCTGAAACATTCTGGATGTTTCTCACATGGGTTTGTCTCTCCCTGACACTGAATCCAGACTGGAGAAAGGGTCAGAGCACACCTGAAGTGATGCCACTGATCGCTGGGGAAGGGGCAAGTCCCTGGGCCACCCAGGATAGCTGCATGCCTGCTGCCAAAGTCACAGCAAGGTTGTACGAGCTGCTATCTGTATTTCAGTGTACCTGGCAAATGTACAAAACTCTTAAAAGCCTGAAATCTGATCTGCACATGGTGGTAGAAGTCAATACTCCTCCCTCCGCCAAGACCTTCATGAGTTACGACATTCTCTGCACTCCAGAGTGCAACTGTGGCAAAATCCAAAGCTGGGGGAAGGCTGGGGGATGCAGTGGCACTGAGGCTGCAGTTTGTCTGTGTAGGTATTGCACCACAAGGCCTTGACAATAATGTTAGATGCTACAGACAGTTTTCTGTTAATCAGGAAAAGCAAAGGGCAGAATAAATTGTGTGTCCTGACCTTTCAGCTGCCAAATCATGCACCTATTTTAAATCTGCAAGTAAATTTAGTTCTGACATTACAGAACAGCTGAAGATACATGTTTAAATCAGGCACATACACTGCATGCACAGGAGCATTAACACCAGGCAGCAGCACCCTCGTGCTCCTGTCTGGACAGATGCTATGGTTCTACACTGACAGGCCTAATTTAATGGTTAGTTAAAGGAAAAGAGCATTGTCTATAGACTAGAAATGAACAGCAGCCTTCAGATCCACCAATTCAAACCGAATGTCAGGAGGTTCATAATGGTTTTTGGGGGGACAAGGAGAACGTATCACCAGAGGTCATCTCTGGTGATTTTATTGCCCCTTGTCTTCAAAGGGAAAGTCAAAAAATTAATCTGAATTAATGACACCTGTGACTTGAAAGTTACTGTTCTGCTTGAGCTGTGTTACTCAGAGTTAAAGTGGCCTTAATTTGATTTAGCTTTCTTCATTTTCCAGGTGAAGTACACTAAATCAGATGAATGCCACTTAATTCTGAATATGAGTATCTGCATAGGTCTTAATAGAATTTAACTAATCTACTTTAAAATATAATTCAGCTCAGGTTTCCTGAGTGTCCCCTTCAAGGAAAGACTCACATCAATAGACTTAATCAGAATTGTTCCTCGACTGGGCTGGCGTGAGATCAAAATTTCGCTATCATAAAAATAGCCACATCTTACTCAGATGTATTTGTTCTGAGAGCATTAACACCCAACCCAGAGCTGAATGTATAGCTGCTGAAATGGAATCAGAAATGGCAGCATGAAGTGAACTCTTAGCTACAAAAGAGGGATAAAACCCTGACTTTGGTTTCTCCAGCTGAGATGGAGAATGAGCATAGGTGGTCAGGGTCATTTCCATGTTCTGAAGGTGTAAACAATACATACTGTTTTCATAAGGCTGATATAATTTAGGCTGTTGTGCAGTTCTAGACTGCGTAATTTCAAACCTGGATGTTGCTACAACCTTTATTTACATGAGCTTCACAGAGGTGTGAGGAACTGTTATCTTTGTGACAGTAACTTGTAACCTTACCCTGAGCAGTAGCATCCTCCTGGCCGTGTCTGCACCTCTTCTCTTTCCAGATGAGCTTTGCTGGGGGTGCTGGGCTTAAACAATGAGAACATGAAGGTGCAGTCACACTCCAGAACAAACAAGAGCCCAGCTTTGAAAGCAAATACAGGATTGGTGTTGTCCCAGGTTAAAGAACTGCCTCTGACAGAGCACTCAGTGCCTGTCCAGTCACACAAAATGACCATAGCCAAGATTCAGTCCTTCCCTGCTCTCCCTACAGCCAGTGGCTGCTCCATCCTGGCCCATTTCTCCAACAGATCCTGACTCAGCCTCCAAAGCCAAATTTTCTCAGTGCCTCCACAATTGGATTCTTGTTCTGGACTTCATATTCTCCTTTAGCATTTTAGGAGGAAGATCTCAGCACAGAGAAACATTAAATAACATCTCACTGTGCTAATTATTCAGGTGGCTAAATAAGGAACCTGTACTGCTCAGGATATCTATTCTAGGCGATGAAAAGGGACAGGTTTCAAACAGGACTCTCAGTGGCAGTACTGGAGAGCAGAGCAGCCTCTTAGCTCAGACAGGCCAGGTAGGCATTTCATGAGGCAATGAGAATATTCTGCTCACCTCCCCTCTGTAATTTTCATGACATGATGCATAATCCAGTCTCCAAACCTGTCCAGATGCCCTGACCTTTCTGTCCAGCTCCCACAGACACCCCTGCAAACAGCATCACACTGAGGAGGGCAGCATCTGGCTCCATGGGGCCTTGGGGTTTTCTGAAAGTGTCATTAAGACTTTCAATTAAATATTGCTCAGTAATCTATCCAGCAAGAATTCCTGAGTCAAAATTTCAAGTGCTGATGGATAATGCAATCTGTTTCCACATAAATCCAGTGAGATATACTAAAGAATCTGAGATGTACATGCAGAATCTATGCTGGAATAAAAGTAAACTAAACCAGTCTAAGCTTTTAGAACATCAAATCCAGATTCCAGATAATATTAAAACCTTCCAGATTTGAGTGAGACTCACCAGTCAGTGCTGCCTTCCACTGCATTTAAACAGAGTATTAATCTTGATATTCAGAGCCTTCCAAAACCTGCATGTTTTAAAAATAGCAAAACTTATTTCTTTTGAAGTATGGGCTTGTTACAGCTATTCAGGAACCTTTTACTGAAGTCAGATGGATCTTGAACCTCCCCTGGGGATGGTTTAGATGTCAGTGTTCATCCATTAACAGGTTGGAAACTGTCCAGGGCAATATTGCAAGAAAACACACCATGTCCAGGCTTTCTTCCGGCTTCTTCCTCTGTTAAACAAGACTCTCTGGGCAATTATCTACAAATAAATCCAAGGTTAAATATGATAAATAGGGCAAGGAATGAAAGGAATTAAAATGGGTATTTTCAATGCATCCTGCTCGTTGGTCAATAGGGTATTTCTCTCTAGTCAGGAGTACAGAGTAAAAACACTTTGGCAGTGAGAACCTCATCATGCCCCAATTCCATCCCTTACTCGTGCTCCTTGTCACTGACAATAAGTGTGCAAAGTTCTTACTCTTCATCAACACAATGCCACATGCTGGGTGTGTAACCCCAGTTCCACCCAGACACAGAGTTCAGGCAAAAGCTTATGAGACCCAATTAATGTTGCCTTTCACTGGGTATTCTTTTGTATAAGGAACAACTGAGCTCTCCTACACAAGCAGGCAGCTGAAAGAGCAACAGTCACCCTAAGAAAAAAAGCAGAAGGGCAAATCTGGAGGAGAAGTTGGTACACTCAAGGTTTCTGCCAGCTTAAAAATGTTGGCTTGGAAGATGCAGGGAGGAGGGCAGTGCTTGGAGTGACAGGGAGCTCCCAGCTCCTACAGGAGCAGCCTTCTCTCCAAGCCAGGCAGAACCAGATAAACCCTAATAGAATGACCTTGAGAATAAAAACGTGCTTCTGGATAAGTGCTGGCTAAAAGGTTTGAAACTGCATGCAGAGAAAGAGAATATTGTTTCATTCCTCTGATTTTAGAGGAAACAGAATTTTGTACTTTCTTTGTAAATAAAAGGGCTGCATTAAAGTACCTGTGTGATCAATTTTCCTTGCTATTAGAAACAATCTGCTGGGGCACAAAATCTTTTAAGTGCTTTGGTCAAAGATGGAACATAAAAGCTCCATTCATTTCCTCATGGAAAGACAGCAACTTCTTCATCCCTTTTCTGCAAGTGCACAGAGCTTGAAAAGCCAAGGATGCATGAAGGGGACGTGCTGGGGACATGATGATTCTTACACTCCTCTGCCCTCAGCCTCGTCTTTCACTGACAGAAGTACAAAGCAGGTGTAAAGCAGCTTTGTGATTTGTGCTTTGTGAAAAGCACCAAGTGATTTTGGACCAGTGAAATGACTCTAGAAGACACAGCAATCAGGGACACACAGCCCTCTCCATGTTTGTATGCAACAAAGAAAACACAGATGTGACCTTTGTCAGCAGTCCGGGCACTCATTAGAGTGTCAGAGATAATAACTTTTACAAATGAAAATCTGACCAACATACGCTACAAAAGAGGAAAAGGCAACAATTTACTTAAGTCTCTATTATACTGTTAATATATTATACTGTTAAGCTGAAAAACTAGACCATAATACAAGAAACTTATAATTAAAAAGCATCAATTATAATTTTCTCCTTTCAGGGGACATTAATCAGGTTTGCTTTCCACAGTCCCATTGGGAATACAGATAGGCATGTAGGGCTGTGTGGAACAGTCAGAAAGGAAGCAACTCAGTGGGAAAACATCAGCTTCAAGAAAAAAAAAAAAAGGAAAAGGAAATTATAGTTAAAGACACCCCTTTCAGTGTTTGTTTGACAAAGCACAGGTATGTGTCAGATTGTTTCTAACAGACCAGCCCTTGCCTCCCTCCAGCCATGTCTAAACTTGATTTTTGCAGTGTACACAATGTTCTGAGGCTCCAAGGCTGAGCCAGCTAATACCTTCAGTCATGCTGAACATACCATCCTTCTGCAGAGACCAACTGGTCCCTGGGCTCCCTGGGAAGAACATGAATCTTGCTTCAGAAGGCTGCAAATTTCCCCTCTCTGCTGCCTGAAGGTCCTTGACTCCCAGCCAGGGTGGAAAGATCATCTGAAGGCTGTTTCAGGCTCAGCATTCACAGGTGGAACCAGTTTTTCAACGGTGCCAATGTGTGCTGTAGGTCCATTTAGAGTGCTTCCTGCAGCCCTGAGAAAGTGCCTAGAAAATGTGATCCATCACTTTGTGTGCAAGGACTGCATTTGGACACCCTTGGATTTCTGTGATTCCAGCTCTGCCATGGATCACACTGCAGAATCACAGCTCACATCCAGCCACCCCTGAGCTTTTGCCTCCTGCAGCCACTGCAGCTCTCAGCATTCCTAATAAGAATGTCTTGCTCTTTAAAACTCCCGTTCCTTTAATCAGCATGAAGTTGAAACACAAATATTTTAAAAACTCAAACAGTAATGAAATCAAATCTAAGTTTTGCATTATAGGAAACTGAGATGTTCATCATGCTTTAAATAATTCAAAATTCTTCAAAAGCAATCTATATTTCCTATTGACAATCTCATGTTAGTTTAATAACCTGTGTGGCTGTGATTTTCATTAATTGACTTACACTCTGACCACATCTTTATAGACTTGACAATTATTTCTCCTATTACACTCTCACAGCCTATTATGAAGTAGGGATGCCAAGTTCACCCCTTCCAGTAATACCATGATTCAGCCCTCACCTCTTTCCCATCTTTGTCAGCTTCTCTGTCCCCTCTGCTCCCGGGGACAGACCAACAGCCCTCTTTGTCACTGCCTTGGATGCACTTACCCCACACAAGGCAGAGTTTCCTAAGCTGGTTGGAGCTTGAACCACTCCAGAAGGGTCCCACTGTGAGACAGGCTGGGAGGGTGGTGAGAGCCCCAGGAAGCTCAGGAGTCTGGCTCAGTTAATTCCATGATGACAGCACCCACTCAGAGCTCTGAGCAACACAAGTTCTCAGGAAAGACTCTTCTGCCCTTGCAGCGCTGTCTCATTGATTTGCAAAGTGAAACTGTGTCAGTCACACTGGAGACTTAGCTCTGCCTCCAGTTAAAAAATGAATCAACAACAAGGCAGTGCAGAGGATTTAAAGGCAAGCTCTCCCTATGCAGAGCTGACAGTGCTTTGTGGAAACAGGTGGTTTCAGCAGTAACAGCTCCTCTGCAAGCGCTCAGCAGGGCTTGGATTATGCCAGCCGAATAACAGTGCTTTAAGAGGATGTTTTCTTTTGAAGCACACATTCCCAGGCTGGTGCATCACCCTTGGTGCCTCAGGACTGCACATCCCCTTCCAGCACTCACACATTGGGAGCAGCAGAAATGAACTTGGATCAGTGGTGCTGTTACTTCCAACAGGGCTTTTTGCTAACATATATATTTTCTGCTTCTCCTAGTGGGCACCTGACAATGATAAACACAGGAATGTTTGGGACAAGTCACCTCCATGTCACAGCACATTCCCCAGAGCATCACCAACACAATGAAGTGTGGAGCTGTTAAGCTGACTGGACTGATGGGTTGTTTCTTCCCAAACCCTCCACAGTCTGGAGGATTTTTCTCCACCAGGCCTGCTCACTCCCCTATGTCTTTCCTTTCACCTTCTTTTAACTTTCTTACTTCACTGTAATGACCCTTCATTCCAAGATCTCCTTTTATCTCCTGAGTAAAACATTAAAACAAAAATACAACTACAGTAAAAACCAGGGCAGTAACCAGAGGACAATGAACTGTCATACTGGCCACTTCTGGTTTTCGTTCAGTGAAAAAATTGTTACATTTTTTGTAATTGCCCCAAAGAAGACCCTGATTTCATCTCACACTTTCAGGATTACACAGAAATATATTGCTAGTCTATTTATTTCAGAGGCAGAATCCATCTTTACTATGACTAACAGTTTAGTTGTGGAATTTCTCTTCAAACAATACCTGTTGGATCTGAATTCAGTGTGAGGTCCATTTCTAATGATCACCATTGGAGCTTTACAAATGGTCCAGATCCAGGTTGATGGGGGCAGAGCCTGAGAGCCTGTGCAGTGTCTGCTTTGCCCTTTGCTGCTTTGTGCTCAATCTTTCATTTCAGCTTCATGCTGTTACTCTGTTTGTCATCAGACTTTGCAGTGACTCCCTTCCCGAGGAAACTGTGATTTCTTTTGCTATTACATTTAAAATTTAACTACAGTGTTTATTTCCTGCAATGGTGAGAATTTTTTCAGCCTTCTCACTCAGCATGTTTGTGGCTGGTGAGAAAATAAATTACCTTTATAAATATAAATGCTCACATTTAGCTGAAACCTCCCATGCAAGCTACATTCTCATGACTGCTAAACTCTCTAATGGGAGCACTTGTGATTTAGAGTGGAACATTTCAAAGCATGAAGGCAATAAGCCCCACTTTTTGTGATTCCTTAGACATGTCAAATTGCTTACTACCTCCGAAATAACTGCAGAAGTGATGTTTATTCTGCTTTCACTTATTCAGAAAGGCCTTGAAATTCTAACCAACAGAATGTCCTAGATTATAAATCTGTACTGATAATTTACTGTGTTCAGTTTGATTTCTAGTTTAATTGATAGGGTTCTTTTTTATATTTGATACCTCTGTTTTTCTCAAATTTTGTTTCTTTTCCCTGTGCCTGCCCTCTCCCTTTCACTAGATGGGCTGTACTCAATCTGACAGCATCATCTCCCCTGCCCCAAAAGCTGGGGCTCAAGACAGCTCAATGATGAACTGCAGCACGAAGAACTTGAAGTGAACCAAGCTCACAAATCAGCAGGTAGAACAACACCGCAGAAAAGCAAATGAATGCTGAGGTGTAATAGGAACTGCTCAAAGCAGTGCCCCAGCATTAACAAAGAATTCACCACCCCTTGGGAGAGGGGAAGAAGCCACGGTAGGCAGGTTTACACTACATTTAGGACATTGTTCTTTGAGAGCGGCAGAGGTCGGGAAGAGGCGGGCGAGCCCCGCAGGAACAAAAAATTCCCGCGGCTCAATTTATTGTTGGATGTGAAGGAGCAGGGCCGGAGCTCAGCCCGGCGCCGTCCCCCTGCAGTGCCCCCGGAGGCCGCCAGGGGTCAGCGCGGGACCGGGACAGCGCGGAGCGCCGCGTGAGAGCGGGAAACGCGCGGGGCCGCCGGCGGGGAGGGAACGGGAAAGTAACAGGGGAGAGGAGGGGACTTGGCTCAAGCATTGCTCTGTGTCACCCCTAAAGCCTCTGCTCGGCGGTAGGAAAAATATTCCAAAGTTACCCCCAGCTGGGGGTGGGTACAACTCCTCCCGAAGATGCTGAATGGAAGCAGGGTGCAGGGGAAGTGCTCGGATAGGGAATGCCACAAGGGACCTGGGCATGGGCCATGCCAATGGAATCTCCCCGACAAGGAATGCCGCAAGGCACCTGGGTGTTTGACACCCCAATGGCACTGCCTGGACAAGGTCTGGCACAAGGGCTCTGGGCATGTGCCATCCCAATGGCACTGCCTGGACAAGGAATGGCACAATGGCCCTGGGCATGTGCCATCCCAATGGAACTGCCTGGACAAGGAATGGCACAAGGGCCCTGGGCATGTGCCATCCCAATGGAACTGCCTGGACAAGCCGTGGCAAAAGGGCCCTGGGCATGTGACATCCCTTTAAGAAAATATTTACCAACACACCTCATTTTCTGTTTGCTGAGCTCAACTTGGTGACAACACAGAAATCTTTTTTGTTGTTGTTGTTTTCAATAATGTATTGTTTGAGCTCCAATCTGAGCTTTGATTTGTTCAGTAACAGATTCAAGACTTATTTCCCAAATATTTCCAGTGGGATAATGAGGCTTGATTGGCACATGCTCATACCAGGTCTTCTTGTGTAGCTGTTTACTCATGGGCCCATTTACCTTGTCTTCACTGGCGATGTCTGCTGATCTATTGTCCTGTACTCTGAAATACTTTTGTTATCTGCAAGACAAAACAGAAGGGCTCAAGGCAGTGCACAGCACTCTGAGAAATGGACAGTTCACATGCTTCAGCAGGGCGAACAACTTGTGTTATACTAAATCCAAAATAATTTAGGATTATTCCAGACAAGAGAGAAGCTGAAAGAGAGCCACAAATTCTTCCACTGCTGCTCCATCATGCCCAGATGATATTCTGAAGACTTCCCAAGTCCCATTTTTTTCCCAAGCTTTGCCAAAAACTAAGAAGGGTTTGTGGAGGAACTTTTACCTTTGTAATTTAGTGAAAGACTTATGTGAATGCAAGCATTCCCCCAACTCATTTCTTAAGGCAATTTGGTACATTTACCTGCTGTTAAATGGGTTCAAGACTCCAGATCTAGGTGCCTGGAAACTGTTGCAGAGAGGGCATCTCCCAAATTCAAATCAATAGGATGGATCTGTGGCTCATCACAAATAAAAAAATTCACAGACATTCATTGCAACATGAATGTACAAGATCCAGTGCAAAGTTCAACTCAGAGTTTTCTTTATTAAAATACCTTTCCACATTCCTTATACTAATGCATTTGCATGGACACTCATGGGATGCTGAAAGAACATTTGTGAACAGAAGAGTGCTTTGAAGTCAGTCAGTTGTGACAGGCTCATGATACAAACATCATTTACACAGGGAACAATAAATTAGAGATATTAATCAGTAACTGGAGCTTGAAATTTTAAACATTTGGAATGGAGGATATAAACCCCTTTTGTGTTTCTTGCTGGTTTTGCACCTTTGATGTAATGCTTAAAGCAGTAATTATATATGTATATACAAACCCATGGCCTCTTTTTCACTATTTTCTACTTAAAATGAGAACCTTTTTACCTGTAGCCCAAGTATTGTAGGAATTTAATCTGCAGTAGAGCAACAGCAGTGTTAAGGGGTTGGGGACAGTATTTTTTCAGTTTTGTGTTCTTTTTTTAAACTAATGCAGCCAAGATGAACATGGGCTGCAGGATTAGATCTGTGTCCAAAGTGGATCCATGTTAGTGGTTTATGGAATTCCATACTGGACAAACTGGGCACAAGTACAATTTCAGATCTCTCCTAAAATCAAAGGAATAAGGATTGTATATAACAGGATTTTCAGGTACAAACTCACTGATCTGGGTGTATTATATCCACTCAATGAAGACTTCTCATACAATCATCCAAAATAACTGTGACAGACAATAATTTCTTGAAGAACCATCACATCAAATTAACCAACAAGCATCAGAACATTTAAAGGGGAAAAGCGATTTAGTGAAGAATAAAGACTGTTTGTGCCTCTGATAGAAGCACTTGGTAAAGTCTGAATTTCTGAACAGTCATTCAAGTTTTTGAAGAAAGCCCAGAGCTCACTCTTCCCTCAGGCCCTCCCTGCAGTGTCACATCCCTGTGGGTTATAACTGAGCTGGCTCCAAGCGTGGTAGCAGTCCAGCTGCTGCAGCACAGGGAGCTCAGCACAAGCTGCAAGATCATGTCAAGGTACATCCATAGCTGGCCAGGCTGTGCTGAGCTCTGTTCTGCCACAGTAGTGTCACTGATAGCCAACTTAGCAAGTTTAAAGCAAGCTTAGATATTTCTATGTCCTACTGGCATCACAGTAGTTGCTGCATTGTAGAAATGTACTTCCTCAGCCATAGCTGCCCCTTTGTTTCCTTAGAGCATGATGAATTGGAGGCAAAATGGCAAAATTGCATTAGCAGGAGAAATTACAGTTGAGAACCTGGGTCAGTGGTTTTTAGAGCCACTTTCCTATGAGAATTTTTATTTGTAATTTTTTTCCATTAAATGCTTTAGGAACATCTCTATTGTTCCTTCTAAGGAAATAAACTTTGAAAAGACGAGTCTGGTAAACTCATAAATAACTGCTGCAAAGCCTTTGAAACATTTGCAACATCTTCCATCTTGGTTTGTTTTCTTCTCCCAGCTGATCTTTGAGGTGACTGTTCTAGGTAGCATCAGGATGCCCATATATTCTCTGTTGGCAAAAAGAGAAAAAGACAAAAAACCAAGGTGTGAGTATAACTGTGCCCCTACCCTCTGTCCTGTAACACATTCCTCAGAACCCTCTACAGTGAGCTAATAAATACTCACTGTTCTCTGGGGGGATGTTAGTATTATCTTCATCAGACAGAAAAAGAAATAAGACAGTGGGAGATTGAGAGAAACAATTCCGTGATAGACCCCAAAACTGTTAATCACCAACATCTGTAATTGGGTGCTTACTGATAAAAGTTGGATTTTTAAGGGAACTGCTGGTACTTAACACATCTGGAAGTCAGATCCCTTATTTACTAGGAGATGTTCAGCTGCCACAGTCAGACCCCAGCTTCAATCCCAGGAGAATGAAAACCTTTCCCTAAGTGCTGGGATCTCACAGGTAGCAATGCAGCATCTGAGTTCTGGACACCATGTTCCTGCAAGAGCTGTGCCAGAGGTTATCTCCAGCACACAGCAGGGCCAGAATCTGGCCCTGGGAAGCACAGAAGGCAGATGGAACAGTCCTCTACACCAGCCAATGGGAAAAGGCAGAGAGAGATCCCAAACTTCATTGTTTTGACATTATACGACAGAAATAATTCTGCCCACTGGGGATTCACAACTGTCAAGCCTTTCCTGACATTGGTTGCCAAAGTCTCCCTCCAACAAATTTCTGCTCAGGGTACATGGTGGCCTCTAACCTAACAGTTTAGTCTGTCAGCACTGAGGCGCCTCATTCCTTTTGTGGACTTACCCCCAAAGGATTTGCCCCATGAGTCAGAGGAATTCCTGGTTTATAATTCAGTGTTTATTTCAGAGTATCACCTTGTTTTTCATATCCTGACTGCCTGAAATCCCCCCCCCCCCCCCTCAAATTTAAATTGACACATCCTTCATCTTTCTTTCCTGTCTGAGATTACTGGGCCACGTTACTGTGCATGGTTAAACACAGACCAGGTGCCCCTTTGGAGCTGGCAATGGGAATTCCTCTAATACTGAGATGATACTTTTGGGATCACTTCAGTAAGATGAGAAAGTAGCTGAATAACACCTAGACATTCCTCCAAAGAGCTGTAAATTGTACAGATTTCTGTCTCAGAGGGCACATGCTGAGGTTGGACAAATAGGCAGCTGAAAGTACACGATGTCCTCACGTACTGCCAGTCCTCCTGAACCCCCAGGACAGAACCAAACAAATACACAAACACATCTAGGAGGTAGCAGGAGAGGAGAAGAGATGAAGTCAGAATGTACTGCTGAGGTAAATTTGACACAATACCAATTAGTGTTTGGCGAAGTGGCTATCTCATTGTCAAGATATTTCCTTCAATATGTTTTCAGAAACTGGAACCATTAAATAACTTAGAAAGATTGCCAGCTCTGATTTCAGGAAGGAAACCTCCTCCCAGTTCCTTTCTAAATAATTCATTTCTTTTGCAAATACTTCCTATGGATGGCATTTAGGATACAAACTTCTGAAACAAAGGAGATGGAGGGAAGCAACCCCTGACATAAAACTTGAGGTTCCTTTCTAAATGGCCTAAAAATCTAAGACATTCAGGTTCAAGGTACTCTGCCCTGCAAATCAGTCACAACCCGTACTGCAGCTGGGCCTATAACTATATAAATAGTTCAAGTAATTCAAATTTTGACTGATTATTTTTCTAATGCACCACCTTTCTTGACATAATACAAAGGCTCTCCATGCACCTGTCAGTACACAGTGCTTACTAAAAGACTGAACTGAGTTTTGTGATGGTCTCTCAGTGAAGAAGAAGCAAAGTTCCTAAATTTCCCTGCTGGATTATATTTATTTTGAGGGAAACTGTGTAGGGGAAAATGCACAAAAGCAGGACTAGCAATCATTAAAATGTTTTGCTACATCTTCCTTCTCCACAGTGCAGTTTTCTGTTCTGCCTGTGATGTCTGGAAGAGCAATGCAGAAGTGGGTGTTAACAGACCTTATCTGAGTGGTGGAACCCATGGTACTGGAATTTAGGGAGCTGAAAGGACATCAGGATCTGATGAGTCTCCACCCCCATTACTGAAATAAAAAGGCTGCATGTCCTCCCTGAAAACAGAGCTTTTAGCAAAACACTCCTGTTTGCTGTGGTCCTTTGTCTCACAGTCTGGAACATCTATTACTTCCTAAACAGTCGAATTCTGCAAGTTTTTTGATAGGCCACTCCAGCTAAGTGACCCAGCTGGCATTCCATGGCATTCAGGTGCCAGCTGACCAGTGGCCTCCTGAAGGGCCCCCTCCACTCCCTTCCACTCACAAAGTAAGGAGCAGGAGATCAAATGCAACTTCACCTCTGAGCCAATCCACTTAATTTGGATATCAAGAAACAGAATAGCTGAAGAGGAACTTTACACCACTTGATCACTTTATAAGGAGCGTTTTCCTTTTTACAAGTAGGATCAACAACTCCTCATTTGGATCAAACCTCTGAGATACATCACAGTTAAGCATGTGTGAAAACGAGCTACTGGAATAAACAGTTGCAAGAAAATAGTGATTAAAAGCACCTTAGTAGCTCTCTGCCTCTTCTGTGCTCATGTGTGGCCTGTAAAGTGTTGAGAGGCAAATAGAGGGAATGGAAAATCTATAAAGAAATTCACCTGTCCAGTCCAATTTTTGGTCACTTATTTGGAAAGTTCAAAAGAGGGATGGTGCTGCTTTTTGTCACATGGTTTACTGGGAACAGAAGTGGGAATTTAAGAAGCAGAAGATCAGGCTCTATTCTTTTGCTATACCCTTTAAAGCACTAATAATTTGAAAAAGGGAATAGTTACTATGTTAATACATGAACAGTATACCTAAGGAGGGGACAATATCTCAGACATGAATTGAATAAAGCAACTTCTAGGAAAACTCAAGCAAGATGTGCAAGTGTTATAAAAATGACTTTTCTCTGAGGTGTTTCTGAAAATGAGATTAGTTTTACAGAATAACAAGTTTTATTACCCTTTACTGTTAACATGAAAATAATAAAAGAAACACAAAGAAAATGCTGCCCTCAGCTGACACTTTTCTTCCTTGAATCTGACATTACTTCATAGATTGTTTGGTTTAGCAAGCTTTAATAGCCCAATTAATTATGAAAGTGATTCACATAGGATGTCAGTGTACTGACTTTTTATTATACTTTCATGGAGAGATATTTTACTCACTTTTGGCCATAGGAAAATAAAAAAAACCATCTTCATGTCTAATAGAAATTATGTAGGCTGTGGCAAAAAGAAGACAAAACCTCGTCCCTGAGCTTACACTTCATGTCTGTCACAGCCATCCCTGACCATTTTTTCTTCTGTGTTGGACAGGGACAAACTTTCTTCTGCCTAACTCTCCAAGAAATGCCTGGCACAACCCAGAGGAGGGGTCAGCTCAACATATTTTTAGAAAACTGAGAGCAAAGAATAAAAACAAACCTTAAAACTAAGGGAGACAATGTCACTATAAACCCTCCTGGCCTGTGTTAATAGGAGTCTGTTTATTGTAACACAGTCCGTGACCTTCAGTGCACTGCCAGTGTCTGTAAATAATACAATGGGCTGCCTGTGTATCCCAAGGGGATGGGAGTGCTGATGGAGCTTTTCAAAACTCGAATGTATGCCATAAGCTGACGTAGACTGTGCTATTGTGATTCTTATTTATGAGTCTCTCATTTTTTTCTTTTTAAGTACAAGCTCTGAAGTCACAAAGTGAGTGGCAGAAAAAACAACTGTCTGCTTAGTCTGAGTTGGATTTGATAGCTTATCTAACATTCATAAAAGTACTCCTGAAATGTGAGATCCCTGCCTCTCAGATCTCCTGAGGGCAGAGTAACAGCTCATTCAACACATTCTTCTATTTAAAAAAATTCCATATTTTGTGATTGCCTTCTTAGCACTAAGAAGCTGTTCACCACCTACAGAACCTTCACAAAACTCCAAATTATTTAGCTGAGATCCTCCATAGATGGATGGTACTATTCCCACTTCTTGGTTAGAACAGTGTAGCTGTGACCCAGCAACGACCCAGCTTTGTACTCTGCAATAAAAACTCTTTGCCTTCAAAATTTCTAATCTTACAAAGTCTCAGTTTAGTGCCAGCCCTTGGAGTCATCCCACCTCCTCTACCAGTGGATGAACACAAACCCAGGAGGAAACAGTCACAGACACAGTGAATAAAAGGGACTCACTGAACTTTGGGCTGATCACCATTCCTGCCTGGTTCAACTGCTCACCCCTCAGGAAGGAGCTCACCTCTGGTCATTCCAGTCCCAGGGGGTGTGGACGGGCACATGGTGAGCAGATTCACTGGCACTGGAGAGCCTGGAGACTGACACATGGGACTGGAGCAGCAGCTCTGTCCCCAGGGATACATTCACCAGTTTAGCAGTTTTCATGTGCAAATCTCCAGTGCCTCAGGTCCATCGGGAACAGCAGCCACCCCTCACCTTGTGCCATCCTGCCAGCATTTGTGGCACAGATCCAAAGCTGTGCAAGTGCTCAACATGAATAATGAGCAGATCATTATTTCTGCACCAGCCCCTTCCACAGACTTCTAAAACTGACCATTCCATAAACACAGGTTTGAAAGCCTGATTTGTAAAAATACATATAAAGAGATTGCCCCATATCTGTCCTGCAGAGGTCCTGAGCAACAAACCAACCATATCAGCACTTGAACACCATCTCACTAGATACACAATCATCTCATGTCACTATCTCTAACTGCTTCCATAAAATGTATACTTACAGAAGGCCTGTTTTCCAGAGAATCTGCAAAATAAAATACAAGATATAAATTACGAAGCGCCACCTTGCAGAGTGACCAGTTTTATGTTCCAGAAAATACAGGTTTATGTACTTCAACCTTTTTGTTCACTTTACAATGATGTAAGATTCCTACTTACATCTAAGGTTAAAGCTCTGTGCTTTAAGGAGTATCCCAAGTTCTAGTTTAATCCAAGTACTGAGGTGAGACCAGACATTTCCAAGACCACACTGAACAGGACCTGTTTGGCAGCTTACCTGACCATGGGTTAGAGCAGATGTCTCTACTGAGGGCACAGTCTGTTACTGGACAAAAGAGAGTCTTCCTTTTAGAGGCAAGTTCTCATCATCATTTTACTTCCTAATCCTGTTCATTGCCAGGAAAATAATGTATTGCAGAAATCCAGTAGAGGATATAATTTTCAAGGCCAAATAACATCTTGTAAAGACACCTGACATTTTATTAAAAAAAAAAGTTTCTTGTTCCCAATGAAAAACCTGAGGGCCAGCAAGCTCCCTCCTTTTAGGGTCACTGAACTTTAAGATTGGATCATAGGCTTTTTTAAAAAAAAGTGCATTTAGCTATTCAGAAATGTCACAGAATAATTCAAATATGAAAATATAAGTATTTCTTTCCCCTCTGAAGGTAACTCCAGTTTTTCAAGTTTTGTTCAAAGTGCTCGTCTGTATGTTCTGCTGAGATATTTCACACGTGACAAAATTAAGTGCAGAATCTTGGAAGGGAATTTTCTTGGAAAGTGCATCAGATTCACTGGAGAGATGCTGTGTGAAGGAAATTCATCTAATGTTCAAAACTAAGGGGTTGGGCTGGGGGCCTAAGTTAATCTGCCCAGTATTTTTTATATAAATAGGGGTTAGTTTCTGAATCTATGTTTTTTCTAATTATGTATTTTTTAAATAGCAAATTTAAAAGTCACCTTCCATAGGCAGAACACATAAATTTTTAAAAGTTCCCTGAAATCACTAAATGAAGGATACTATGCAGAGTACTACTACCATTATTAGACCCCAATAAAAGGCTTTTAGAAACTCCCTTGTCAGCCAGCAGAAGTAACAAGGAAACTGAATACAGGTGAAGGTCTCTGGCATGGTACATTCTGAATATTCTACCCAGAACTTTTAGCCTAAGCAAAGGATTAAAAACTGAGGTGACTACAGCACTTGACACCAGTGCATGAACTCAATTTCAGTATAAGATTGATCTCAATGTTAGGCAAGATTGATCTACATATGTTTAGACATTAGGAAACAAAATAAGGAGTTACATGGAACACACATGAAGGCGTTTTTGTGTCCTGAAAGCCAACAGAATTGAACAAAACCACTGCTGACCCCGTGCTACATCAAAGCTTGGCTTTAAGAGGACAAAACCATACATAAGGTTTATGAAGTGAGGCATTAACAAGCTGTCATTTAGTCTCTGTCACAATGTATTGTTCTCACAGGAAGGAGGAAATGAGAAATTTTGTGTAAACTTCAGACTTCAAACAAGGGGATGTTGGTCACCCAAAGCTCCGAGGTCACAGTGACAGCTTATCCCACCTCCTTGTTACCTGTCACCCACATCCAGAGCAGGGGGGGTTCTAGCTGAGTGTCACAGCTCTGCCAGGAAATGTCACACTCTCTGTCCTGGGAAGTGCTGCTGCAAGGCAGGGTGATTTTTACCAGGTACCACTCAGAGGAGCCAGCAAGTAGCCACTAATAAAAAGCACAATGATACAGTGCTTTTGCTGATTCTTTTTTATATCAATATTTTCACAATCTTTTTATTTCACTCTTGTGAAAAAGAAGGAAAAGAAAAAAGAAAAAAGAAAAAGAAAAAGAAAAAGAAAAAGAAAAAGAAAAAGAAAAAGAAAAAGAAAAAGAAAAAGAAAAAGAAAAAGAAAAAGAAAAAGAAAAAGAAAAAGAAAAAGAAAAA